>JASUUH010000019.1:4200000-4787612 GCA_030449925.1 Citropsis articulata | reverse complement strand
GTATGTAAGTTGCGAGATCCATTTATGGATTGAAGCAAACATCCGATCATGGAACATCGATTTGATCATTAAATCGTTTGGATTCGTTCGAATATTGTTGAACCATGTGTATACAAGAAAATTCGGGGAAAATCATGGCCTTAGTAATTCTTTATGTAGACGATATTCTCCTAATTGGAAACGATATAGGAGTATTGACTACAATAAAGAGTTGGTTAGCAAAACAATTTGATATGAAAGACCTAGGAGAGGAAAGTTATATTCTTGGTATCAAATTAATACAAGACCGGAAGAATAAAACTTTAGCATTATCTCAAGCGGTCTATATCGACAAGATATTGGCTAGATTTAGCATGGAGAATTCCAAGACTGGTTTATTACCATTCAAACATGGAATTGTATTCTCTAAGGATCAATCTCCTAAGACATCTGAAGAGATAGAAAGAATGAGAAGAGTTCCCTATACAGAAGCTGTGGGAAGTCTCATGTATGCCATGCTTTGCCCTAAGCCAGATATTTGTTTTGCAGTAGGGATGGTTAGCAGATATCAATCTAATCCTGGACCTGAACACTGGACTGCAGTCAAGCATATAATGAAGTATCTGAAAAGAGCTAAAAATTATGTGCTTGTGTATTCTGGTGATGAACTTATTCCAGTGGGTTATACTGATTCTGACTTTATGTCAGATAAGGATTCAAGAAAATCAACTTCCGGGTATGTGTTTACATTAGGAAGTGGGCGATAGTTGGAGGGCGTGAAACAATCATGTATTGCGGACTCCTGTTGAAAAGGCGAATATGTGGCTGCATCTGAAGGCAAAGGCGTATTGGCTCATGAGTTCTCTGAATCTTAAGGTGATGCTGCTGTTAAAGTATTTGTGATAATAGTGGTGCGATGGCTCAATCTAAAGAACCAAGGAACCAAAAGAGACAAAAACATATTGAGAGGAAGTATCATCTCATAAGAGATATAGTGCAGAGAGGTGACGTGGAGGTTACTCAGATTGCGTCACAGCAAAACTTGGCAGATCCCTTTACTAATGCCATACCAGGATACCTTTAACTTGCACTTAGAATCCATGGGCATGCGTGAGATGCCAAATATGCTTTGAGAGCTAGTGAGAGATTGTTGGGAAAATATGCTCTTTAAAGCATATGTATTTTATTTAATTGTAATAAACAATTTTTTTTATTAATAAAATAAATGAGGTATTTTATTCAAATATCTTAATTACATAATTTTTGAGTAAAGTCCATTTAATCATATTATATGTATTTATGTGATCACCATGTGGATTCATAGACATAAATACAAGTTATCTTATAATTAAATAAATTAAATTCATGATTGATAAATAAAGTTGGGCACTTTATTTAGGTTTAGGCATAGTAAATTCATTGAATGATTTGTCTTAATCATGTATGAATTTGCTAATGTAGTTGACTACATTGAGCGAGGATCACGTATGAGATTTAATTAACCTTGAAATAATGTCGGACTTATTAAATCTCATAGGCATTGATTTCTTGTAATCTTAATCTTGAGTTAATTATGATTTCATGATTGTAATTGTCATTCCATTTGAGTTACCAATGGGCACGACACACACTTGTGGTCAAGATTACCGGTATTTTGGTGGGAGCGATTATGAGTATTGAAGTTATAGATTAACAATATAGAATTTGTACAACACATCTCTTGATGGGTTTTCGATTATGATCATAAAATTCTACGGCTAGAGTGTGTCAACATATTTAGTATGTTGAAAATGATCATTCTGAAAAACAAAGTATCAGGAACAAGATGTAATTAAATCGATTGACGGTTGAGATATCGATTTAATTTCACGATGTGTACAAAGGTTGACGATAAAGAAATCAATGTGGCTTGGGATTATTATTTGAACATACAATTATGGAGGTCAGTTCTAATCTTATAGTGGAGTAGAGTTGGAATTAAATGATTAAGTTTGTTTAATTACAAGTTTAATTGTTGTAGCCACCATTGTATGTTCCCAAATGATCCCCAGGTTAGCTCATTTAATTGACTGCACCACTACTGAATTAATAAGCAAGATAACTAGCTATTTAGGTCAAAAACATAATTATATCTTTTAGTGGGAGGCTCCATTAATATGCTTATGTATAAGGGGCCTTATGTTATTTTACAAGGTGGGCCTCTATGACAAAGAAAAGCAACGTGAGTTTCATAATTCTTGGAGCCTTAGGTTTTCCACTATGAAAGAGATATAATAGGGCTTATTCTATCCTAAACATGAGAGGAAAGTCACTATATATATATCAGAGAAAAAGATTTTTTCTCTACAATTTTTTGAGAGAAAAATTTTCTCCTGCTAGTTTGCTTATAGTGGTGATAAAGGCGTCCACAAGTTAAGTGCAGATAAATCCTTAGTCATAACCTGAAAGATCGTTTGGTGACGGATCGTAATCTAACGAACGTGGTGGTGACGGATCGTGATCTGAGAGCCTAAATCACATCAGCGGGAAAAGCCAATCGAGTTTTCAAGTCGATTTACAGATTACAAATTCATATATATTTTATGAGATCAGTCCTAAAAGTTTTTTTTTTAAACTAAATTTTCCCCATCAGACCCTACACTCACAATTATGATAGTAGCGGTTCGAGCCCCAGTGTCGCATGTAGGGGCTTATTTCCTTCCTTAATTATGATATATAATTAAGTGAAAATAATTTTCTCCCTTTCGAAATGTGAGTGCAATAGACATTTTCAAATATTTGAGAGGGTAAAATCTGGGCAGTTCTATATAAGAATTAATATAAACTAGTTTCAGCAATTGTCTGATTATAAATATTAGTTGTAAATCTCATATAATATGAGTTGTAGTCTGAGCATTAGTCTTATATAATTAAAAAAAAAAATTGTGTATATACTTACACACACACACATATGTATATATATATAAGCCATCGAATGATCAGTTACAATGCCTTGTACAATGTATGTATGTGTATGTACAAATGAAACACTTTTCAGTCTCTATATCACATGGTGATATTACATGATATAAACCGTTTTTCTTTATAGAGAGTACAACACTTTTAATTTTATTAGTTAAAAAACATGGATTCCTCTTCCTTATAGACATAAAAAGTATAGTTTTCAAGCTACAACCTTTAGTCACATGGCACAATAAATTTATTATCTTCCTTTATAGAAAGACAATTAATTAATTAATAAAAAAGGGCCACGCTATATTATTATCATGCTAATTTTGGAAACAAATTAAGCGCTTTCCTTGTCTGCTAGGGGAAACTCTATGCCAAACATCAATTGTCTTACTCTATATATGTATGCATAAGCTTCGTTCCTCTTCATATTTAACAATTTCAAACTGTCTCCAGGAATCAGAAAGGCGATGGGGAATTGGTCAAAACTGAATAATGACCTGTTGATTGAGGTGGCTCAGCGGCTAACGTGGCTCCAAGACTTAGTTGCTTTTGGTGGACTTTATTCTTCATGGCGATCTATCGCAACCATGGTGAAATACATTTAAAGTACCATGTCAGTCACACAATAAGCAAACAATGTCATGACATGTGTCCATTTATTTTGAAAATTATCATGCAAGTGGTGGTTGTATTAAATTTACCTACACATGTCATACATGTATCAATTGGTTATAATACATCTGAGGTATTGAATTTCTCAATTTACTGACTAGACTTACTATTATCTTTTTAAAATGATTGGATCTGTGTTTACCTCATTTCACAAGGCATTTACTTATAAGTTAAGGTCCCTCAAGTGCGCTTAATCAAGAGTTTAATGTGAATTCAGCATTGCTTTGGTGCGCTTACGAAAGTAGGAATGGATTGAAGAAGCTGAAAAAACCAGCTACAGAAGCGACTGACAGTGTCGACAAGCGCATGAAACCAAGGAGAAATGCATATGCAAACTAAGTAGGCAATGCAAAAGAGAGGTGTTGGAAGCAGCAGCGAGGCCAATACTGACAAAGCCAACGTACCAGAGAAGTCTCCAAACCTCAGATGGATTGGCAGTACTTCGAGCGAAACGTTGAGTGGGATCTTGAGAGAAGTGAGAAGAAAGAATAGTGTCAAAATGGCTAGAAACAGCATGGCCACGGCCGTGAACAAGAGATTATGCTCATGATCGTTGGCAACGATGTTGAGTACTGGAAAGAGACAGGTTTCATTTGAAGAGTTGAGAACGAGAAGGAAAGGCATAGCATAGGTGGAACGGTAAAGCGCAGATCAATGTTGGAGACCATTTTCTCCTGAGCCTAAGTAATTGAACTATTGAAGTTTTTTATCCCGACCAAACCTCTTTTGGTTGCAACTTGCATGCATCGCCTTTTATGACTTTCTTTATATTTTGTTCTTTTTTTTGCGTTGGGGTTGGGGTCGTGGCACTTTCCTTAGCAAGCATAAAACAAAAGAAACGTAAAAGCAACACAACAATTTTTTGACGACTGCGCACGTCTTCCCTGATGAAGACGACACATTCGTCGAAACACACACACTGGCACACACAACAATTGATCTTCTGACTTCGTTACATATGAATAAAACATGTATTTCTTCTGTATATTTTAATATATGTTTTTATTCAAAAAAATATATAATTTTATATTTTACCGTTGATTTGTTGATATTTTAAATAATAATTTCGTATAGATAATTTAAATGAATTGTAATAATAAAATAAAATTTATTTTCAGCTATATATACATTTATCATTGTACCATATTTCAATGAAATATCAGTATAACTTTTTTTTTTAAAAAGGAAAAAAAACGCATGCTGTACTAATGAATTTGGATGTGAAAATGTATATGTATTATTTTTAAAAAATATTCTGAAAATAAAAATTAGGGAATGTATTTGATTTTATTATTTTAGGGTCAAGAGGTATGTTCTGTTTCGTGGTAAAATCTTCTGATTCACAGCCAATGTGGTTCAACGAATGGAAGTCTGACGGTAGATCCCAACAGTGGTTGCAGTATGGCCCGCGTCTCGCGATTCCTGACAAAATAAATCATTATTTTAACAGATAAAAGGGTAAATAATTTTGTTTTGACCAAGTGATTTTTAAGGATTTTTTTATTAGTCTTCGGTGCTCGAATCGTGAAGGAGGTGAAGGGTTAAAAAATTAATTTAAATTTTATCAAACCTTTTTTTTTTTGAAAAAAAGTGTATGACAAAGTTTACAAAAAAAAAAGTGTATGACAAAGTTTACATGGTAAAGGGGTTGCATTTTTTCTATAGATTTCTATTTTCTGTTCCAGTGCTTAATTAAATAATTTATTGGAACTTAATTTGAAATATTTGGTATTCATTTCCACTCACAAAACTAAAAATAACAATATTAAATTTAAAAACAGAATAAAATCAGTCCACATAATTTTGTATAATTTAACTAGATCCTGAAATTTTCCTAATTAGTTCGAGAGATGTGGTCAAGAAAATGGTGAGAACACTTTCTAATTAACATCCTTTAATTTTTTGCGTTTTTAAATTAAAAAAAAAAAAAAGGAAAATGGTTTTCAAAAACACTGTAGGACAGGGCTAAGATATCTTTTTGGGTTTCCTTGGGTTGGCTGATTAGATGGGCTCCATAATACGATTGTGATCATTTTTATTGGGTCTACTATAGAAAAAGATACTGATTCCAGTGATTTGCGTGCCAAATTTTAGATGCCGAAACATGAAGGATCAAATTGTTCTCTAACTGTTCAATTTTAAGTTGTTGTTATTAGCATGATCATTATATTTTTTCAAAACTAGTGTTTCACTGCCTGACAATTAGTGAGTAATCTAGTTAGGAGACTCCTCCAGCCAAAGTTTATTATAATGGGATCGGCAGCCTTTATGAATTCCTGACTTGCGCCTTGAAAAATATTAATGGATGGTTCTTCATTTTTATTTAGATGCAACAAGTTAACGCGATGGGTCCATTTAAGTTTATATTCTTCAATACAAATAAAAATGGCTACAAAAATTTGCGGAACTACGAGATGTTGTCTTCCTCTCTGGAGTCTGGAGAAAGTGGAACGATTCAGATTGCAATTGAAAAGTGAAACAATAATCTGTGTCCCCAGACAAAATGCTTGCGTCAGTGTAGGGCTTAAAAGTATGCTAGAAATTCTTCTCCATTTTTCAGCTACATAATATGCAGTGAAACAGTGCCATACTAGGTTACGTTTTAAATAACTTACAACCCAACAAATTATCACCAAGTCCTTGTTGTATTATCGATATTTATACTATTTTTTTTTTTTTGATCTAATGTAACTTAGCAAAAGCTGATGAGTTAAAGTTTATCGAACATTGCGGTAAAGGCTAACATCAAGAAGGCAACAGAAACTGAGATATTCCATGCGGAGAGTTGAAATGAAGTTTGGTTGAACGGAAAATGAGGATTATGCAAAGAACCATCAGCACAATGGCGATGAGAAGCACTTGGTGGCTTATTCGAGGTGTTAAGAACACAAGCATGAGGTTAATCAAAGAGGGCTTCACTTTGTGCAATACAATTACAAAGGCTCGGGTTGGAAAGAATGAGATCAGATGTTTATTTATATATACAGAGACATGCACCTTCGAACTCGAACTCGAACTCGTTTGGGAGTGATTTTCAGATTCTGTGATTCAATGTGTTAAAAGAAGAGGTGAGAATAAAAGATGAATCAAAAGTGGCCAAGTGGCCACTAGCGAGTGGGGTTTCATGTTTTGCAGTCAAGTAGATACGATCCTATTATCTTTCTATATCAGCGGTATGATAAAATAAAAATTTTGACTTGTTTTATATTAAGGTGTTGTAGGACAGTTGAACAGACTTTAAGAGTTTTATTTAATTAGCTTTTTAAGTTCGAATCTTAAAAAATGTATGGGCTAAAAAATAAATTTAAAATTTTAACACTTTCATATTAGATCTTATAAATTTTTTTATCATACAATAGTAGATTAAATAACTTTCAAAACTACACAATTTAATGTTTATCAAATATTTTAATACTGTAATTTTTAAGTTATATCTATACAATTTCAATATTAACCAAGGCTATAGGACAATAAGCACATTTTCCTTTGTTTTAAAATAAACATCAAATTATAGAATACCTTTTATTTCAAAATTTAACATAAAATTTAATTTTGACTTAAAATTTTGAGTTAGGAGAAGGAGAGTAAGGACATTTTTTTCTTTATTTTGTTTTGCCACTTTTTAAATTTTGACTTAGAACTCGTCTGAGTTAAAAATTATGGCATATTACTTAAAAACGTATACCTAATGGGATGTCAAACTAGAGTACGCCACCTGCTAAGAATTTTTTTTCAATCTTACTATGAAATTGGCTGGTTCCAACCATAGATATACGCGAGACATTTTTAGGAAATGAGTTCACTGATGACATACTACACCTATGCCCCTTCCTATGTAAACTTACCCCAAGTGACTCTGCAACAAAGGAGTTAGAATCTATTTCTTGCTTGAGTGCTGCTAGATAGCGAGGACGAGAGAATTACGAGAGAAACGGCAAGAGTTGCTGCCGTTTCGTCTCTCGTTCCTCTCGCCACTTAAAACATAAAAAAAAGTAAAAAAAATTAAATAAAGGAATGGCAGGCTTTCACTTTCCTCTCTCTCTCACGCAGGCTTTCACACTCCCTTCCTCTCTCACACAAATCACGCAAAGGAAAATGCTACGCTTCAATAGAAGGCAAAAGTATTATAGAAAAATGAGAATAGTTGAAGACAAAAGAGTGCGACTAAAACCAAGTGTCGCCACTCCCTCATTCATACTCCCCCTTCATTCCAATTTCCCGTGCACCCATACATTTTGGTGTCTTTATCATCTCCATCCATTTAAGAGAAAATTTCACGTTTTCAAGATTTAAAAAAAAAAAAAATGAAAACGAAATAATTTGATAAAATACTTGATTAATGAATTGGGGTCATTTCTTTTCTTTTTTTTTTTTTACTATAGGGGTCATATCTAATATAATAATAATGAAAAATAAAAATGATACAAATACTACATTTTTGATAAAATGGAATTTAAGAATCGGAGAACGGCCTTTCAACTCCTTGAGCCCAACAGTGGCTTGGTGTATCCCCGTAACCAAACAGTCCAATACAGTACAGCACAGTGTCAGTCTCTCTTTCTCTCTCTCCCTCCGTCCTTCCAATAGCAGCATTCCTTTTCATTTAAAACACAAACTACGAATAGAATAAGAGACAAACCCTTAATCCCACTGACACCGGACGCGACAACGACGCCGCTTAGCTTCTCATTTGTGCGGCGATGATGCATCACGATAACCCTTACAGCTACAGCAGCAAGCGCCGCGGACCACTCAACCTCCCCGACGAGGTCGTCTCATTCCGCCTGCTGGCTGGGCGTAGATGCTGCCGTGACCGGTGGAAGAGCAACCGCTGCCGTTACCGGTGATTTTACGTGAGAGAGGAGCGGTTGCTGGTGATTTTGTGTGAGAGAGGAAAGGAAGCGTGAGAGAGTGAGACGAGAGGAATGAGATAAGTGCTAAGTTTGGATTTTCCTCTGACATTTGTTTTTTTATTCATTCTTTTTAGATTTTATTTGAATTTTTTATTATTTTTTTCTTTTAAGGGAGCGAGAGTCACGAGACGCGAAACGGCAGCCAGTGCCCCCGTTTCTCTCGTGATTCTCTCGTTGCTCTCGCTCCCTAGCATTTTCCTTCTTGCAATTTTAATTTTCAAGTTTACATAGACAGAGAGAGTGTGTGTGTGTAGCCATCCTACTCCTATAAATTAATTTGGAACCTACTCATCTCTCTATCTTTGAAAAAAAAAAAAAGGAGTTGTAGTATTCTTGCATATGTTGAGTCAAAAACTCTAAATCTAATGCAATAATAAGTTCCTGATTTGGCAGGTATGCGTTATAGTGACGATGGGTCCAAGAGGCTCTCTATGTGTGTGTCTTGTCCCAAACTTGACATCTTGCCCTTCTTATTGGGTTGTTAGGCCCGTAATCAACAAGTTTCTTTGTACATACCCACTTTGGCTTATATGTATATAATGTACGTATTATCGTCATGCATGGCCATTAGCATAGTGGGAATTTTTATATTATGATTTGCGTTACATCATATCATTAATAATAACAACACTAGAGGTAAGATGGCACTGTCGGCCAGTCACGATGGAGCGACGAATGGCACACAGCTATTATTGTGGAGGAGTGGTTGCCAGACTTGTCTCGGAGGAGCGCCAAGCGTGGTGGAAAGGTGGATAGGCGCAGATGGTTAGGGTTAACGAGTTGATACTTATAGTTTTTACTCTTTTTTATTATAAACTTTGATTTTTGTAAAATGTGCTAGGTGCAGGGGTGGATTTCCCTTGGGACCAGTGGGGACTTAAGTCCCCACTGACAAAAAAAATCTTTTAATAGTTAATTTAATTAGTCTAAAATTCCTAATAAATTTTTCTTAAGCCCCCAATAATTTATATTCAAGTTTTTAATATATGTTTACACTTAAATTCTCACACTTCAAATTTTTAAAACAAATCAAAAGAGATGGGCTTTGCAAGCTAAAATCAAGTCCATAAACATCAAAATTAATTAAATTTTTAAACATAAATATTAATATTAGTGTACAGAGAGCATTTTCAGCCATGAATATTTTGAAGAATCGGTTACGAAGCCAAATAAGAGAGCAATAGATGAATGATAGTTTGGTTGTTTACATAAAAAAAAAAATTTATTTAATAATATTGATAATGAAGTTGTAATGCAACGTTATCAATGTATAGGAACTCGTAAAGGATAATTGTAAACATATTTTGAAGTATGAAAAATCTTTCAAATTTATATATTTATTATTTTTTGAATTTTTTTATATTGTCGTTGAATAAGTCCCCAGTCAATTAATATGCTGACTCCGCCCCTGACTAGGTGGGTTTTGGATTAGGTTAGGGTTTTTTAATTGATTGATGAATTGAGTTGAAATAACAAGATGCAAACTGACTTGTGAAATGGGTATCTGGATAATTTAGTTCATGTTCTTCTTGATGGATTGGTTTCTTAATTTCGTCCCATTGATTTTTTTTTTTTTTTTTTTATGTGATTGCAGAATGTTGAACTCTGAGACTTTTTAGTAAGGTCATTTGAGCATGGTTGCATTTGCTTAACGTGTCATGAGCCTCATTGTTTTCTTTGTTTTTTCCCCCTTTCTTTTTTCTTTGTTTTTTGTTCAAGATACCCATAATCCGAACTCGATTAGATCAAATTCACAGAAAAAAGTCATCATTTTGTCCAGCTTTTGTTAAACTGTAATGCTCTATATAAGAATTTCATTGAAAACATCATCTTTGGACTCGGGGGGCCACGAATAAAAGGCTGAAGTTAATTAATGGTAGGAGAAGCAAATGTGTAATTGATCAATACCAAAGAAAAGCTACGTTTTGAGGGGTTTAAAATCTGAGCGGTGTTATATTAGAATTAATGTAAACGGGTCTCAGTAGTTATAAATTTCATATAATATGAGTTGTAATCTAAGTATTAATCTCATGTAATTAAAAAAAAAAAAAAAGCTACGTTTAATTTGGTCGCGAAGGAGAAAATATAAGTGGTCATACATTCATAATGGACAGTAAACCGTAACTCCGAACTTGACATACTTAATATTACTTGACCATTGGGTTTTCCAATTCCAAAGAGCAACGTTTTGTAAGCAAGCACCGCTTTCATTTATTAATGTTTTAATTAATAATTAGCTCATCAGAAAATCCATGTAAAAGCATGAATCATTACATGAGAAATTATACAGTGGAATTTGAATTTTTAAATCCACCTTCTTTAATTCTCATGCATGTTATTATGGAGTTATATTCACCAAATTATGAATGCAGCTACATAGGCTCCAATACGTTACAAAAAGTCCATGCCCTCTCAAAGCCCATCCAGTTTGGTCGGGCCAGGGCTGGGCCTTGACGAGCCAGGGCCGGGCTTGGGCTTTTAAACTAATTTTTAAAATAAAATTATAAATTTTAAAAACATAATTATTCAATATATAATACTACAATAGGCTAAAAAACTTATAAAGAATTTTCCAATATATGATTAGACAACACACAAATATATGAAAATGAAAATACTAATATCACAAGTACATAACATAAAAACAACTGCTAATATCACAAATACTCTTCACAGCTCAAAATCATAATATTCTTCACAATCGCTGCGCAAGAGATCCGCGGGTTGGGATGCCGGGTCGCGAGGTCAGGCGGGGTCCGCTGCGTCGCGAGAGATCTGGCGGGGGGGATGCTGCTGCAGAATGGAGATGCTCGCTGGCCGTTGCTGCAGAATGGGGAGATGCTCGCTGCTGCAGAAGAATGGAGTTATGGAGATGCTCGTTGCTGCTGTTGGTTGGATGCTACTGGCCCTGCTGTTCGCTGCCGGCAGCGAGAACAGTGAGAAGTTGGCAGTCTGGCACGGTGACTCGGCGAGGGAAGGAGGAAAAACGAACAAATCAACAAATGAGGGATTTTGACTTTACGACTTTGACATTTGTTTTGTTACTGTTGTTACTTGTTACTTTGGTTTTATTAATTTTTTTTTTCAGTTTTATTAATTTGATTATTTAAATTTTATATAATGTAAGTATGTAATTTTATATTATATTATGATTTTTCTTTAACAAAAAAAAAATATATATTATTATGAATTACTTTTTAAGTATTATTTGAATTGCTCTTATTTAGGATATATAGAATTGCAAAGTGGCTCCATCATTTAAGCCTAATAATGAGATACTTTTCTATCAATTGTGCATACGTTTAAAATACGATCCTCTTGCCTGTCTATTAAATCTATAATGGGTTTTGGTAAGTTATTATTATGACACGTCTTGAAGTCATTTCCTAATAATGCAACAATTAATTATACAACAAATACAAAAAACAAAAACAAACAAGGTATATAACGAGTGTAGAATCACTGATATTTATCTGACGACGTCGTGTATTTAGTTACACGACGGACATCGTGTAATTACTATCTTACACGATGACGCTGTAATTACTAGTTTACACGACAATAATAATATAATTTACTAAAAAACACAACTATAGTCCAGTAAACAGTATAGAATATATTTCTTCTTCAAAACTATTTTCTTACCGATAAGATGTTGGGATCTCATAAACTAGAACATTTTTCATATATGCACAATTATAGTATGTAAGTTCATACGTATATGATAATAGTTGTGTAACTTATTAAAACACGACTATAGTTCAAGAATAGTAAAAGGATATATCTCGAAAAATATTTGATGTTATTAAAAATAGTATGTACAAGCATTATGGTATTTTACTTTTTTATTAATTATATTAATGATAGAGAAGATAGTTTGTGCAATGTATGTGATATAACAGCATGGCCATATATGCTCAGGGAATTTACAATATATGATCAGCTCTCTGTATGGATTTACACGACTGCAGTCGGGTATTTGCACACAGAGAGCTGGTCATGTATTGCAAATACCCTACTGCAGTCGTGTATCTGTATTTGCAATACATGACCAGCTCTCTGTGTGTAAATACCCGACTGCAGTTGTGTAAATCCATACATACACGACTGATGTCGTGTATATCGGGTGCAGAATAAAATTTTCGCAACAACTTCAGGTTTTAACGAATGTAATTATAAAATCCATCAAATAACAGTCATATGATGCAAATATAATAAAAATGTGAGTTGCTTTATTGTTTATCACAAACCAAACAAAACCCTAAAAATAACATAATGTCAACAAAATGAATAAATAACACAAAATGAAAATAAAGTTTCAAATACCTTATTCATAGGATGAATAATGCACCCAGCTGCAAACTAAAATCTCAGTGCATTGCCGTTCATGAGTGATTTGTGGTGTGGAGTGAGCTTTGGTTGTGGGAGTGAAAAAGAGTAAAGTGTGTTGGAGGTGAGTTGTGTGTGTTTTATATTTTTCTCTAGGGATATTTTAGAGAATGCACCACATAAGAAGGTATATCTAGATAATTTTCAAGTATGAGGTATATTTAACTAAATATCACACTTTTGAGGCATATTTAATTAAAAAACCCTCGCTAGAGTGACGTGGAAAAATGAAGCGCGAGGGGGCGCGGAGTGCGAGGAAAAATGGCATTGTTTTTTTTTTTTTTTCCTTTTATATCGGCAGATTTTAAAATGCCTTTTTTTAATTGAGTGCAAAACGCTGAGAGAAACGACATTACTACATGAGGTTTCTCTCGACATTCTCTCGGCTTTCTCGCCGAGTAGCACTACTCGTTTTGGATTTGACCATCGGTGGGGTAGTAATAGGAGGTGGCCATGTATGTGTCCATGGGACATGAGAATAACGAGTTAGCATAAAAACTATTTATTTTTATGAAGGTTATTCTCATAATTTTAACCAAAAATTTGTTAATATATTTTTTGAAAGGGTGCGACTATTTGAACCTTTTAAAATATTTTTTAGACTCAATTTTTAATAAATTTTTTTATTATTAAAATATCCTTGATAGAAATTATTATTATAGACAAAATAATATTTTTTTAAAGTACAGAATGATAATTAAGTGCAAAAAATATTTACTACTTCCTTTTTAATCCATCTCCTCTCGGACAAAAGATTGAATGAAATTGTTTGATGTTTGGGAATAATTTCTTGATGACAAAGCTTGAATTCAGTCAATAAACTACTTTGTAGACAATTATTTCAATTTGGGCTATTATCCTCTCTCCCTGGTCAACCTTTCATTGTATATATTAAAAGTAAAGAGCCATGTGAGACAAAAACGGATTGTTAAATTAATGTGGTTACTGATATTGTTTTATTATTGTTGGGGTTTCCTTAATCTTCCATTTGTTTTTAGCGATTTTTATTTTTTATTTTTTATAGTATGTCTGAAATTGAAAAGAAGATTTGCATATGATCACGTTATTTACAGCATTTGTAAAATCCATGGAAGAAGTTGCAGAATCATAATAGTCTATTATATAGTAAGGGAGATTAAAATGTGTTTGTAAAGGAAAATAAAAAATTTTATATTTTTAAGTGAATTCATTAAGAAAATGAGCATAGTGGTATTTTTATGGGTTCGGATAGGCCTCTCTCTTGTTGAGAATTATTAAATTGTCATTTAACTTATATTACTAAGCCGCCACCGTACCCCATATAAAAATAATTGCTTTAGTAGTTTCGTTACGGTCCAGGTAGCTATAACTTTGAGTGCTTAGTTTGCAATAGTTATGTTGACTCAGAGAGAGATTAGTTAAAAAATAAAATTTGGAATCGTCTGCATCTAGTGTTTTGATCATGCTAATAAAGTACTTGGCATCAAACATAAAGATTCTATGTGCAATTCTTAATTGATTGTAATTATATGTGCTGAATGCTTGATTGATTTATTAATTATTATATAATTATATATTATTATAGGCTACAATGTCAAATTCCATTATTAATGAGTTATATTATTTAAAACCTTGAAAAGTATAACTTTGATAGTATTTTAATATTTGAATTACTTTTTATTATTTCGATATAATTACTATTATTTAGGATATATAGTTATGTAGACAAAGCTCCTAATATTCCCTTATAAGGGGTACCATTTTATGCTTATATAAATAACATATCATGTTTACAAAAGTTTTTATTTAAGTCAAGTACTATAAAGTCTTGGGTTTGCCCTACTTAGGGTTAGTTTGGAATGTTGTAGCTTCTAAAATAATTACTATTAATTATACTATAAAAATAATCAGTTATGAAGAGAATCAGTTAAGTGTTTGGTAAATTTAATTTCAGAAGTACTGTGAATTTTGTAAGCAGTTATGGACGTTTGATAAATTTTACTGTTAAACCGTTGTACATAATGTAGGATAAAATTTACTTATACATATAAAAACATGTACATATAATTTTTTAAAATTGTGTATTATAATAATTTTTACTAAAAATAAAATTTATAAAATATTGATTTTTTATTTTTATCTTAAAATAATTGATAATTAAATTTATAATATAGTTAAAATAAATTTAATAATAATTTGATCAATAAATGGATATAAATAAATTTATATTGATGAATTATAATAAAAATTTATTAAAATATTGATTTTATTTTCAATTTGAATAAGGATAATTTTGAGTTTAGATAATAATTTAAAGGATATTTATGGAATTGTATTAAAGGATAAAACTTATTCTCAAAATTAGAATATAAAAGTTATTGTTTCCCTTCTTTTCAAAATCAATTGAAGGAGGGGACTGATTTTGAGAAAAATGATTTTCATGATTTTTTTTTAACAAACACTAAAATTAGTTTTTAGAATTTCAAAATCATTTTTAAGCATTCCAAAACCAATCCCAAACGGACCCATTTTTAGGGTTTTGTTCTATAATTTCATTTAGTTGACATTTTATCCGTAAATTTACATATTTTAACCTAAAAATTTATCGTTATATGTTTGGCCCCATCTTTCCAGTTCTGATGGAGTTAGAGTTAGCACTTTCCAACATTTATTTCATTTCAAAGAACCATATATATCTTTGACGCCTTAATGATCCTATATGGCTTGAATATGGATTAATCAGAGTCTAATGTGTTCTTCGATACCATATATATATATATATAGTTTTTTCATTTTTGTACAAAAACATAAACAAACATGGAAAGAAAAACATGCGACTGAGCATGACAACTATCTAGGGCTTCCACATCCACCGGAAACAGCGAACTAGTAAGGGAAACTATTAAGTAGCTATAATAAATGGAAAATAATTTTTGAACAACAGCAAGATAAAACTAAAACCAAATATTTTTTATGTTTTTTTGAATTATGAGATTTTATATCCACGTTTTATCTTGCGTTTGTTCAAATATCATTATCCATATAATACACATAGATAAGTACGGTACTGATGGAGAGCCTCAGCCTCAAACTGGAACAATTTCACTGCGAGGAGGGTCTGCTTCCTCGACCGAAAGAGTGGGGCTCGAAGGTTCAGCTTCTACAGTTTCTTGGAACCGCAAGGTGCTGCGCGCAGCGACGATGATGACGAAAGTAGGAATGGATTGAAGAAGCTGAAAAAACCAGTTACAGAAGCGACTGAAAGTGTTGATAAGCGCTTGAAACCAAGGAGAAATGCATATGCAAACGAAGTAGGCAATCCAAAAGAGAGGTGTCGGAAGCAGAAGTGGCCAGTACTGACAAAGCCAACGTACCTGAGAAGTCTCCAAACCTCAGATGGATTGGCAGTACTTCGAGCGAAACGTTGAGTGGGATCTTGAGAGAAGTGAGAAGAAAGAATAGTGTCAAAATGGCTAGAAACAACATGACCACGGCCGTAAACAAGAGATTATGCTCATGATTAGTGGCAGCGATGTTGAGTACTGGAAAGAGACAGGTTTCATTTGAAGTGTTGAAAACAAGAAGGAAACGGCTTAGCGTAGGTGGAACAGTGGAGCGCAGATCAATGTTGGAGGCCATTTTCTCCTGAACCCAAGTAATTGAAGTTTAACCCGAGCAAACCAAGTTTGTGTTGTGTCAATTGCCTTCTATTACCTTCTTTATATAATTTCTTGCGGGGTTGCGGATGTCGGGGGGTAGCGCTTTTCGTAGGAAGCATTGCCCACTAAATACGTCAAGAAAATTAGGAAACCGCGTTAAAGAAGTTTGGCAGGTGCAGAACAATTTCGCATTTGACTACTACACAGATCTTCGCGCTGTAAAAAGAAGTTAACAACTGATAAGCGCACACAAACAACACCAACCCAACACATAATTTATTTGTTCTACAAATAAACGAATCACAAAAAAGTAAAATAAAATTTATTTTCAGTTATATATACATTTATCATTGTACCATATTTCAGTGAAATATCAATATGACTTTTTTTTTTTTTAAAGAGGAAGAAAAAAACTCCCGCTGTACTAATGAATTTGGATGTGAAAATGTACATGTATTATTTCATAAAAAAATATTCTGAAAATAAAAATTAGGAAATGTATTTGATGTTATTATTTTAACTGATAAAAGAGTTTACAATTTTGTTTTGACCAAGTGATTTTTAAGGATTTTTTTTATTGGTCATTGGTGCTCGAATCATGAAGGAGGTGAGGGGCTAAAAAATTAATTTAAACTTTATCAAACCAATTTTTTTTTTTAAACAAAAAGCATATGACAAAGTTTACATGGTAAAGGGGTTGCATTTTTTTCCATAGATTTTAATTTTTCTTTTACAGTGCTTAATTAAATAATTTATTGGAACTTAATTTGAAATATTTGGTATTCTTTCCACTCATAAAACTAAAAATAACAATACTAATTTAAAAACATAATGAAATCAGTTTACATAATTTTTTATAATTTAACTAGATCCTGAAATTTTCCTAATTAGTTTAAGAGATGTGGTCAGAAAGTGGTGAGATCACTTTCTAATTAACATGTTTTTATTTTTGACGTTTTAAATAAAAAAAAAAAGGAAAATAGTTCTTCGAAAACACTTTAAGACAGGGCTAAGATATCTTTTTGGGTTTTCTTGGGCTGGCTGATTCGATGGGCTCAAGAATACGATTGATGATCTTTTTCGTAGGGTCTTACTATTGAAACATTAGCCTGAAGATACTGATTCCGGTGATTTGCATGCTAAATTTTAGATACATGAAGCATCAAATTGTTCTCTAAGTGTTCAATTTAATTTGTTGTTATTAACATGATCATTATATTTTTTTGAAAATTAGTGTTTCAATGCCTGACAATTAGTGAGCAATCTAGTTAGGATACTCCTCCGGCCAGAGTTTATTTCAATGGGATCGGCAGCCTATATGAATTCTTGACTTGCGATTTCGATCCTTCCCTCGAAAAATATCAATGGATGATTCATCATTCTTAATTAGATGCAACAAGTTAACGCGATGCGTCCATTTAATTTTCTATTCTTCAATATAAACAAAAGTGGCTGAAAAAAAAGTGAGAAGTATGAGATGTTGTCTTCCTCCGGAGTCTGGAGAAAGTGGAACGATTCAGATTGCAATTGAAAAGTGAAACAATAATCTCAGTCCCAGACAAAATGCTTGCGTCAGTGTGCTAGAAATTCTTCTCCATTTTTCAGCTATATTATATGTATAATGAATTAGGGTCGTGCTAGGTTACATTTTAAGCAACTTACAATCCAACAAATTATCAACAAATCCTCATTGCATTATTGATATTTATACTGATTTGAGTGACGGTAAATTACTGTAAGTGTAACCTAGCAAAGGTTGATGAGTTAAAGTTTACATGAACATTGCGATGGCCAGCTTTTTGCAGGTGCAGTGCAGATCAAGTTTTGGGCTGGCTGTTAGACTGACACAGCCAAAGTTTTTTGCCGAGTAAGAAAGGGGTCTTCCTAAGTTAAATTTTAACATTACTTCTCAGTGTGAATTACTTAAAAGAAGATATTTTAACATTTTTTATAATGAAACATATGCAAAATGAAATTCAATTGTTGTTGAACTAGTAACAACGCTATTTTTCAAGTTTCATAAATTTAAAATCCTTAACAGAATTGGGACAAAAGAACGGAAGAAATTGCATCAAATTAACAAATTATAATCAGACATAAGTGGCAGTTTGATTGCTCTTTGCAAAGGATAATCTTTAATTCATTTATGCATAGACTCTAAAGTTCTCGTTGCTTGATCTCAAATCAATATTATGGAGCTTCCCCCATTCAATCTTTATAATGAATAAAATTGTATTATTTCTAGAATTAGTAAGTTAACAGATCTAAATTAGTTTGGAAATGAAGCAATGTTCTTTGATGCTCGTTCACTAATATTGGTGAAGAAATAGATACGAATAGGACATTTTAGGAATTGAGATGG
Organism: Citropsis articulata; assembly: GCA_030449925.1. Taxonomy (NCBI): domain Eukaryota; kingdom Viridiplantae; phylum Streptophyta; class Magnoliopsida; order Sapindales; family Rutaceae; genus Citropsis; species Citropsis articulata. Next base: position 4,768,707 of record JASUUH010000019.1, on the reverse strand, counting down.
GTGCTTAAAGAAAAAAATTATGAATGCAAAATTTTGTTAATAGGTGTCATGAGAAATTGAGTTTATTGAGTATTTTAATGGGTTCAAATAGCCTCTCCCTATCAAAAATTCATTACAAAACTCCTTTCTTATTGAAATCACCTAAATAAGCAAAGAAAAATTAATTTACTTTTTATTTTAAATAAAAATTTAGTTAAAAAAAATAGATTATGTTTTTAACAAAATTTTTATACCCTCTCTATTTTATTATTTATATTTATATTTAAATTTTAAATGAAAAATATTCTTTTTAAGAAAATTATAAGAGTTTTGAGTTGTGGAGATACAAATAATGTAATAAGCAGAAAATAATTAAAGAATTTAGGATTTACATGCATTTACAATAAAAATTTAAAAGAGATAATTTTTTATTAGTGGTGAAATTTTGTGGCAAGATAGTCAATTTTTTTTATAAAATAAAATAGTCACTGAGTTCAACATTCTGCTTGCATTGAATTGGTGAAATTCATTCCTTAAAAAGGTGATCGAAATTGAAGAAAGCATAGTTAAATGAATAAAACCCCCTCAAACATAAAATAAAACAAAAAGAGCAGTCAGGTAAAGAAGATTTGTTTATTTATTTTATAATCAGAAGCTGATGGGATGAGAACAGATGAAACACAAGCATGCATTTGCTTACTGTTCTGATCCCGAAAGACATATATATACTAATATACATATACATACATATAGACACACACACATAGAAATAGGTACAAGCTGATTGTTGCCAAATTAGGCTGCATTGATAAGAGGAGGGAATGACCCGAGAGAATGAAGGAGGCAGCGAAAGAAACATTTGAGCACATTAAAAAGTATTCCATGCGAAGGAGTTGCGATTATGACAATTAGGTACACAAGCCAGAAGCGTGATGGTGGGAAAAGAATAGAGGCTAACATCAAGAAGCAACAGAAACAGAGATATTCCAAGCGGAGAGTTGAAATGAAGTTTGTTTGAACTGAAATTGAGAATTATGTAAAGAACCATCAGCACAATGGCGATGAGAAGCCCTTGGTCGTTTATTCGAGGTGTTAAGAACACAAGCATGAAGTTAATCAAAGAGGACTTTCAATTTGTACAATACAATTACAAAGTATTGAGTTGGAAAGAATGTGATCGGATGTTTATTTATATATACAAAGACGTGTGCCTTCGAACTCGTTTGGAAGTGATTTTCAGATTTTGTGTTTCATTGTGTTAAAAGAAGAGCTGAGAATAAAAGATGAATCAAAAGGGGCCAAGTTGCCACTGGCAAGTGGGGTTTCATGTTTTGCAGTAAAGAAGACATGATCTTATTATCTTTCTATATTAGCAGTAAGATAAAATAAAAATTTTGACTTATTTAATATTAAGGTGTTGTAACACAGTCAAGGGAACTTTAAGAGTTTTATTTAATTAGTTTTTCAAGTTCGAATCTTAAAAGAGGTATGGGACTAAAAAATAAATTTAAAATTTGTGCATTTCCATATTAGATATCATAAATTTTTTATCATACAATAGTTGATTAAATTAATTGACTTTCAAGGCTACATAATTTAATGTTAATCAAGTATTTTAATATTATAATTTTTAAGTTATATCTGTACAATTTCAATATTAACCAGGGCCTTAGGATAATAAGCACATTTTCCTTTATATAAAAATAAATATTAAACTATAGAATACGTTTGACTTAAAAATTTAACACATAATTTAATTTTGACTTAAAAATTTAAGTTAGGAGAAGGAGAATAAGGATTTTTTTATTTATTTCATTTTAGTCTGCTACTTGCTAAATTTTGACTTAGAACTCGTTTGACTAAAAAATTATAGCATATTTACTAAAAACTTATGCCTAATAGGATTTCAAACTAGAGTTACAATTATCACATTATCTTAAAAAAAGAAAAAAGAAAGAAAAGAATTACGATGTTCTTTCTCCCAATGTTCGTCTCGCAGAATAATGGTCTTAAACTTGTTATGACAATCTCCGTATTCGATTTGAAATGTGGAGTGAACTCTATTGGTATGATTTAAAAGACCTCCAGGATATACAAAAAAAATGTCTGGACAATGATAACACGTGTACTGCTAAGGACTCTTGGGCATTTTGTAGGGGTCAAAAGGAACAGTATAAAGAAGAAAAGAAGAGTTGTAGCAAGATGAAGGCATAGTAGGGTATTTAAAGAATAAGAAGAAGAGAAAGAGTGTTACGATTAATCCCCTTCTTATTTCTATATCTTCCAATGTCATGAAAGCATATATGACGGTAGCTGCTGTTACTATAGCTAGGGATGTTTCTTAGTTGCAGTCAATGTAAGTTAACAGTCCCAAGTGAGGTATTATCAATTTCTTAGCTGTTGTTACTATAGTTAGAGACGTTTCTTAGTTGCAGTCACCATAAGCTAACAGCCCCAAGTGAGGTATTATCAATTTGACGCAACATCGATTTGCAGTCAGCATAGGCTAACAGTCCCAAGTGAGGTATTATCAATTTGACGCAACATCGATTTGCCTGCAACCAATGTTTTCAATATATAAGAGACTGTGTATGAGATGGTCCAGCTTTTTTTTCTTATATAATTTTATTTTATTTTTTTCTGAGCTAACACAGTGATAGCTGATAATTCACCTGAAACTGAAAGAGATTGGCGTAGATTAAACAATGTTTCCAAACAAAGAGGCGCATCCAACTATGCTTCAGTTTTCCTCATCCACTACTACCTCCTCCTCCAGCCTTGTATTTGCCTTTTCCTTTGTCTTTGCCCTTGCCACTGCTGCTGCTGCCGTGGCCACCACCGCCACCTTTGCTACTGCTATTGTGTACTCTAGGGCTGCTGCTGCCTTTAACTGTCACAACAAAAATATATTGTTATGAAAATGAAAAAGGAAAAAGAAAATTTCTAATATATCTATCAATTAAGTTGTATTTAGCATACAATTATCACATTATCTTAAAGAAAGAAAAAAGAAAGAAAATGATTACAATTTTCTTTCTCGCGATATTCATCCTGCAAAGCAATGATCTTAAACTTGTTATGACAATCTGTGCATTTAATTTGAAATGTGGAGTGCACTTTATTGTTATGATTTAAAGACCTCCATGATATATGATAGGTCATAAATAGTCATGCTATATTTAGTTTAATTCCCTCATATTTTGATTGATCTAGTGCTAAATTGTGGAAATTGTATTTGATTTGATCTAGGAGCCAAAACATGGAGGTTACGATAAAATTTGGACAAAAATGCTTTATTTGGGCTTTGGAACGTGGGGCTGACCATTGGCTGGAAGGATTCGGTCCTAGCAATCAGAATTGGAAAAGGATTTGGTCTCCTAGCACAAAGAAAAGAAGAAACCAAGTGAGAAAAGGAAAGCTAGCAAAAAGGAAACAAAAAGCAAGCATTATAAAAGGGCTGGGACGTGAGCAAAGAAGAAAAGCAAGGAGCGGCTGCAATTTTCTTTTCTAATCAATTTTCTTGTTTCCTTTGTCCACCATGAGTGGCTAAGGTTTTAATTCTGATCCAAGGGTAATCAAATTCGAGTTGTAGTTTTGTGAGGCTTTGAACTTAACAAGAATTTCTTCAATTCAAGTAATTTTTATTTTCTTGTTCTTATTTTCTATGAATTATTTATGTTGATTAAGTTGACGCCTTAATTCAATATTTATTTTTCTATCGCTAGTCATGAGTTTATGATCCGTAATTGTCATGAATGACTGAATTGAGTAGCAAGGAGTTGGCTCATGTGTGTGTATATTGATGGCCACAATTACATAGCTTGCATGATAGGCTCTAGGGAAATAAAAATACAAATTGATTAAATTGGAGTAATCTGAATTAATTGATCTTGTTTTAGTCATTCTCACTATTCTTAATGCTATCACTTAATTTGATATGGAACGATGATGCCCAGTTAAATTAGTGATAAGTTTGGATTTGGGCGATTGTTTGAGTCTATTACATTAGGAGAATAATTGCTTTCTGCGGGATTCCGATTAAGTAGACTAAGTTCTTGGATTGAGTAATTTATATTTTTGCCTATGAACAAAATTGCAATTGGATGGAATTGATACCCTTGGATTGGAAGTTTGGTAAGATTGATATTCTCTTGTTTAATTTTACATCTTGTTTTATTTAATTTTATTTTATTTTTAAAAAAAGAACAAACCCAAAACCCAGAAAAACGGATAACCGGTTCCCCCTAACCGGCTAGCCGTTTGAGTCCAGAACCGGGAGAGTTGCAAATCGGTCTGCCGGTTTCCCTCATCCGGATAGCCGCATATTTCCGGAACCAAGCCAACCAACATTCGGACTTCCGTTTCCCCTTAACCGGCTGTCCGAAGTCGTTCCAGAAAAGCTACAACTCGCATTCGGGCTTCCGGATCTCAGTAACCGGTTAGCCGAATACGTTCCAGAATCCAGAGTTCCCGCAACCGGTCTTCCGGATTTCCATCTTCCGGTTGACCGAATAGATCCAGAGAAGAGAGAACACGAAACCGGCTATCCGTTTCCTTCATCCGGCCAGCCGAAAGACTTCCAGAATTGTTAATACCACCAACCGGTCTACCGGATTTTCCCTATCCGGTTAGCCGGATCGCGTCCAGAATCATTACCAGTCACAACCGGATTTCCGGATTCCTCAGCCGGTTATCCGGTTCAGCTCCCAGATCGCTACTGCCAACAAACGGACATCCGGATCCTTTATCCGGTTAGCCGGATATTTCCCAGAAAATCAAACAAGACAAACGGCTTACTGTTTTGAAGAAACCGGTTAGCCGGTTTTGGGCAGAGGCTTACAAAATCTGATTTTTGAGGAAAATTGATTGTTTAGACTTTGAGAAATTAAAATACATAGTTCTCTTGGGATTCGACCTGGTTTCACTACTTCTACAAATTTATTTAGGTGAATCAGTATTTGTTTTGAGGAGCTTCGACAACTCCCGTCAATATACAAAAAAGTGTCTGGACAATGATAACACCGATACTCCTTAGGACTCTTAGGCATTTTATAGGGGTAAAAAGGAACAGTATGAAGAAGAAAATAAGAGTTGTAACAAGATGAAAGCATAGTGGGATATTTAAAAAAGAAGAAGAAGAGAAACAGTGTTAGCATATATGGCGGCAGCTGCTGTTACTATATTTAGGGACGTTTCTTAGTTGCAATCAGCGTAAGCTAACAGTCCCAAGTAAGGTATTATCAATTTCTTAATTGCTGCTACTATAGTTAGGGCTGTTTCTTAGTTGCAGTTAGTATAAGCTAACAGTCCCAAATGAGGTATGATCAATTTGATGCGACATTGATTTGCCTGCAACTAGTGTTTTCAATATATAAGAGACAGTGTGTGAGGTGGTCCAATTTTTTTTCTTATATAATTTTATGTATATTTTGGTTCTGAGCCAACATAATGATAGTTGATAATCGGCCTGAAACAGAGAGAGATTGGCGTAGATTAAACAATGTTTTAAAAAAAAGAAGCACAGCCAATTGTGCTTCAGTATTCCTCCTCTACCACCACCATCACCTCCTCCTTCAGCCTTGCCTTTGCCTTTTCCTTTGTCTTTGCCTTTGCCTTTGCCATTGCTACTGCTGCTTGCTCCAGAACTGTTGCTTCCTCCAGCTGTCACAACAAAAATATATTGTTATGAAAATGAAAAAAGAAAAAGAAGATTCCTAATATATCTATAAATTAAGCTGTATTTAGCATACAATTATTACATTATCTTAAAGAAAGAAAAAATAAAGAAAGAAAAAGAAACAAAAGAATTACAATGTTCTTTCTCCCTATGTTCGTCTCGCAAATCAACGGTCTTAAACTTGTTATGACAATCTCCACATTCGATTTGAAATGTGGAGTGGACTCTATTGTTATGATTTAAAAGACCTCCATGATATATAAAAAAAAGTGTCTGCACAATGATAACATTGGTACTCCTTATGACTCTTGGGCATTTTGTAGGGGTTAAAAGGAACTGTATGAAAAAGAAAAGTCTAGTTGTAGCAAGATAAAGGCATAGCAGGGTATTTAAATAATAAGAAAAAGAGAAAGAGTGTTACGATTAATCCCTTTCTTAATTAAAAAAAGTTGACATATACCCGTTATGGTTCCTCCTCCACCACGACCTCTTCCGCTAGACTTCCTAATTTTTATAATATTTATTTAGTGAAATTTTTTATATTTCCGATCAAAATTTTTATGATTCTAACATAAATATCCTATTGAGTATACATGCTAGTGTTCGTTAAGAAAACATATTATTGTTCACTTTTAGTATATATAAATTTTAGTTATATGAATATTTATGTTATTGTCACTTTCAATATACCTCTCAGTCTTAGATTGATAATCAGATTTTCATTATTTTGGCTCATAAAACTTTTTTTTTTTTGCATGCAAAATATTTAATTTTAAGATAAATTTTGATTTATAAATGAATCAATTTAATGTCACGTCATGTTTACAAAATAAATTATCAAATAGCTTACTTGAATTTATTATTTATGCCGACACTTTTTTCGCATATCCTAAAAAACTTTTGGATAATAACAGAATCCGCCCCGATTTTCAAATCAAGTGCAGGGACTGTCATAACAAGTTTAATGCAACAGTTTTGCAAGACAAATATTGAGAGAAAGGACACTGGCGTGTTGTTCAAGAACACTGACGTGTAGTTCTTTTCTTTCTTTTTTCTTCTTATTTTTTTTCATGTATCTCAACGCAGAAAAGAAGCATAGCCAACTATGTTTCAGTTTTTCTCCTCCACCACCACCTCTTCCTTTAGACTTGCCAATTTTTATAATATTTATTTAGTGATTTTTTTTTATTTCTAATAAAAATTTTTATAATTCTAACATTAATATCTTATTAAGTATATGTGTTAGTGATCGTTAAGTATACATATAGTTCACTTTTAGTATACATAAATTTTAGTTATATGAGTGTACATGTTATTGTTAACTTTTAGTATACATAAATTTTAATTATACAATTTCTGGAACTTTTTGTAAATAAAATCTTTGAAATTTTATATGATTTATTCAAATAGTATAAATTTTGTATAAATAGGCATCTTCTTAAAATGTGGGCTCTAGTTGCCTAATTTGGGTAGTGGCAGAGCTATTATGATTGGCTCATGGACCACATTTGACAATATTAATGTATCACAAAATTGATAACTTTGGGTATGGTGGTCAAAGTAACAGAGACAAGTAATAAGGAAGTTGACAAGTAAATCCAATATGCAATGCAATTATGAGATTTTCGGAATAATACATCTGGACCATGAAATAAAGAGGACTTAATTGATACATTTTTTAAAATTGTTGATTTACTAATACATTTTAAAAGCTATAGTGTAAAACACTTTCTCTTCTTCTTCTTTAAGGGTGTGTTTACTTCTTAGAATAAGGAATGAGAATGGAGGAACGGAAATCAAAGTTATTTTTACTTGACAAAATTAAATTTGGCAATGAGAATAAATTATGTGGGTCCCACATAATTTGAGAATAAAGAATGAGAATCTTATTCCCATGGGTAACTATGTACCTGACGGCCCATCAACCCCTACCACGACGACGCTGCGTGCTCAATTTTTTTCATTAGCCCAAGACGAGCCTACTCGTGCTGTGCCCAAAAAAAGCCCACCAAATTTTTTGTTTTTTCCTGCCTTAAGCCCACGTGCCCAACGTGCCTAAAAAAGCCTATGTGCTTGGCATGTTTTATTTAAGCCCACGTGCCTAGTGTGCTTTTTTAAGCCCATCAATCAACTAAAATAATAATAATAATAATAAATTCATAATCATATTAATTTTTATTAAAATAGCAATTAATATTTTATCATCAGTTTATCACAATTTCACAACTATATATTTAATTTCAAAATAACCAATCATTCATAACACAACAATACATAAATTTAATTAAATTTAATTCTATAGATCATAAATTCATAATAATGATTAATTAAAATTAAAAATACAATCCTCAAATAACAATTACAATAAGTCATAATTAAATTTAATTCTATAGATCATAAATTCATAATAATGATTAATTAAAATTAAAAATACAATCCTCAAATAACAATTACAATAAGTCATAAGTCATAACTCATAACTACGAGATGTCGTTTTTAATTTATCATAAATATATTTCATTCATAATAATTTTTTTTATAAATATGAAAAATATTTCATTCGAAATATATCTTTATTAAATATTAATTAAGTTATGATTTAATATTAATATGAAAAATATTTTGTATGAATAATTTTTTATTATTAAAATTGTAAAATGTTTTATTTATCATTTATAAATTTATGATATTTATAATTTTATTTATTAAAATTATGATATTTACTTATTCATTTAATACATTATAAATATAAAAAATTAATTAAATAAATATCATAAGTAAAATTAAATATTATAAATAAAAATTATTCATTTAATAAATATCATAAATAAAATTATGATTTTATTTATTAAAATCATGATATTTACTTATTCATTTAGTAAATTATAAATATAAAAAATTAGAATATTTATTTAAACTAAGATTTAAATTAATTTTTAAAAGTCTATACTAAAAAATACATTAAAAATTTAATTTTAAGATATTTTACTTTAATTTTATAACATTTTATATTTTAAAATATTTTACCAATGAAGCGCAGCGATTACGCGCTACACACGTCGTACCATCTCTAATCGCGCTGCTGGCTAAAACTCGCGCCATTAGTTTTGCAGTCAACGCCCACGTGCGCCGCTGCGGCCTCACGGGGAACGCACTCAGGCCGGCCTACCCATTGGCCATCTCTCACCCACGATGGGGAATAAAATGTGGAATGAGAATATTTATTTTTGTACCCTTCTAATTATTAATTTATTAATATTATCACTATTAACAATAAAAATAATAATAAAAATAATTAATAGTAACTAAATAATAATAAGTTATTAACATTTATTAGCAATAATATTATTATTAATTTTATTTTTAATTAATATTATTTTTATAATAATATTTATACATGTATCTAGTTAATAAAAATTACATTATTTAATACCGTGGGTATTTTGGTAAATTAATTCTCATTCACATTTCTCGTTCCTATATATTATGCTAAGTAAACACATCAATGACATTCCAGCACATTCTCATTCTCATTTATTTTTGCCAAGTAAACATTAGAATCTCATTCTCATTCCAACCCATTCCCATTCCCATTCCCAGCCTATTTCCATTCCAGCTCATTCCAATTCTGTGAAATAAACGCACCATAAATATACTCCATTTACATCGATCTTCCTATAGCTTTCTTCTTCTTCTTACTATTTCTTTATTTGTTCAAAACTATCTTCTTTTGGTTTCCTTTTGTCTCCTCCAAATGTCAAAGAATCCTCCTAAGAGTTACTGATGCTATCACTGTAAGGCACTATTAAATTTTCCAAAGTAGTCAATAACTATATTATGATTCACGTTGAGATATTGTCAAATGTTCAAAAGTAGTGATTACTTTAATGTGAATTGAAAAATACAGACTATCGTGACTTCGTTGGAATTATTTTTTTGCTTCTAATTAATTATACAATTTTATAGAAAAAAACATTGGAAATGTAGCAGTTACTCTAATGGATTTGTTGGCCCGAAAAGCCAAGGTCTCTTGTTTTTCTTTGAAAATAGTTTGGAAAATTAAAATTAGAGTCAAATACTTTTTTTTTTAATTTTTCCTTGTATTATTGGATTTTGTATATGAATCTGTTTGTTGTTGCTAGTTGTAACAATATGATTTTGGGTCTATTATAATTAGTTAGTTGTTTGGTTTGCAGTCTCTTCTTTTATTATTTTGTCTTTTAGGATAAATGGATGACATTCTAGTAGTTGCTAATGCTACTATGTGATAGTGGTGCTTTAACTTTATCATAATAGTAGGGCTTAAGTTGTATTGTATAAATCCACTATATTTTTTAAATACGAGGCTAGCCTTTTATACTTTTTAGATATGAGTGAACAAAAGTTCTTAGAAAAGAGTAAGAGGTGGGAAAATGTTCCCACTGAAGAACAAGATACTAATATTCTTACAAAGCCCTTATTATTTCCTGAGTTCAACTACTTTCGATCCAAGCTCAATGTCATCAGCAAGCCATTGAGCTTGAGGAGATGTTAAGGAAGCTCATACTTCCAATATGGTCAATAAAGCAGAGGATCACATCAACAGCAACATTTGGTTACAAAATGGGCTACCACTACTATGCACCAGTTCCATTAATAGATCATTTGGAATTAAATATACGAAAAAATTAAGAACCGTAGGATAATGAAGGGTGGTACATTCAACGGTTGTGGGTGAGTATAAAGATTAAGGGAAACCGGGATAAGAAGGAGGTCGTGGCCCACTTGTTGTTTATTGAACAAAGAAGTAAATGGGTTGTTTGTACATACCTCCCCTGAGGTTTCACGTAATAACAGTTTAATAGAAAGTATGATTGTATTTTTACATTCCTCCCCCGCTGTTAATATTTCTGTCAGTTGACCGCTTGTGGACCGACAAAATGACAACAATACCCTTTCAAGTTTCAAGGCTGAAAAAATAACCGTAATTAGAAAAGGCAAAAAAGAAAAAAATTGTTCCTGTTGGTCATGTGAAGGCCAGAAATTCCCCTTCTCCTCCAAATCTCTCATTCATTGTCCATTGCACATGGGAATGGGAGTGCAGAAGCCAAGGAGTAAACGTCTCAGTTGTACATTGCCACTTGGACTTTTTGTTTGGGGGAAAATACGAATTACTGTTTGAAAGTGCATTACTTTTACTTTTCATCGATTCTTGTGGGAAATGTATTTCTTCCCTTTTCATCACGCGATTCCAGTGAAATAAAATTAAATCAATTAATATAAAAATTGATTTTCTGCAAATTCAACATACATCGAAACCCATAATCTTTTAAAACAGACATCTACAACATGGCAGCACCAATTTTTCCAATACCCCACACAACCATTTTCTTTGACATTTGCCCAGTGCTTTATATAGAGAAAAAAAAAATGGGAAGAGGCAGAAGCTCACGCGAGGAGAGAGGAAAAAGAACGGGATCCAACCCGACCCACGACCGTGACCCAGTCGAATCTCTCGTTTCCGGCCACCATTTCGGTTGAGCTTGGTACCAATCAGAAACCCTTGAGCCGCTAGTTATCTCCATCTCGTCTTTGCCACCGGAAAGCGTCCGAAAAGCCACCGATCGAAGCTGTGAAAAGCCACAAATCGCTGCCTTGATTGGCCACGATTTCACCGATTTAACTAACCTCTTCGCAGCTCCAATGCCAGTCGCAGAACCACGTCGCTGCTATCCTCGCACATCAGCAGTCTTCTATCACCATCCAAGCTTGTCTTGTTCATGGGTTAGTTCAAAATGGCGATGAATCTTGATCCTTAAGCTCGATAATACTTGCTTGTTTTCACACTTATGCTACTAAGGGGTGAATTTTGTGTGAGCAAAAAGATTTACACTTTTGTGAATGGATTTTTATTTTTTGGATAATGAATTTTGTAGGAGCAAAAATTTTTTATTGAGCATAAGATTTACACTTTTGCAGTAGGTATTTCGAGCATACCAATACTAGTAGAGTTAACTTTTTAAGTTTTTTTGAATTTTAAATGAGCTTTTACGATTTTAGCTTGCATACTGATACTATACAGAATTTTATACTAACTGCAGGGGAGGGATGTAAAAATACAGTCATACTTTCTATTAAACTGTTATTACGTGAAACCTCAGGGGAGGTATGTAAAAATAACCCAGAAGTAAATGCACGTGAGATTTCACTTGTGATGTCTTAAGTGAGATCGAGGAAAACGTGAAAAAAAAAGTACAAGTGAAATCGGAAAAAAGGGAAAAAAAACAAGCGGAAAGAATGGATTAATTATTAATGCCAAAGTCATTAAAATTGTAATTTTTTTGTCTCTGCAAATTTATGGGCTAAATGATATCTACAGGAAAATCACTATATTGAACACTCTAAAGTAAATTATTCTATGACCCACGCTTTGTGTGGTTGGTACAATCTAAACTTCATGACCTGAAAATTTCATGAAACTTAATGTGCTGTGCTGTTTCACCATAAATTGACCATTAGCTACACAAGGAGTGGTTATATTGCCGGAATTTATTTTCAGGAACAATAAAATTAGACGTTTAAGTTTCTTTCAGAAACAACAAAATTTATCTCAGATATGCAATTAATCCAAACCTTGTATGTTAGCTTTATGTATTGTCTATGAATTGAGAAATCAAGGAAATTCTGGCTTTTAAACCATCAATTGCTAACTGAAGGAGACTGATATTCAAGAAAATTAGTCTGAATATTCTATTACGATTACAAGATATCTATAAATGCATGAGAAACAACTCTAACATCCATTATGGGGATGAAAAAACAAGTAAAAAGAACCATACAACAACGCATAAAACTAAAAAATACTTTCGGACTTCAATGTACAATTACGCTTGTTTCATTTTCATACACAATAACAAAAGAAATTACATACTTTTTTTTTATTCCCTTGTGCTACAAAGTAACGTTTCTTTGCTACACTGGAAGCCTAAATATCACCTTTACTGGACTATCACCTGCTACAAATAATTTTGTCGTCACAACACTAACTCAAAATTTAGAAACCTAACTCAGCTCGACAATTTAGCCAGTCCCAAATATATTATGAACGACACTAGACTTCAAGTTAGATTCATGCTCATTTCAATTTCATTAACAATAAGAAATAAATTTACAGACTTTTTTTTACTCCCTTATGCTGCAAATCAACATTTTTTTTGATAAATTGGAAGCCTACAGTAGTTCCGTCGGAGATGATGAGCACATGCATGCTTGCTGTAACACATACAGCATATAGATATATATTAAATGGAATTCAATAAAGACTTCCAGCTAGAAATCCTGCCCAATTTTTCATGAAAGCATTTCTCGTTCTACAGACAAAATCATACACAACCAGGGGCAAAAGCAAAATAAAAACTGAAGAAACTAAATAAATTGACTGTAGTATTTTCCAAACAAACAAACGCTTTGAATACAAGCCAAATCACAAATCTATATTTCTACATTGACCATCCAGTATCTCATTTCATCGAGCTTATCATCTTCTTTGAGCAACAATTAGGGAATTATAAGAAAATTAAATAAGAAAAAGACACTAAAATATTTAATAACCTAATACCATAATTCTATAAAAGATAAGGCAATAACGAAACAACTTACTACTACATCCACAAGTGGAATTGCAAGTCTAGAGTAAATGAAAATCAGCCTTTCTCCTCCTTCTACGTCTCAATTTCGATAACGGAAAACATTGATATAAACCTCTGTCAGTTATACTTCAAAACTGAAACTATTGATAACAAAATCCTGTTCATTCAGCCTAGTGTTATACAGTCAGAACAGAGAAATGTTATTCACTGACATTAGTAAAATGAGGTACACTAATAATGAACTCGAAAGGCATGTCCACCATTAAAAAAAAAAAAACGCAAAATCAAATTTCTAACTAGCAAGAATCTTATTAAATATACTCATACAAACATGTAAGCAAATTATTTGAGAAACAAACTTCATTTTTCTTGCTTGCTTGTGAATCATATATTTTCCTCTCCTAACAATGCGGACAACTTCACGAGTTTGCTAACATTAAAGCCAAATAAATTATGCAGATAGATAAATTTAGGGGAATTCCATTTCCAATAAATTCAAAATACATCAAATAAATAATCTTAGACTCAAATCAAATTTCTTCTTAAACGAAGATCTTATATCAACGCAATATAGCATCACCGAAATCCAATAAATCCACCAAATACAACAACAAAACACACTACTCTCGAAAACTGATAACATAATGGATAGCTTATAATTCTACCTAGTGGTGCGCCATTAATAAAGGACTTTACCCTGATCCTCAGCCTGAGCCATCATCACTCCGTTAGGCCATACTTTTCAACTCATCTCATTTAGATTCACCATCATCAATGCCATATTTTTTTCCCCTTTTTGCAGGGTGGCTTCTCCTTTGCTTCTTATCCTTCACTCTTCCATAACAAATGAAAATTCAATATTCATTAATAACGGTAATATTTTCAAGTCGCCTTAGAAAATAACAAGAAACCAAATTATTTACAACTAATTAAACCAAACCAACACATAATAACATTATAAATTTAGGGAAAATCAATAGTTGATGCAACCGTGAAAGATCCCGAGACATTATTATTTTTAAATTAATTTCAAAACATGCAACAATTGAAAGGATGCTAATACGACAAGAGATTTTGATTCTCTAGGATTTTTAATACTCTAATGTCCCGGTAATGGAGTATGAACTGCGTTCTTGATGAGAGGCCTTCGAAATTTAGGAATATTTTGGTCCTTTGGTGAGAGATTGAAATTTTAGAAAAGAACCAAATTTATTCTTGTTAAAAAGATGAGTACTTGCTCGATGTATATTGCTCCTGTTAAGAGCCCATTTGAAAATAGGAATTTTCGTCTGGTGAGAGACTGAAATTTTCGACAGTGAACTCAACAAAACCTAACTACAAAGATTTCATGACATTGGTTATCTTATTCGAATATTAATGACAAAATTTGTCATAAATGGACACACGAGACTTGTGACGAAGTAGCATACTTGAATACTAAGACAAATAAAAGGTATCTTGTGATTTCAACCTAATAACTTACCTTATTGTCATTATTGCACACGTGGCATTTTAATTGGCTACGTGTCATGTCAAAAGGCACCATGCATACCGGGTGCATAGTAGGAGGACCCTACAAAATGATAATATGGTTTTGCCAGCTGTCACCTGGTGGTTACATAATCGGTTGTGCATGCATTAATTAGCTTAAGTTATTGTGATTAGTTAGTATAAGCAGTTAATTCGCTATAGTTAATAACAACAATTGAGTTGAGCTTCAGCTTTATGTATAAGGGAACCTCTTGCACATATCAGTAGTGTGGTTAATGATAAAAAGATGTTCTAGAGAATTCTCAACTGCCAAACAATATTTTCATTCTTTCAACTGACACTTATTATATGCAAAATGGTTTCCTGCACAGCTAGAAGCAGTTGATTGTATGTTATTACGAATATAGGCAACTTTCCTTTATTTGTGATTCATTTATGAGATCATACATACTCTAATAAAACTTGAATATACCCGTATAGATATCTTAGACGTTTTATGTTTTTCGCTATTATTTTTTAAAACAGAATTTCAAGCTTTCTAAATTTTGAAACATTTCTATTAAAATGGTACATAAAAATGCAATATCGTGCTTGGTTAACGACTTAACATATCTATTGTGACCTATCAAAAATGCATTGTCATCCATGATCCATCCGATACTGAAGATGCATCTGACAAAGCGTACGCTTGCATTGTGAACATCTCCCATCTTAACAATAGATTTTCTCGAATCTGTACTTTTATCGTGTCTTACGCACATCTTTCAACGTTGCAACTTGCAACATAAATTCATTGCATCAGCAGCAGCCCATGATAAATCACTTTGTACTTCAGACCCAATAAAAAAAAACAAAGAAAAAAGAAATCAACTCACCGAGTATATAGATATAGTCTATTAACATGTGAGAACAAATCTAATTACTAACACTCGGGCCACACATCAACTAGCATTCCCAATTTTCACTAGTTAATTTCAAGAATCAAACGAGGTTCTCACGAAAGTTTGAAATAACTCCTAAGCTACCTTTCCTTTCAACTTTATGTAGCAATCTCATCAACTTCTGAGTTAAAAATAAAACTTGGAAATGATGTTGTTATGTCCCTGCATTCAGATTACAGATAGATGATTTCAGTCAGAAGCAGCAGAGAATAGAATATAAAGAATTTGAACAAGTTGCAAAATTACATACCGCAAATAGGGAAGGGTCATGATTTTCAACAACGATGGGTTTTTAGAAACAAAGTTCTGCCACTCACATTTATCGATCTTGCCATCCTGGTTCACATCAGCATCCAAGAAAGTCTACCCACAGAAAATGAAAATAGCAGTGGTACTTTAGCCAATTTCTCCAAACAAAAAATTGAAAAACTTAACAATGGAATACACAAAAAGGCATTATGAAATTATTGGAAAATATTATTGGGGTGACATAACACATGCTCATTTGCCATAGGAATTACAATTAATCAAAAACTTATCCAACTCGTACAAGTGCATATTACTACTTATGCAGTTGCAAACCCCACAAGCAGAAAGGTAATATCATATCCTTTATATGACTCCCAAAACCATAATCCTATACTCACAAATCACACACGTTGAAGAACTCAAATCAAACAGCCTAGAGTTAATACACAAAATGCTGCACCTTTCTTTTTGTCAAAATCTTCTAACAACTTCATTTCCAGCATAAACTAAAGGTGCTAGAATTAGATGCATGATAGTACTTTTCACACATTCCAAGTTTGTTTTAATTTCACCAGCATTGGTGCTAGATGTATTTCAAATGTTTAAACAAGTTTTCAAGGAGAAACATGTAAGATCGCAGGTAGTTAATATTCAAAAGTCGTTCTCACCTTATCAAGTATTATCTCAATGGTTTCATCAGCCAACTTCATTTCAGACTCACAAAGAAGTGCAATCAGCATTTGCTTGACCTGCCAAAATCACATACAATGAAGTTGCCTGCAAGGATGGTTGAATAAAGGATAACTGAATTAACAAAACTCTATGGAAGATTTAGTAGTATTGTTTTTCGCTTCACCATGCTTCAAAGAATATAGACTTTATTTCCAGAGATTTTTCATGGGAAAGCAAATTAAAAAATAAAAATAAAACAATAAAGCCACAAATATTTATGTCAATATTTTTATGCTAATCAACAACATTTTTTCTCAATAACATCATAAATTAGTTTAAAACTGAAAATTTCCTGTGACTAGAGGGGAAAACAATGAATTTATGTGTCAGAATTCGATCTGGAAAGTAACTACGCATGCATTCCTATTTGGAAAGTAACTAGCGATATGCATTACCAACACTATGAAGACAAGGTACAGTTTCTAGCATGCCAATGTTCAAAGGTCTACTATCCCAACATGGATGTTGACACTCCAACTCAAAGCTTACCAAATCAACAGAGAAATTAGTAAGATCCACTTTGCTCAACCAGTCAATTGCATGTATAATACACAGAAACAGAATAAGATAGTCCAGAAACTTCTTTGTCGGAGCATGAGAAAGTAACCTCCAACATACCTCTTGCCGCTCAATGAATCCTGTATTATCTAGATCATAAAGCTTAAATGAAACTGCAAAAAATAAAATAAAATAAAATAAATAAATCCATATATTATATGGAAGTATCAATATACAATGGCAAATTAAGGATGAACAACAAAGCATGATTTATTGCAATTGAGTGATGATAGATTATAAGTGGTCAACTTACAGTCAATCTTGTCTTCTTGAGGAGCATTTGGATGGAAGACACTGAGTGATCTAACAAAGTCACTGAAATCAATGACTCCCTTCCGCTTAACATCAAACAGATCAAAGATCTGCAGACAAAATTAGTTGATCTCAGAACATTCACAACTGACTGAAAAGGTGATAGGAATAATGCTCATAGGGAGGATATCACAGATACCCTGTTGGCAAATAGATTTTCTTTCTTTCGGTTCTTGAACAGAGCCAACTGAAACTCTTCCTGCATAAACAACAAAAATGTTTGTTTCACATATCTTGAAGGAATCAATATAGAACATTTAGAATCCTAATACTTCAAGTGACAAGTCAATAATGATACAAGTAATACGAAAATTTTTAGCAAATCATCAATAGGCTAACTGGCAATTGCTATGGTTCAAAAGAAACAAGTTTGTAACTAATTCAATGAATTTATAATTCTAAATCACTGTGTGTGAAAATAAAAGGACAGAAAACAATTGATCCAGCTTGCAATACTAATGGGGTAATTTATTTGTGCAAAAAGACCAGCTCAAAACAAGGAAATTGTGGCAGATAGAGAGAGAGAGAGAGAGAGAGAGAGAGAGAGAGAGAGAGAGAGAAAATATAAAATTACTCCTAAGCAGTGCAGAAAATACCTTGCTTATTAACCCATCGTCAACCACTGAACTGCTGATCATCTTAAATAGCTCAAATAGTGCTTCAACTTCACTGACACTAACTGTAGATTGGAAACAGCAGATTACAAACTTTCAAAGGCCAGAAACTAAAACAATAGGCCACACGAGAGAAGAGAGTCATGAGTACACAAAAGAGGATGAATTGAGTAACCGATTAACAGAAATAAGGATGAAAGAATAACATCTCAGATATAATTTCATAGCAAAACACTAAAGGAATTTAAAATTTGCACCTAAAAATCTTTCTCGCAGCTCCCGTATATGATAAATCACAGCAAAAGCAAGTGTAATCTTTTATCATAACCAATACAAAACAGTTTAAGTAGAAGTGATGGAATTCCATGTTTGCACCACAGTTTATGATATTCTTGCACTTTATATAGAGAGGCAATCATTTTACGTATTGGCAATGGTAACAACAGCAACATATCAATAGGTGCATAACAATTAACAGATGAGAAAAACAAAAAATAAGTAATCTGTAAGTTCAACCTTCTTCATCATAACTCAAAATGTATCTCAATATAACAGAGGACAGCAAGAATGCACATACAACAGTCAGTCCTCTGAACTACTAATAATCCTTAACTTTCAATCAGTAATCAGTTTAGAATTCATGATTGTTATGACTACTAATTTTTTATTTCTTTGTAACTGAGGAGTGGCAAAACATAGTCTCAGTGCACAAAACAACAACTAGGGAATCCAAACACGATCATTTCAATGGAATAGTAAGCGAACAACTACTTACAAGCAGTCTGGGAAGCAAGAAGTACGGGGTCCTCATGTCCAGGGAACTGCTTTGCTACTTTAGACTGAAAACAGCCCATTTAATACCGAAAAACAACTATCAATAAGAAGAGAAAGTAGCGCAATGCACCCGACTTAAGAGCCTAGAGTTCTTGGACCACAATAGATTACATCATTTCCAAAACCATGTTCGTCTCTCAAACCTAAAAAATTTTCACAAAAAAAGGCCCAAATTCATTTCATCAGTATAATAATAAATAAATCCAAGCAGCAAAATAAAGTTCTGATCATATTTGCAATAAAAAATTGAAAATGACACCCAGCCATAATTAAATATATACAAAGACTGGTTGATATAAAATAAAACGGATAACATTGAATATGGAAATCCTTTCATCAATCTTGAATTAAATCCTACTTACATAATCATTCAAGGAAATAAAAGATACATTTGACTTGTAAAATAATTAAAAATAAAAAATAAAAAGAGAGAGAAAGAAAAACGATTCAAGTAAATGATACATGATTAAAAGTTTAAAAATTGTTTTTCCTTACAATTTCTCAGGAGTCAGGAACCAAACCAAACAGATGAAACAAAAAACAGAGCTACGTAGTCTAAAAATTCGAAATTAATCATGCATTACTTCATAATCGCAAATTAAAGTAAAAAATTCAAAATTTATCGACATATCTTTAATCACTTTAAATACTCAATAAATTAAAAAAATAAATAAGAAAAAGAAGGAAAAACTTACCGAGCCAATAAAATTGGCCGGCAAATGCCGCGACGGGAAAGACGAAAATTCTTAATTTCTCCTCCTCCTTTTTATATACTTTTGTACAAAAGCTTAGGGAGATCGTCGGCGTGCGTTTGCGTTTTGCGAGAGAAATACAAGGGGAGATCGTTTGACGATTTCTCCGATCGGACGGCCCAGACTCTTTGGAGCTGTAAGCCTGTAGCTGTCTTTCGACTTTCGAGCGCTCTGCTGTGCTGTGTTGTTGTCTTGCCTACGGATGGTTAACTAACGTAACGCGGACAAAAAGATATGGGAGATGTTGTTTTGAAGAGAAGGGGTTGGTGCACGTGCTTCTCACGTGCTTGTCGAGTCCTCCACGTCGTAAATTTGTTAAGTAGAATCTTCGACGTCTCTGTTAAAGAATATTCGTCCCCGCGGTTAAAAGCAGAAAGTGAATTTCCTTTATGGAACTAAATTTTCTTCCGAGGGAAAAACAGTGAATTGATTCAAGTTGATTTGTTAAGATAAATTGGCTGATTTAGCTTGATTTGTTAGTAATGAGTGGACTAGTATTACTTCAGAATATTCTCAAACACTCTTGTTACCATTAACATAATACGGGTATTTAAGCGTATTACTGTTTTCGAAAGAGTTTTTGTTATTCAAAGTTATTTCATTATATTTAACATAGATAAACAATATATACTGCCATAAGTAGTATATTAATTCTATCCATTTGAATGCGGTGGGGTTCATTGATTGGATGGTGGCATTGGTATTGATTAATAAATATTTTTATAAATTTAAAAAATAAATTTAAGTGAGTTTCTTTTACCTAAAAAAATGAATGAAAACATTATAATATAATGCTACTTTATTTCAAAGAAGAAAAAATTATAATGATGTTACAATAAGAAAATTATTAAAACCCTACATAATTAGTTTTGTTATGATACTCAAAATAAGGTGAGATCCTTCGCATCCGCTTTGCAGAAGATCTCACACATAGCAATGCTTCCTCATCCTGCATTTAACCCTTCAAATAGTTAGTGAAATATTTTTCAGCATACGAAGAGATAATTTAAACACACAATAACATTTGATTAATTAGGAAGTATGGATGAATGTTAATTTTAAAAAATTTCTTTTTCCCTGCTTTTGATTATGTGCGCGTAAAGAGAGATTCTTGCGAGTGGGAAAGCACCAGTCATAGGCAAATTTGTCACGGGTGTTTGTGTGGAGGCCGTGTGCAAGTTTTAACAGTTGTGGTTTGATTTTGTTGAATTGACTGCGGCCATCACGAAAAGGCCGTTTCACACTTCCGCGGTCAAATTTCTAGATTTTGGTATTTTGTTTTTTCCAAGTCATAAATTTGATACTAGCGCCTAACGGCCAAGACCAACATGACGAATTTGAAGAATGCTCTCCTCCAAACCAATCCATCGCATGCCTTCGTTTTTTTTTTTTTTTCCAAAATTTTGCATGAAAAAAATGATTATAATAATAATAGTTATTATTATTTTGATATAAAAAATAAAAAAAATGATTTTTTTTATGTGTTTGATCATTCATAGTTTTGGAATTAAAATCTTTATAGAACTGGACAACAATTAATTTCTCATCAATTTCCCCGATCATATTCGTTGTAGCCTAGGCATGCACCATGAGCCAATAAAAAGCTTTGCTAACTATAAATCCCGAAGGCATGGATATTTCTTGTTTTCTTTTTTATTATTTTTCTTCTCAAACGGTTATAAATTTAAGTTCTGTTTAGGGTTAGAAGTTTAATAGCTGTAATTTAAAAATTATAACATTAAATATTAATTACTGTATTTTAGAAACTAATTTCATTTAATTTGACACTTACTTAATTAAAAATTTATTATATTTTTAATAATTTTATTAAATTTATTATTTAAAAATTTATAAGACTTCACTCCAACCTGTTTATTTGTATTCGTAAAGAAGGTATAAGAGTCATAAAAGTTTACAAGACTTGATCGCCAAACTGTTTCACAAGAAGGAACTAAAATGCTACTTTCAAATGACGAACAAAATTCATTTAGACACTCGAGAAGCTGATGATAGAACCGCTACAGCTAACCTACGAAAACCTATTCCATAGAACAATATCATCCAATACCTTATACTTTTCTCCAATACTTCAAACCTTATTTTAGGCATTTTTGTAATATACTAATATTGAACTTTAACTTTAAATAGATCAACAAACTTCTCCTAATTATGGGCCAACAAATATTTTAAAAATTCTCTCATACACAAACATCAAAATGAATTTATTGAGTTTATGTTTATCATCACGGTTTTCCTAGTTATTAAATCTGCATCGACATTTTTATTTAAGAACCTCAGTTTGACATTCCAAAAAAATAGAGAGTTTATTATTTGCATCTATGAAATCTGTGACACATTTTTTTTAATTTTTTTTTGCAACAAAGGATAATAAGCTACATAGTATGTTTCTTTTATCATTATCTACGCTTCCATTAGAATATTTAATCTCCCATAACATGTGGCCAACAATTATTAGTACTCTTTACGTCAATTTAACTACCAACTTGGTGCATGTGTGTCTACAAATTTATTGCTTAAAAACTGCATTGCACCCAAAAAAAAAAAAAAATGTCATAAATGAAGTATTTCAACTATTGATTGGTTGGCAAATTAAAGATCATCCACATGCGCCATTTCTTCCCAGTTTCAGCATTGAACTTTATTAAAAATCAAATGTTATTGTGTTATATATTCTTATTATTCAATTGAAATTAATATTATTTTAATGGGATTGCAAAGTCTTCTGTGATGGCAAGATTCAACGCATGAGCACCATCGGGCTAGCTGATAGGTCGACAATTTAGACTTGCATTAGATAAACTCCATGTGCTTTATGTTTCTTTGAAGTAGGGGTGGAGCTCGGCGGAAAATTCTAGGTGGCTAAATTTTAAACTTTTAATTTTTATGTTATTATGTATTAGTGATTTAGTAGGTTTTAGTGGGCTTGACTGACTTATTTTTTATTATTTTGATGTTATCATTAATAAGCTTAACAGTAAAATTATAATATTATTTAATATATAAATTTTATATATTGTGCAGGGGTTAATATGGATATTTTATATTAACTTTTCATATTTTATTTATAAATCTTAAACTTTTTTAAAATTATGTAGGGGCCATGGCACCGCCCAGCGTCATATGGCCTCTGCCCCCTCTTTTTGAAGTCTATTTAATTACATAAATTATATGGTTTATAAAGCTGATGGGGTATGATTTTGCTCCCTTCCATTTGTTCTCATTGATTTGTTTTCTGTTGTTTGTCCCTTCGAATCCGAAAAGTATTATCTTATGCATTTTTTTGGGTTTCTTTATTCAAGTTTCAAAATAATTTAGTTTGAGCATCAAGTGGGTTTGTCTGTTAGAGAGTACGGTGTGAATTGATTTTGGAAAAAATGGACTTACATGTCAATCTCACACCCTTACTTTTTGTTTGTTTAAGATTCAAACCTAGCTCTTAGTTTTTTTTTATTAATTTTAATTGTTGTATTATTAAGTTACAATCATTAATCAACCTTTCGATGTGAGTTTTCTTTGTCTAGTTAACGAATCTAAAGCAACCGACCAAATGATTATCACGATTAAAGAATTTGATCATGCACGTTAAATCATAGGTGAGAAGCGAGTGTAAGATTAACGAGATCTCGTCTATATTCAATTATTCATGAATGAAGATAAGTGTGTCCCAAAATGAACAAAAAACCAGCCACTGGGCCATTGTGCTGGGACATATGTTAACGAGATCTCAAATTGAGGCATCATGTTTGAGTCCCAAACTCTGCGCTGGACTTGAATTTTTCCTTCTAATTACTTAATTAGTTAGGGATTAACGACAAACACACTCTCTAAAAATATAGGTAAGACTGATGATAGAGTTTTAAATTTTTGTATAAATGTATAAACTGATATTTTTATCTTATTCATTAAGTAATTGATAATTTTTCATAAAATTTATGTGAACTAACTGTATTATCTTATCAACTAATTGATGAATGCCACATTATTTGAATTTTTTTTGCATAAAAAATTTAGAATGTGTAGCACTACTCATAATAAATATAAATAATGTGAACTAAGAGTTATTTAATACAATCAATTGATATACTATAGTAGTTTGTACAACCCAAATTTGTATAAGAGCTTGTACCACTATTATTACTCAAAATAATTATATCCTCTAATATTGAATTGGATACCAAATTGACGGGTTAGTGTGAGCTTATCCATGCAGTTATGCACTCTTTGAATGGAAATATTTTTTTCTGAAAGATCCTGGCTTTCGTGCTTTGGTGAGTCTCCGAGATCCTTTTGACGACCTATGTTTGTTGAAGGGATATCTATATGATAGTAAGGATTAATATATATCAATGGTACCATATTACAATTAATGTAGGTGAGTTTCCAAAAAACATTAGATTGTAAACACTACAAGAATATTAGTCTTTAGCGACAAAACTTTTAGTGACGAAATTATTTTCGTTGCTGAAAGTACTTTTTAGCGACGAAAAAGAACTTTTGTCTCTAAAGTCATACTAGAAAAAATAATATTTAGTTATTACTTTTAGCGACGAATTATTCGTCGCTAAAGAGTATTTATAGCGACCAAATATTAGTTTCGTCGCCAAAAAATTAAGCGGCTAAAAATATGTTGGCGCCAAAACCTTTAGCGATGAAAATTTAATATATTGCAATAAATAATTTTCGTCGCTACAAATAGTTTTAGCGACGCAAATATTTCGTCGCGAAAAATAGTTTCAACTACGAATAAATTTATCGCTGAAACTCTCTGATATGCCAAAAGAGTTTGTTTTGGCGACGAAAATATGTTTCATCGCTAAAAATACCTTTAGCGACGAATGAATTTCGTCGCCAAAATTATTTGATATGTCAAAACATCATGTTTTAGCGACGAAAATATAGTTCGTCGCAATAAATAATTTTAGCGACGAATAGAATTTGTCGCTAAAATTCTTTGATATCTTAAATGGCCACGTTTTAGCGAGAAAAAAAAATTCGTTGCTAAAACTAATTTTTGCGACGAAATATATTTTCGTCGCTAAAAATTATGAAAATTTAAAAAAAATTTGGCAGATGATTTTGCACCAAAATTTAAGACCTTTAGCGATGAAATTGAATTTCATCGCTGAAAGTGTGCTTTTAGCGAAGAAAATTACTTTTGGCGATGAAATATTTTGTCGCTAAAAAATGTCAAAATTTAAAAAAATTTGCGGGATTATTTTCCGCCAAAAATTAGGTTTTAGCGACGAATTTTAAATTTCATCGCTAAAAAGTCCTGTAACCTATTTATATACCACTTACTTCATTTTTTTTCATTCTTTCTTTCATTCTCTCATTCTCTCATTCTCTTACTTTTATTATTTAATTCTCTCATCTCTAAATGTATAATTCTCATTTTCTAATTTAATCCCTACTTCTTTTCTCTTTTATTTTGAACTTGATGTAATTTTTTTTTATTAATCTTATTTATTCTAACTTATATTATTATTAAATTTGTGTTTATTATGTTAACTAATTATTGTGTGTTTATTTGTAGGGAATATTGAAGACCAATTACATCAAGATGAAGAAAACTAAGAAATTTATATTCATTTGTAACAATTTTCTTTCAAAAAAGAGATATTAAAATTTGTAATTATTTTTGAATTATTCATCAATAATAATAATTATTTTTAAATTAATTAATTCTGTTTTTATCATTATGGTGTTAATTGTCATTGTAATTTAATATTAAAAATAATAATATTTTAACATATTTAAAAAATGGCGACGAAAATTTTTGTCGCTATAACCTTTATAAAAATTATATGTTTTAGTGATATCTAATAATTTTTGTTGTAGTGAAATATTAGTAGATAGATGATATGGAATCGTAACATATCAATAGACCCAAAAAAAAAAGTGGGGAAAAAACTATTTATATAACGTGGGTTTTCTACTTAAATTAAACATATGATATGCTTTTCTTTTTTTTTTAACTTTTTACTTTCTTGGCATGGGAATTGTCATTTTATCAATTAGTTATATTACATTTTGCAAATAAATTGAATTTATTTTTAAATGTTTAGGATAAAATGTGTTGAATTTTATTGTGGACAATGAGACTCATAAATAAAAAGGGACCAATCAATTGGCGGACGATATAATATATTGAATGAGACTAATGCAAGGCTATAGTCATAACAAAATCTTTATGGATCTTCCAAAAAAACAAGCTCATTGTGGAAACAATTTCAAAACGCACATTAAAATAAAATATTTTACCCTTCACAGCTTCAAGTAATAATCTTTTAACATATATAGCAAAGCGGAAAGTGGCCAGAGAAAATCACGTCTAAATGTAGGATATCTGAAGCATCTCAAAATACATCCACGCCATTATCACATACGTATCAACAATAAATTAATGTCACAATGACATGATTACTCGCAAAACCATCCCAAGCAAGAGTCCACCAATTCCCTTAACTATGTGATTACTGTGGCCTAAAATTACTAGCAACTTAAATAAATTATCCCTTGGCCTCATCCTTTTATAAATGGTCAAAAATACCAAAATCAAATACTAAAGCAAGATATACGGACACGCAAGTCACATTTGTCCCTCCAATCTGTACGGTCTACGTATCCGAAAAGTGACCTTCTTTTGCTTGGGATTAATAAAATATGACAATTATTTATTCATTCATCTCTTTAGCTCAACCGACGATGCAAGGCTTATAGCACAAGCTTACACCTCAAGAAAATGTAGGGCATAAGCTGCCTGCCAACCCACCAAAAGTTGTGGGCCCCCATTGCCTAAATACAGGCCCAATACGAGAATCCAATAGCAAGCTCCCATTTGTTTGTCTTGCGTGATATTCATTGCCTCGTCAGCGCGTGATTAATGTAGTAGGGCCCGCCGAGAGGATTTAGTATTATTCGAAATTAAAGACCCCGAAAGCGACCGGTCCCTGACCCTTAACCTACGCGCCCGCTGAAGTGAAGCTTTAGCATGTGTTTGGTTAGGGTACACACTTCTGCTACTACCATAGGACAATAAGACAGCGACTAGTATTCACGTTGTCAGTGACCGTGTCTTTTTAAGCCGACACGACACTTGGAACTTGGAAGCCACTTTCTTTCGTACGCGTGTCCTTCTTTTAGATTCACTGCAGCGGGCGGCCTTTATTTTCTCAATCTGCAACTAGGCGTACAGTTTACTGGGTTAAGACTGTTTTTGTCTTGTTTATTTTGATTCTAGTTTTCAGTTCCTGATTTGTTTTTTCCATGCACTGTTTGTCTGGTTCCTCAATATTTTATCCGGTTTGGTCGGTAAGTTGGAATATAAAAAAGGGAGTATATAAATGAGAGTTGGGATTATTTTGGTTTTAATACATACTGAATTTTGAGTTTATTAAACAGTGGGTTGTTGGAACTCGGAAGGGTCATTTTGCTGTTCATACATAGTTTGTTTCATCTTTGTTCTTGTTTGAGTTTTGGTATTCAGGATTTGTTTTTTGGATTTTGAGTCTTGCTATTGAGGTTGGTGAGTGTGCAATTGTCGAAGTGGTCATTGGTGGTGGATTGAGATGGAAGAGAGATATGAGCCATTGAAGGATCTTGGGTCCGGAAATTTTGGGGTGGCAAGATTGGTCAGAGATAAGAGGACTAAGGAACTTGTTGCTGTCAAATACATAGAAAGAGGCAAGAAGGTAATCTTTTTCTTCCATTCGGGTTATTGTATATATCTCATATTAGCAATCCTGCAAGTGATATAGCTAGATATCCTAGTGATTGCTTGATACTGATAACGAAGTTTGTTTTTCTGCAATTATTTCCAGAAATGGGCTATTTGGATTTGTTTTTTTATTGCTGTTTCGATTCAAGCATTCTGGCTTATGAATTTCTTGCGAGTGGCATAAATGTCTGTTAGGGATGAGGAGTATGTAGGGAATGCCAATTTGTTCAGTAACGCTATATATATTATAGGATAAAATATTCAAAATAGTGTTTGGAGAATCTTGGAGAAGTTGTTAGTGAAAGTTTTTAACATTGGTTTTGCTCAATTGTCCGTGTATTCAAAAAAGTGCTCAAATTCTGTCCAATGGCTCATTAAAGAAACCTCATCATGTCACTGCTGGATTTTTTTACCTGGATTGGTTTGCGTGACACTAGGAAGGGGATAATTCTGCAGTTTTGCCAGAGTACAAGAGCTATTTGTTTCTGGTGCTATAATATCAGCATTTGGACTTTTTGAGAGATTCCAAATGTTGTTTAACAAATGAGACTACATCTCATTTTAGATGCACATTATTGTATTTACATTGTTTGACACAGAGTATAAATTGTCTAGTACAGAGTTTTTGAATTGGAGCTACTTCCTATGAATTCTGTTCTGGTTTCAGATTGATGAGAATGTTCAGAGGGAAATCATCAACCACAGATCTCTGAGGCATCCAAACATTATCAGGTTCAAAGAGGTAACACTGGAAAACACTAACTCATTTATCAGGGCATTGCCTCATATTTATTTTTATTTATGTCATATAGATGTCATTTGCATTTTGGTTCAAATTTGACAACCGGATCTATCCCTCGAATTGGAGTGATTTTTAGCAGACAATACTCAACTTGTTATATTTGTAAATGTCTACATGATTGTACTTTGCTGACACCAAGGAGTTCAGATGAGTTAAAACATTTCTTTTACCTGCAGGTGTTGTTGACTCCAACTCACTTAGCTATTGTCATGGAATATGCTGCTGGTGGTGAACTCTTTGCAAGAATATGCAGTGCTGGTCGATTTAGCGAAGATGAGGTTGTAATATGAATTACAGAGTTTGCACATTTGATTTGATATCATCAGTTGTTTGCCCCAGTTTAATGTGTATGACCTGATCTGAATTCTCTCTCTTATAGCTTTTTGGCAAATTGTTTTTTGCTGCAGGCTAGATTTTTCTTCCAGCAGCTAATATCTGGCGTCAGCTACTGTCATTCTATGGTATGAATATGATATCTGTTTGTTATTTCTCATCTACTGTGATGATCTTTACATCACGCCATTGCTTTTATTTGCAGGAAATTTGTCACAGGGATCTGAAGTTGGAAAACACTTTATTGGATGGAAGTCCACAACCACGGCTGAAGATATGCGACTTTGGTTACTCAAAGGTTAGTATCCCTAGCTAAAGTATAGCTTTGTGCTGACTACATAAATAACATAAGTTTGAGGCTTTCTTACTTTTCTTCTCCCTTTTCTCGTTTACCTTTATTTTTCGCAAAAATATAACAATGAGGCAGTAACTCTTAGATTCATATCTTAAATCTTTGTTCTTAGTTTGTTGTTTTTCAACTATCGTATTTCTATTTATTTGGATCTTGCAGTCAGGATTGTTGCACTCGCAACCAAAATCAACAGTTGGAACTCCAGCATACATTGCCCCTGAGGTCCTAGCAAGAAAGGAATATGATGGCAAGGTATATAGTTTCCTATATTGCAACTGAAAACTGCAATAAAGTCATCGTGTTTGGTTGTCCAACAAATCTATGGAGCATTACAGACAGATCCATAATACATTGCAGTTATTGGAAATTTTCACCTATGCAACTAGGCCATGGGTGATCACAAGAAAGTACTTGTTCATTGCATTAGTAGGTGCACTTTTTCAGAGCTTCTTCTATCCAGTTGAATGCCCTGCCTATTTTTTCATCCAGCATGCCTCTTAACCCAATATGTGTGCAATTTCAATCTCAAATTTTTTTCCCCCAACTTTGACGCAGAGAATCTACCATTTTAAATTTCTTCTCGTAAAGAATTGATTTTGGGTTTGATAGAGCGTACAAATATTTGGAGTAGCAATGATTTTATGTTAGCAAAGGAAGTGTTTTCCTGCTAAAAAGTCTCCCTCTTCTGCATCTTTTGAAGTGTGCTATATGGCCTGGTAATAAACGACGATAATGAGTTTGTCTTGCGATTTTCTTGTTTATCTGATAGATTTCAGATGTTTGGTCCTGTGGAGTGACACTGTATGTGATGTTGGTGGGTGCATATCCATTTGAGGATCCTGAAGATCCAAGAAACTTCCGCAAGACAATTGATGTATGTTTCTTATACACAATAGCTCTATAGTTTGAAGAATTTCCTTTCTTTTCCCAACAGTATAAGATGGAGTTTAATCTCGTGTACCATAACAGAGAATAAGGAATGTTCAGTACTTCATACCCGACTATGTACGCGTGTCTGCAGATTGCAGGCATCTCCTTTCTCGGATTTTTGTTGCTGATCCCTCAAAGGTAACTTCATCCTTGAATTTTATATATTCAAATATTCTTTTGCCATGGAAGTGGGTTGATTTAAATTATATATCAAACCATTTGGAATGAGTTCGGTCTATTTGTTCATCAATACATGATAAGAAAATTAGTCTTGTTTATGTTCTATTTTCAACTGTACTAACCCTATTTTATCCTCTTGAAAAAAAGAGGATCACCATTCCAGAGATCAAAAAGCATGCTTGGTTCCTGAAGAATTTGCCGAAAGAGATAATCGAAATTGAGAAAACAAATTACAGGGAAGCAGGACGTGACCAACCAACTCAGAGTGTTGAAGAAATAATGCGTATCATACAAGAGGCAAAGATGCCGGGTGAAGCAGCGAAAGTTGCCGGGCATGGTGCTGCTGGGGCATCGGACCCTGATGACATGGAGGGTGACATGGAATCTGAGATTGATGTCAGCGGTGATTATGTGAGCCACGATCGGTGAGTATGGCACTGGAAATCACATGGAGAGAGCTTGTTTTTCAAGCTTCTGGTTTCTCCCGTTGTTGAAGGTTAATAAGCATTCATCATAATAATGTAGGTAGTGTTGTAGAGTAATTTCGTATTGGATAGTCTTTATCTGGATCAGCACTAAAACAGTTGGTGGGTCCAAGTGCCAACCGCATACAAGAATCTGTTTACTGTATATTTGACTTTTTTTTCAATTATTGGAATTGGAATTTTGTAAATAGTCTATTCTCTCTCTACATGTGCACATGCCATCGTAATAGTCTATTCTCTCTCTACATCTCTACATGTGCACATGCCATCGTCATAATCCAAATATTTTATCCTTTACATTTCTTAGTCCATCATCATAATTCAAGTACTTTATCCTGGATTTACCTACGTTGCGGTTACCGCAACGTACAACAAGAGACAGCAACAGTAATTGTGGTCCCACACACTACTGTTGCTGTCTCTTGTTGTACGTTGCGGTAATCGCAACGTAGTAAGGTCCCTTTATCCTAGATGACGCCTCATAGATTTAGCCCTGTATGCAATACTATATATTTTTATTTTACCACTTGAATGTGTCCGTCAACTGAGGTCTATTCCCGGCACCTGGATCGCTGCTAACCCGAATTCACCAAAACTTGACAAAAGTATTAAACCAAAAAAGGTAAAAACATTAACATATGCGATTTCGATACTTCTGATATCTTGGATTTCTGTATAAGTACGAGGAAAATAAAATTACATAACTGCTCCTCATGAGATTGTCCAATAAACATGAGATTAACAATGCATGAGTCTATTTAAATCTTATATAATTGGAACTTATTTTTTTTCCTCTTTTTAATTCCCTCTATTTGATGAATTGAGGGCGGCGTTGACTTGCATTTAATTTCCACAAGTTTTAGCTTGTCCTTCGGGGGTCGAGCTGGCTTTTGGCTTAAAATTCTCCACAAAGGAAAGCAAAACACACCAAGTCAAGGTCTTCCAATCAAATGAATTGCTTAAATAACACGCAATGTAATCCCACTACGACCAGAGAGCTCTTAAATATATTATAAACTGGATTAACAAGGGTGATGAGTTTGTTTAGAGTTCAAAACACAGCCTGATAGATCATACATAGACACAGAGATAGGCATGGGTTCAATGAAGAAGAAGAACAGTTGTTGGTCTTCATTTATTATGTTGCGGGCGGCATGTGTGTTGATGTTGATGATGATGATGGATGGTAGAGTGAAAAGGGTGAGTGGGGATGGATTGAGCCCGAGTCAGTGCAACGAAGAGAGGCGGCTGGGGCTAAACGCATGCAAGCCAATCGTATATGGGCAGCCTCCATCTCCTGCATGTTGCCAACGTATTAGGGTTCAACACTTTGAGTGTATTTGTCCTTCTATTTCGCCTAAATTGGCTTCTCTTGTCGACATCAATAAAGCCATTTTGCTTCTCAAAACTTGCGGTAGACGGGTCCCCCGCCACTTCAAGTGCGGCAGTAAGATCACTAATTCCCTTCCCTTCCCTCTTCCTCTTTATTAATTAATCGTTTGTGTCTCATTATTGATTTTAATTAATTATATATATGCTATTTTATTAATTAAATTATAAGTTTATTGAGGGTTTTAATTTGTGTTAATTTGATTGCGTTCTTGCAGGTTTACATTTTCCTTAAAGAATACATACTCCTTACAAGAGGAGCAATGAGGATGAAGATGAGCTACTCTTTTGTTGTAGACAATAATTGAGCTACCAATAACAGTTGTAATTTCAAATGCTCAATTTGTACTTGATTTTAACCAATTGATCGATGTTTCTCTCTTTTTTTTTTTTTCTTTGATGACTGCTACTATAATCTAGGGAATGTAACCAAATCGATCGCCTAATGAAAACTCTTAAATATTTATCTAATATTATGCATAAAAAAAAAAATTGAACAAATTAAAGTCCACCATATATTCATGGTGAATTGAATTAGTGGTGAAACAATTAATTCTCATTACAATACCATAATTTAATATTTTGTTTTTGTTCAGCTGACTTCCAAATTGTTAAATGGTTGTCTAGGGCCTCATTATATATGAAGGTCCTACATTCGTATGAAACAATTATTTTATATATATATAAAAAAGTGAATTCTAAAATCATTGTTATTCATTTAATTTATTATTATTTTATAATTATCTTTTCCTAAATAAATTATTAAATTCCTATAAAGTCTACTAAATGTAATACTTAATAGTTTTAATTCCTACAAAACTTATAATTAATAGTTTTAATCCTGTAAATTCTCTATTTTATTGTTAGAATCAATATGTGTTAACATATATGTTTACATATTGTTGATTTTGATGATAACAAATAAGATTAAGAATGATTAAGTTTTTAAAAGCTTAAATTATTTTTTATACATTTTAAATAAATCATTATTTTCACATTATAAAGGTTTTATATTTAATGGAAAAATGATTTTATGAAATTGGTTGTTTTTCAAGTTTATGGTTTAATTGAAAGAGTTTTGAAAACTTTAAAATTAACAAGTATTGTTTGAAATTATGGAGAAGGACTTATTTGAAAAGTGTCATAGTATTTTGGGTCATTTCATAATTTTAAAAAGTTTGGGATTAACGAGTATTATTTAAAAATTCCGAAATTGGACCTATTTGTAAAGTTTTATAACATTTTGAGTCATAGTACAGTGATAGAATGTTTTGGGGTAAAACTATAATTTCTGGTAAACAGTCATCGTGTAGCCATCGGATGTGAGAACAATCATAATTTTTTAAAAAATGATGTTTCGAAAATTAACTCGAATCGCTTCTGGAAACGGTGAACTGTTTATTTCCAGATTGCTAACCTTGAACCGTTTAGTAAGAACGGTTAAGTCAAATTTATTTTGCAGGTCTCTGGAAATTACCCTTGAACCGTTTACGGAAAACGGTGAACCGATTATTTCCAGATTGCTAATCTTGAACCGTTTAGTAAGACCGGTTAAGCCAAATTTATTTTGCAGGTCTCTGGAAATTAACGGTGAACCGATAGTGACTAACGGTCAACCGTTTATTTGAAATTTAGCCCAACGATAACTTTGACCAGCGCAAACGGTTAACCGTTAATGGTTAACCTTGAACCGTTTTCTGGCGAAAAAGGCAATAACGGCTAGTTTTCAGCTCCAACTATAAATAAGCTCAATCAAATTCAAACAAGAAGATTTCCAACGATTATCATTGAGCATACAAACTTTTATTGAGCTTTAAACTCTTGTATTCAACTCATTTATTTACACATTGAGCTTTCATTTGTGATCAAACAAATTGTATGAGAGAAAGTCATTTGTAATCCTTTTTGTAAAATCAAATTGAGAGATTGTAAGTGTTGGGATACACTTGGGTTAAGAGATTGGAGATAATCTCTTGTTGTAAAGGTCCGTTGACACCTTGGAAGTCATTTGTAAGCATTTGAAGCCCTGGATGCTTGTTTAGTGAAATCCTCAAGCTCAGTGAGCTTGGAGGCGTGGACGTAGGCGGGGATAGCTGAACCACGTAAAAATCCTTGAGTTTGTTTTTCTCTTCCCTTACTTATTTATTATTGTGCTTTCATTAAATTTATTGTTTTCGAATTTATTAAGGTATTAGATTGAATTGTTGTGTGATTTTGTTACGATAAGTTCTAAAATATCAATTCACCTCCTCTATTGGGTTGCACACTTGTATTTCAATATAGTATAATAAAAAGTTTATATTCATTTTAAACCTCTATAAAAACCCCACATTTTGTTACTTATCCATTAAATTTTTTCTCCAAAAACCAAGACACTATATGTTCTTGGTGCTTTAGAGAGAGAAAGAAATCCCCGCTTCCTCTACTTTCTATTCAAAAGAAAAAAATTCTAACAGTTTTCTCTATTCTCCATGGTTATTGGTTATTGCACAAATCCTCAAACAATTAATATAAAGATACAGTTAATTTATGATTTCATCTCAAATTTTAGATTTTATCTTTTTATTATTCTCTTAATTAGTTTTGTTATTTATTTGTTCTTATTTTTTTTAAATATATTCTTTTGTTCATACACTATTATTATTATTTTTCTATGTGCTTGTTTTATCTATTTTAAAAGAAAAATGTATCGAAAAACTTTTAAAAAAATAGAAGAATAGAAAAATTAGTTTAATCTAAAAAAGGAATACTAAAAAAAATGTAATTTGAGTTAAGAAACAGTTAGTGAAAATGTTATAATTGAATTAAAAATTCATAGATTAGCAATAGTAGAATAGAATTTTATTTAGTAATTTTACCTTTTAGAATGTTGGAAGAATTGATTTTAAATAATAAAATTTATAATATATAATTGCTTAAAGCCTGAAATATGGTTGAGCCGGCCCTTATGATGATCTAAAAAAAGGACGATATAAAATATATACTTCTCAATATGGTCTCATTGCTTTAACTAATTTGTTCACCAATTTTATATTAAGTAATCTGTTACTGTGAAACTTAAGCTCATGGCCTACCTATGCGAATTATTTAATTTAAGTTTGTGAGATTAGGTTTTTAACTAAGACCCTCAACGCGTTATTGGCTTTTGTACTAAAAATCTCACATGATATAATTTGCACAAAAAATTAAACGTTATTAATAAAAAAAATTGTCTTGTAATTAATGAAATATATATATTTTTATCTTTAATAATTTTGTGTAAACATCATTAATCAACTCTTATTGATGGGTGAGTCAATAGCTGGCAAACACCATATTTTATTCTCTAATGATGGCTTAGGAGATTATTTGTCATGACTTATTTTAAGGTGAAAATAATAGTCCGAAGGACGGTAACTATGGCCGGATTTTTTTAAGCTCATGCCCAAGCCCACTTCATTGCAAGCCTGGGCCGGAATCGGGTTCTTGCACTTTATTTATTTTTTTAATTTTTTTAAATTATTATAAATTTGAAATAAATTAATTATCAACAAGTTATTATAATTATAGATAAATTAAAGAAAATAAATATTTCAAAGTAAAATAATAAATAAAGTAAATAAAAACTCATAACTTTAATTTTTTTTAATACTGAATTTTCTAATTTAAACGTTCTCTTAATTAATTAACACAAAAGAGAGAGTTTAGTATCCTAATTTTAGTTTTTTTAAATCATCATTGATTTATAAATTAAGAACTAAGTTTATCCTAATTTTAATTTTTTTAAATCATCATTGATTTAAGAACTAAGTTTTTTTTTTAAGTTACTTTTCAATTTTAATTATGTTATTCTAATTTATAAATTTATTTTTTTAAAAAAATAGTTGGTCTGGGCTTGGCCTGGACTTTTTTTTCTTGAGCCCTTGTCAAGGCTCTTATGTGTGAGGGCCAGCTTGGGCTTTGTTGCCCACCATACACACAACAAAGTTAGCCAACTTAGAGCATTAGATGCGCAATTTCACTTTGTAATAAAATTAAAAATTATATGTTTTCTTTTTTTATTCTTTAAAATGGGTCGAAAATCTTGTATTTCAAATAAATCATATAATGAACTCCTCTTAAAGAGAAGGGTCTCTAATTAAAATATAAAAATTTTAATTTAAATAAAAGAAAAAAACTCAAAATAATTAAATTAATTTAATTTTTATTAAAGATTCATATTTATTGCGCTATATTACTGGCCAGCTAATGATTCGACTGCTATTTTATTACATATTGGGACTATTATCTTTTAATTTAAACATTTTTCAATTAAAAAAACATACACTTAATCTAAAGCCCCTGCCCTACCGAGCCACCTGCGCCTCACAGAGCCCAAGCCTGAGTTCGCCCGTCCAACTGGACTACTGGCCGGCCCCGACCTCGACGCTGATGATACAAGCGAAGTTCTACTGAAGTTCTGTACCCTGGGCCCATAACCGCCATCCCTATCATCAATACAAGGTGATGCAGAATTATGCCAGAACAAAAACAATATTGTACTAACGACCAAGGCTTTGCTTTTAATTTAACGACTTAGTGCTCGACTTAACTTAATTAATTGTTTAATTGTAATAGTTGTTTTTATAACTTAATGAGACTTTTTAGATAATTTTGACTTAATAAAATAAACTAATTTTTTTTGGCTTTTTACTGAATGGAGAAATCTGAATTAAGTCAATTACTTTCTAATGTCAAAAATATCCATGTTTTATAATTTATTTTTCATGTTTATCCCAAAACTCACCCATAGACATTTACCCAACATAATAATCTCATTATTATTTTTTAGCTGTCATGGAATCGCTCATCACTTTACTCCTCTTATCTAGTTCTTAAATATGGTATTAATATATTATTGTACTTATAAATGTTAAAATATTATGGTATTTAATATATTATTTATTTGACATTTAAATTTAATAAGGATACAAATGTAAAAGTACATATTTTCAGTTTTTTAAGTTGAAAAAAACAAACAACTTAATATTTATTTTCTGAAATTCAGACGAAAAAATAAATATATTATTCAGATTCAGACATTCAAATCTATTCAGAATTCAGACTAATTCAGATCTATTCAGATTTCAGACAAAAAAATAAACGCCACCTAAGTCTTAAAGTGGTATGTTGATAGAGGTGTGTTCTAAATTAAGATCCAATAATGATTTAAAGTATTATGAGTTTTTAAATATTTTGTTCTATGCGTCTTTATTCTATGATACAAAGAAATAAAAGAATAAGAGAGAAGAGGAAAAGGAGGAGGAAAAAAAAAAAGAGGAGAACAGATGAATATTATATCAAACTAATGTTGCGTTTTGGGGCAGCTACGCTGTGGACGCTCCTGAATGATAGAATTCAAATCACCCACTTCGACAACACAAAATGAAGTACCGTGTGATCCTTAGTGACTTTGATAGAACCAATTAATTGTCTCGTATTAAAATGGAGTGCGCGGTGGTCAACTTGCAAGTGCTTGGCCGCCTAACTCAACCAATTTCTTGATACGAATTCAATAATGTGTAGTAACAGTAAGTATCCGCTATTAAAAGCATTATTAACGCAAGACGATCATTAGTTCTAATATTTTCAAATTGATGTTTTCAGACTCATATGCATTTTTATTGACTCTGTTTTCGGCCATGGATTGGCATTAGTAGCGGGTTAGCTCACGATCTGTTTAATTTTACTTTTTGTGATTGTCCTCTTCGTTTAGTATGACCAGCTGGTTTTAACTTTACTTTTGTTCCATGACGGCCCCAGCAATCGGTGACCAGAAACTCGAATTCCCACCTGAGGTTTGAGTAAATTTATAATATGTGACCGACGGACTATCTTAAGTGATAAAAATTTTAATATATGATTCATATACATATTAATTGATATGCAGAGTTCGAATGAAATATTCAATTCTTAAAAAAAAAATTTAAATGAAATGACCGGGGTTGTTGTGAAGTTATTGTAATGTAGAAGTTACCAATGTAGATTCCGCTGTATCCACCAATAATAGCGATTCGATAATTAAAAAAAAAAATTTAATGAAATTTAGTACTTTGAAAATTGACAGATTTTCAATTAAATATATCAGATTGATAAATGCTATAACTTATCCGAATATTAATAGTCGAATCAGGAATTTATTCATCACCATCTATCTGTCCATTTTGGCTCAAATGCCCGTTGTAAATTATGTCAACCGGAGGTACAACTCTTCTGAGCACCACCAGCCTTAAAGGCTTCTAGCGTGGGGGAAAAAAAATAAAAAGTAATTTTATAGCGGGCCCAGAAAATTGCCACCTGGAAGAGCGTAGCGCGTAATCATTGAGGGGGCTAGCGATTTATTTTCTTCCTCCTCAGAAAGGCAAATGGAAGGAACAATGGACAACAAACATCCTCTTCATGTTTCACTCATTAAGTCAGATTTTAGCCAAGATATACCGTTAATGATTTATCAATCATTAAAAGGACCAGTTTCTCTGTGATCAGGCGCAGTAGAACAAAACTTCACCCGCCAGGATGTTTCCTCTCCGAGAAATAGCCGTGTGACGGGCACCACGGTTATGATTACGCCTATTTCTGCACACGGCCTTTCAAGCCTTAAGACTGGGAATATGGCCATCATGGGTTTTTCCACCAGTATTCACTAGCTTTCTTGGTGTATATTAGGGAGAAAAGCTTGGAATGAATTGAGTTAGAGTTTGTTTAATTGTTGTTTGGGCAATCGGTGATCCTTCCTTTGTAAGAAATTAATGACAGATAGTTGTTTTGGAATTGTCAATTGTCAAGGCGAGTAATGTATCAATTTGTTTGGCTTGCTTTTTGCAGTCTCAGGCCGACTTGTCATAAAGTTATGTTTGTTTCGAATAAATTAATAGCGTTAAAGGTTAAACTTAATCGTATGTCTTTAGTAATTTGTAGCCCTGCTTGATTAACAATCGATTAGATTGGGCTTGTGAGTTTGGGCGAAGCACTCTTACAGAGCACATTCATGGGATTTTTAGTAAAGTGTGAGAAAGAGAGAGAGAGAGAAAGAGTTCATGCGAGTATGGAAGAGCATTTCACGCTATTTTTATTTATTTTATTTTTTTTTTAACGCCCTGCCCTCCTCGACTCTGCCCTCTTGAATGACTGAATTAATGTCCTGAGCATTCTATGGATGCGTTCGCGGGTGGTCAGGATTTAGTCAAAGCATGTAGAATACGACTAGTAATGAGAGCACCAAATCCCCGCCATCCCATCACCTATCATGCTCGCCAAAGTACGCGATTTCAAATCGAATGTGTTGAATTAATTTTTGAGAGTTAATTTCGGATTAAAATAACTGTGTTTAAAAAACCTTTCAAATTATTGTAAATTTCAAAATTTCTCCCACTTTTGTTTAGAAAATTAACAAAAAAAATCAACACTCCCCTCATTTTCTCTTATTTGTTAGAAAAAAAATAAATTAATTAAGATTTATAACAGTTTACAAGGTATTTTAAAGATTGATAATCGGAAATTAACCTTTGATTTAATCATCACATAACTGAAGTTCTTAGCAAGAAAATATCAAATAAATTCCACAATTAAATGGAAATCTCTTGGCTTGTGCCACATCTAAACACATTCAATGTAGTTTGCTCTAGGCAGCTGATGATTCTGACTTTTTGTTTGTCCTTCTTAGTTGGAAAAAATCAATATAATAGGATTGGGTTATTTGAAATCACTAAATTTTTCTTTACACTTATTTTAAAAAGTAAATTCATTATTAAAATTTTAAAATTTTAAAATCTTAAAGTTACCCTTTATTAATTTCTTTTTCTCTACCTCACAATTGTGTATTCTCTCTTTACTCTCATATTCTACAAATTAAACACTTAGTTTTACTTTCTTTTGAATTTTTTTTTCTTAGTATATCATGATCTCTATTTCATACTTTTTATATATAAGGACTTTTTCCTTGATTTTCATTAGCTTTGTTTTTGGTAAAAATTAATTTATATATTCATTAATTTTTATAACTGATAAAAATTTATTGATTTTCATTTTTAAGTGATGGGTTTTGTTCCTCTAGTCTGTGATATTAATTATTTGTAGATAAAAGAATATATTTAAATGAATTGATAAGAATTTGTGAAATTGAGAAAAGAAAGAGAAGAAAAGGTTAATTACAGATGCAATTTTTTTTTAAAATTATTTATATAATAAAATTCTTAATAAAAAAAGTATAGAGAGTAAATTGGTGGGTTTAAATAGTCCTACTCACAAATATAACTATTCATCATAATGAAAGTATTATTATCAATCAATTATGTATGCATGCCACTGACACGCCAAAAAAAGTATAGTTTTTAAAATCTGAATTTTTTGATACTTTATTGTCCATCCTCATTTTAACGAAACAAAGACCTTCGCTAGAGAGAGTGTGTGTGATCTGCTGCTTCATGTATAGGAGGGACTCGTATAGCAAACAGCAGTGCTGCATCAAATTACGTAGTAATCTGGTATCATGGAAACTATAATTAAAATAATAAGAATAAGAATAATGCTGATGAAACGGGGATAGGATCCAGAATCCCGACACGCATCCCTCTATCTACTAGCTACTGCCCACTAAATACTAGTTTGTAGATATCCCATTCTCCATAATCATAATAAAGACTTGTACTGCGGGGCATGGACTTCCGTTGGCCTCGAAAATGACTCGGCAAATGAAGAGCACAAATTAAAATTAAAGGGGAATGAAAAAAATGTTCAAAGAACAACAAAAAGACATTA
Source organism: Citropsis articulata (assembly GCA_030449925.1). Classification (NCBI taxonomy): domain Eukaryota; kingdom Viridiplantae; phylum Streptophyta; class Magnoliopsida; order Sapindales; family Rutaceae; genus Citropsis; species Citropsis articulata. The sequence continues at coordinate 4,727,956 of JASUUH010000019.1, read as the reverse complement.
TTCTACCGACACATAAGTGAGGGAGGCTCCCACCCTATACGCACCCGTCCACTCTCTCTATATATATATATATGCTCCTTAGGGTTAATTTCTAAGCCCAGCTTAATCGATTCTCAGGATTAGTGCGAGTGAGAGACAATGGGAATAATTATAAGGTGGTCATTGGTATTCTTGGTAGCCAATGTTGCAGGTATGTGGGAAGTGAATATGGGTGCTAGTGCAGCAGGGCTCAGTGCTGCACAGTGCAAGGAAGAGAGGAGGATTGGGCTGAATGAATGCAAGCCAGTGCTGTATGGTAAGCTTCCGTCGCCATCGTGCTGTGAGCGAGTTCGGGCTAGCCATATTGAGTGTGTCTGCCCTGCTATCACCCCCAAGCTGGCCGCTCTCCTTAATGTCAACCGTGTCATTCGTCTCGTTGAAGGCTGCGGTAGGAGAGTCCCTCGTCACTTCAAATGCGGGAGTAAGCTACTACGATATTTACAAACACGTCTTCTTTACACACACAGTTCCTCTTTCACCATCATCTTTGTTAAAATGAAATATAATTACCTTCGTCTTCATTGACATCAATTTTTTGTTTTTCTTTTTTCAGGTATCACAACTCCTTGACTTATCCCCCGGTTAGTTAATATACTCTGCCTGCTCCTATATATATATCCGTATGGAGGCGGTTGGAGAGATTAATAAAACGCTGGAATTACTTTTAATGCTCAAGCTTGATATATATTTTATTTGTCTGGTGTAATGGTAACTCTACTTGTGTATTATCTTCATCAAATTAAGCGCTTCTCTCATTGCTTTTCAATTGATTTGCTGTCTTCAGCAATCGATCCTTGATTTTCTTGTACGATTAATATTACTATTGTTGAGTTCTCTCGGACGTTGTTGGCTTGTTGCTGTGTATGTGTGGCTGCAATAAAACGTCTGGAAACATTTGCTCTGTGCTATTCTGGTCTACATATTGATTCCAACTAGTAAAAAGAAACGCTACACATATAAATTAATTTTCTTCATCGATGAGCCAGCAAAGCAATGAACATACAAAGAAATGCCTAGCTACCAGAATGAAACGGATTAGAGGAAACAAAATGGTGATTTGGCTTTCAAATAACTTTGGAACAAATTGGTGATTTTCTTCACAATCAAAAAATGACATTCCTCAGCAGCTAGCTAGCGTTTCTACCTAGAAACTGTTATCTCATTCTCATCTTAACCAAAAAAAAAAAGGACAGAAGGTAATTTTAAAAAAAAGACAAACGATACCGTTTTAATCAGACTTATCACGCATCCAAATGCTGCCGTTTAATTGGACTTCGTCGCCTGTCAACTTCAGTGAAACAACGAAAATGAAAAAGAACGACCCTGATTCTTGACAACATCACACGATCATTGAGTTACCAACTCCCCGCCCAGATCCATCTGCTTATAATTATGGGAACTGTTCATCAAATTGTACTTCTCTGTTGTTGTCGCAGTCAACGCCCCTTGTTTGCTCCGAATTCCCCATCTGGGTTCTTCTCTTCCCGCCCAAGCATCCAATGGTTCGCAGGCAACAAAACGACCTCGAAACCCCGCGTTTCACATCCCTCATTCTCTTTTTCCTGGCCCTGATCTCCTTCGCTGTAGTCTACACATTCCTCTCTTTCATCCTCAGACCGAATGGACACCCCTTGGATGCCAAGTTCGAGTCTTTTACAGTGGCCGAAGAGGGTGATCAAATCGGTCAGTGTTGTCAAGGGATTGAGAATTTGGAGCTCTGGGGGGCTGCTGTGAAGTGGGGCTCTGATTTTAAGTTCAATAGTTCTCAAATGTGTTGTGAGGCTTGTAAGGCTATGTGCACTGGCAACGATGGGCCTTGTTTGTGTGATACTTGGGTATTTTGTGGCAACAAGAAGTCGTGTGGATCCCGATTTGGTGAGGTCAGTTTCAATTTCAGTGCTTTCTTGTTCAATTTCAATGCCAGTGAGTGCTCTGGGTGAAATGAATAATAATTTCTATTCATCTCAGTGTTGGCTAAAGAAACAAAAAGATGTATTGGCCCCTGATCGGCAAGATGCAGGGCAAAAGGTTATGTGGACTTCAGGTCTCATCTTTGGGAAAGGACAGGTATGTACTCTATGTTTGGTGATCAATTAAGAATGATTCAAAATAATTTATAATTTTTTTTATGAATTTCTTTGTTAATTGTTATTGAAGTTCGAGACTGCAATTATTAATTTTGTTTTGAAGTTACATGCTTAGAATTTTGAGTTCAAAGTCTTGGAAGAGGTCTTCACATTATAGTGACTGTAGAGCCTTATGCTGTTGTTCTTCTTGATTCTCCACTGGCCATTGTTATAAGGTGTGTGTTTCTGTTTTCGGGTATCTTATATGAAGATCAACTCGAAGTACCATGGCCTAATATTGATTTTCTCTTGGTTAATTATTTCCTGTTGGCCCATACTCAGCAGGTTTTGGAGGTATTTTAGATCCCTTTCTTGTTATCAGGAGGCTGTATTTGAGCTGTGGTTGGAGTTTTTTCCAGTGTTGCTGCTTATAATATGTTGTAGTTTTGGTATAACCTGAGATGAGAACTTTAATTTAAACTTGATAATATTTAGGAAGCTGCGGCTTTGTGAATTTGGAAGTAGAAGGGAATAGTTCATAACTTGTTTGTCACCTAAAACTTGTGTTGCTGCCCATCATGTCTTACATCCTATATATTGCTGTTATGGGAATATTTTCTTTACCTTTTTACCCTCTACATCTGCAATAATGTTAGATACTATAAATATTGTTACAAATGAAATACAGAGTGTAAGTTGAGGTAACTGTATGATTTTCCAAAGCAAAAGCACCTGACCTGGCTGACCAATTAGACATAAAACATTGAGTTCCATGTTCAAACTAATTGTAGCCCTGAAGGACTATCATCACTGATGTATTTTTTGTCTTCTTGTCATGTATGTTATATCTTGTCCTGTTTTTCTTTGGTTCTTCAATTTTAATAATTTATTAATTATTTCTGGTGGTCCACTCATCTTCTCTATTGATGCTACTTTCCTCTTTCAGGGAATTGTTGGGTTGGAAACAGAGTATGGCACTCTTCACGTAAAGGTAAGTGCTTTGGCTTTTCGAGGACCCTATCTTGAGGATGGAAAATCTTCATTTGTTAAGTTGGCATCTTTTGCATTAATTAGGTGAGAATACCATGGCTTCAGTAATCTCTCAGTTGTAGAGCTTCGAAATTATGTAATGATCGATACATAAAATGATATGTCTGTGTGCAATATCTGCTATTGAGTTGTTTTTGAGGTGAGCCAAAATAATGCATCCTCTGGTTCATAGTTATAGAAATTATCTTGCTCTTGACCTAGATCATTCTTTGATGTTCTTAAATATTAAAGCCATCAGATTTAGCTCTTACTGTGATATTAACTCCTGGAATTTGTCCAACCTGCTGTTTCCTTGTTTACTTCAGCAGTAGAATTTTGATTTTGAATATGTTTTAACTGGGTGTAAAAAACTCTCATATTTTGCATCTGTGATTATCATGGTTGAGATTGAATATTTCATTGCTCAATATCCCATGGTGAATATTCATTGTTCTTGCTTGGAAAACCCCTCATAAGTTCTTGTTATTTGATGATTGAATTATTATTGTGAGAGCAAAACTGTATTACTGTTCATTTTCATAATTAATCAGTTCTGTTGGCTTACTGACAAAAACTAGTTCTGCTGCAGCTCTTCCCTGAGTGTGCCCCTCATTCTGTAGCCTATATACTTGAGTTGTTGACATTACGACATTGTGCGGGTTGCCAATTTCATCGTGCAGAGAGCCGTGGTCAATCTTGGGACATTGAAGGAAACCACATAAAAAATGTAAGGCTATCATTTTGAGTTTGCCGTTTTTGATATAATTGGAAATTTTGGTATGTAGAAATATTGTGTATCTTCCTTTTTGTTATGGTTTTTACTTTCGGTTAAGCGTTTTGGGTGCGTCTTTGTAGTTTCATGTACATTGGGTCAAATTGCATCTTTGTATTACAATTTTACATGGTTTTTGTTTCAACCAAATCGTTTCCTGTTCGTTTTGTTTCAATGTACCGCATGTTTATTTTAGTGACTCCATTAAATTCTACTAGTTCGTTGACACACTAAAGGATGATTGTAAAACTATGCATCTGTGACAATTGGAGTCTAATCCCCAGAGTTGTTTTGTAAATTTCCCAGGCTCCTTATGGCCCACCATTTGGGTTGATTCAAGGAACACTGGAAGCCCTAGGAACCGCATTTAAGAAGATTCCCAGAGAAGTTTGCCCTAGCATAAGAAGAGGTTCAGTTGCATGGATTGGCTCAGGTCCGGAGTTTTTTATAAGCCTATCAAACCATGAAGAATGGAAGAATTCATACACCGTGTTCGGTTCTGTTCTTCCAGAAAATATGGAAATTGCGGAGAAAATTGCACAGCTCCCTACGAAATCAGATGTTTGGAACAATATTAACGTGACTCTTTTGAAAAAGTCTGTGCCATTGAGGTTAAGAAGATTGAAGAAATCGAGTCTTGGAGGTGTTGATGCAAATGTGAAGCAAGAGTGAAAGGTTTTAATTTCCTAATGAGGAGGGACAAAGTAACGGAGATGCTTGATACAAATGTGAGATCAGAGTTGATCTTTTTATCATCTTTTTAACCTTTTCTTTTGTTAATATTTTGAGTAAAGAAGCCAAGTCGATATGGTTTGTAGATTGCCCTGGTGCGGTTGTGCTTCGTGCAAATTGTAAGAGTATATTTAAACAAAATTTTTAAATGAAAGAGAGGTTTTTATTTAATTTTAAGACTTTTGTTGTTAGATAGTGTGTATTTTTCGTTGGGGATTTCCTGGAAAAAATCGCCGCATCTTTCTACGATTCCTTATGAAAGATATTCAGTCCATCAGAATAGAAGTTAAAGAGGGTATTTATGCTCGTCGTGTCCTTTATATAGAAAGTAGAGGCTTGGGGTCCATTCCCTTGAATCGTACTGATGAGAATTTGCTAGTATGAGAGAACTAGCGAAGTAATGGGGGCATAAACAGAATCTAAAATACAAGTACCAAAACATAATATCGTGGCCAGAAAATGGCCGTTAGAACTGTTGACTGAAGCCTAGCTTACCTTACACAATAACCACACCCCACTTGAAAGGTGAAACTACCCGCCGCAGCGCAACTGATAATAAAACCTTCCCACCAAAAAAATAAAGGAATCAGCTCTCTCCTTCTCGTTCCTCCTCGGCCAAATCCCAAATCAATCCCTGAATCAGTCCAATCAACAAACACATGGTGCTCGAATTTCACCAACACATAATCGCAGAGCTTCTCCAAGAGCCCAATGGCGGTCTCGTAATCCTCTCCTCAGGCCTCTACCTCCCGAAGCTAATCGCCTCTCTTGTCCTCCTCCATTCCCCTTCACAGGGCACTCTCCTCCTCCTTTCATCCTCTCCTAACCTCAAATCCCAAATCATCCACTACCTTACTCCTAATGCTCTTCTCTTACCCTCCGAAATCACCGCCGATCTTCCCGCGAACCACCGCCACACGCTTTATTCATCCGGTCAAATCTTTTTCGTCACCCCCAGAATCCTTATCGTTGACTTATTGACCCAGAGACTCCCCACTTCCAATCTCGCTGGTTTAATCATTCTCAATACCCACGCGCTGACGGAGAATTCCACTGAGACTTTTATTTGTAGGATTATTAAGAGTTTGAATCGGGAAGCGTATATTAGGGCCTTTTCTGATAAGCCCACTGCGATGGTTTCCGGGTTTGCCAAGACGGAGCGGATTATGAAGAGTTTGTTTATTAGGAAGCTTCAGTTGTGGCCGAGGTTTCAGGTGAATGTGTCGGAGGAACTGGAGAGGGAACCACCGGTGGTGGTGGATGTGAGGGTTCCGATGACTAAATACATGGGAGGGATTCAAAAGGCGATTCTGGAAGTGATGGATGCTTGTTTGAAGGAGATGAGGAAGACTAATAAGGTCGATGTGGAGGATCTGACAGTGGAGAATGGCTTGTTTAAGTCGTTTGATGAGATTCTGAGGAGACAGTTGGATCCCATTTGGCATATCTTGGGGAAGAAGACTAAACAGTTGGTTTCTGATTTGAAGACTTTAAGGAAGTTGTTGGATTATCTTGTCAGGTATTCTAAAAAAAAGGAATTACATTGTTGTTTTTAAGTATAGAGGTATGCATTAAACCATTTTATATAGTGTGGTGTGACTCAAGGTAGATTACTTAAGTATGTTGAACCGGGTAAAAATTTTTATGCTGCTATGGTTTCTGATTGAATGTTACATGTTTCGTTTGATAGGTATGATGCGGTGACCTATTTGAAGTATTTGGATACACTGAGAGTGTCAGAGAGCTTTCGCTCTGTTTGGATATTTGCAGAGTCCAGTTATAAAATATTTGACTATGCGAAGAAGCGGGTTTATCGCTTCACAAGGTCGGATGGTGTGGAATTGAATGGGCAAAGCAAGAGCGTAACAGGCAAAAAGAGGAAATTGAAGAAAGTTGATAATAATGAAGATGAAGGTAAGTGTTGTCCCGTTGTTTGCTTTGTTCTAGTTTATGTCTTGTTGTTTGTCTTATGTGGCTTGTAAAACCTTTTAAACAGAGATAACTAAAAGAGTAGGTACCTGAAAAGCACTTATATGTCATTTTCTTGAACTCTTTTCTGTTTTTTGTTCACTGAGCACAGATGGTGGTACTTCATCTACAAGTGCAAAGGTAGTTCTGGAGGAAGTATTGGAGGAGGCACCAAAGTGGAAGGTGTTACGTGTGAGTGAGTGAGTTCCATTTTCTTTCATATCTACATTTGTTGTTGTGTAGTCTGTAATAAGTTTTAAGATAGTAAGATGTGATGTATTGACATGTATAATTTTGATAGTCAATGTTTCTTGTCCAACCCCCTACCCCTACGCCTCACCAACAACCCCCGGCCCCGAAAAAAAGAGCTTCTTGTCCAAAAGTTACCTTTTGTGTTTCATCCCCGTATTTTTTCTTCTGTTATATTATCCATCGCATGTCATTTTAAATTGGATTTCTCTAGCAAGACGAAAAAAGAATGAAGTATAAACTCTCCGAGGGTTTATTCTGAGATTGATTATCATAATTTTATCATAGGAGGTTCTTGAAGAGATAGAAGAGGAAAGACTAAAGCAAGCTTCATCAAGGGAAGAAGTTCTCCTTGATGGGGAAGAAAATGATCATGGTATTGTCCTGGTGGCTTGCAAAGATGAGTGCTCGTGCATGCAGCTTGAAGATTGCATTAGGAATGGCTCAGAAAAGGTTTTTGGCATTCTTTATGTGTTATGATCGCTTTGCTATTCTCATTCCCATTCTCATATTTCATAACTGCTGTCTGTTCTGGCAAGATGAAAGCTGGATTGCTTGCAGTACTCCACTGCAGTCTACCATTTGATTTCTGAGCTGAAATCTTGATTTCATTTATTAAAAGATCTATGGGAAGTTTCTTGTTTTTTTCTTGATGAAATAGTAATGTTTTTATTTGATGAAATAATAAAATGTTTGATTTACAATAACCTGAAATATTGCACTTTTTAGAAATTTAAATATTGCACTTTTTAGAAATTTACATCTATTCTTGAGTCTACTTATTGTATTCATAAGTTGGTGTATATTATGTTTGGATGATAAACTGTTTAGTAAAACGAAGTTGTAATCTGTTGGTCAAGGTCATGCGGGAAGAATGGGAGAAATACTTGTTGAGTAAAGTACAGCTGCGTAGTGTGCAAACCTCATCAAAGAAAAAGAAATCTAAGGAGCCGAAAGGTTATGGAATTCTTGATGGAGTTGCTCCTGTAACAACAGCACAGAATGCAGAAGCTAGTAGTGTCAGCAAACAGGAACATGAAGCACTGTTGGCTGCAGCATCGAAAATAAGGAACCAAGGTAAAAGTGATGATGTCGGTGATAATCCTGAGACTTATTATGGAAGCAAAGGACATGGAAGAGGACGTGGAAAAGGAAGGAATAGAAATGGCCCAGCATGTGTTCCACAATGTGCAAATAAAGATAGTAAGAGTAACAGCAAAGCAGTGATAGAAGATAAACCTGAAATATCTGGTTCAGGAAATGAAGGCCCACCAGATGAAATTCACTCGGGTGTAGTCGGTTATTCTGGAGGCATGCTTGAAACTGCATTGGTAGAGAAAGACTTTCAGTGGAAATGCAGTCAAAAGACTGATACTGGAGAGTCCAAAGATTCCAAGCCACTGCCACCTGTACACTTTTATGCACTAGAAAGTGACAAGCCCATACTTGATATTCTGAAGCCCTTTGTGATTGTTGTTTACCAACCAGACATGAGTTTTGTTAGACAAATTGAAGTCTACAAATCTGAGAATCCTTCTATAAAATTGAAAGTTTATTTTCTCTTTTACGAAGATTCCACAGAGGTGCAGAAGTTCGAGGCTAGTATACGGAGGGAGAATGGAGCTTTTGAGTCATTGATCAGGCAGAAATCATTTATGATGATCCCAATCGATCAGGTTTGATCTTCTGTGGCCAAGAATTCTGTTAACTGTGACAGTCCTCATTTATTCTTCATATTGGTACTGAACTGCTTTGCAGTTTTCTGGATTTCATTAATATTTTAATCATTGATTCAAAGTAATGGATGATGAACATCAACAAATATTGCGTATGTCTCACACAATTAATTCTGCCTTGCTTGCCGGCTTCTCTTAAGTTTCTCCCTCTCTCAGTTCAAGTACTTTAAGTTCTAAGTATAGTTTGTGAACGAAGCAATGGATTCACCTCTGTTTATGCTATAATTTTTTCACTTTGGTTATGTAACTTGGTTGTTTTTCTGAAATCGACTAAAAATCAGGATGGGCACTGTCTGGGACTGAATTGTTCTACAGAGGCACAGGCCACCACTTCCCAGAATGCAATAACTCGAAAGGCAGGTGGAAGAAAGGAAATTGAGAAAGAAATGCAGGTGCATAGAATGCTTTGCGTATGAACTTTGCTGTACTTCCTTCAAATATATATTTATATATTTTTTTTCCACTGGAATCCCCATCATTTCAGGTCATAGTGGACATGAGGGAGTTCATGAGTAGCCTCCCAAATGTTCTCCATCAGAGGGGCATACGTATTATACCAGTGGTTTTGGAAGTTGGTGATTATATTCTGTCACCATTAATGTGTGTTGAGAGAAAGAGTATCCAAGATCTATTTACAAGCTTCACGTCTGGCCGCCTTTATCACCAAGTGGAAACAATGGTCCGCTATTACAGAATACCTGTTCTTCTGATTGAGTTTTCACAAGACAAAAGCTTTTCATTTCAGGTAACCTGAGTTAATTCTTGTGCAGAGAATTGTTATATCCTATTTATTTAAGCTCAGGGACTGCTATCTGGTAGCCTTAACAATTTTCTGTTTTGGTTTTCTTGTTTCTCTTTTTTTCAGTCTGCAAGTGATATTGGTGATGATGTGACGCCAAATAATATTATATCCAAGTTGTCACTGCTTGTTCTACATTTTCCTCGCTTGAGAATCATCTGGTCTCGCAGTTTGCATGCAACTGCTGAAATATTTGCTGCACTGAAAGCAAATCAAGATGAACCTGACGAGGCAAAGGCAATTAGAGTTGGTGTCCCCTCCGAAGATGGTATAGTGGAAAATGATGTGAGGTAAGTTTTCTTAATTTGAGTTTTTCATTTATGAAAATTTACACTGGCATTGTTCATGATCATTGCTCTTAGGTGGAGGATGTTCTGTTATGCAGAGAGAAAAGCAAGGCTTATGCTGGGCCTTGTTGCGCCCTGTGCTTTTGCACGTGGATGGAACTGTCCATTATTGGGCTCCCCCCATTAGATAAATCTTCTAGGAATTTGATGGCCAAGAACCTGCAAATGTCTCCTGGTTGCCCTTGGTGTCATGAAAATTAATGGTTATTTACTTTCTCCATTACAGAGCCGAAAATTACAATACATCTGCTGTGGAGTTCCTAAGGCGACTCCCTGGTGTGACAGATTCAAACTACAGGTCTATAATGGATGGATGTAAGAGCTTGGCTGACCTGGCCCTCCTACCAGTAGAAAGGCTAGCTGAACTAATGGGTGGTCATAAAGCTGCGCAGACTCTTAGGGATTTTCTTGATGCCAAGTATCCAACATTACTATAGTACTCACCAATCTCAACTGGGACTCTGGAACAGAGACCGTAAGTAATTTATTCAGTGTTGTGTTATTTTATTTTTCTCGTGTATCATTGTTATTGGTGTAGAGTGGGTAATGTCAGCACTTTGCCTTTCCCATTTGTATTGTATTTTTTAGTCATCAAATGTAATTTTTCTATTGGAGAGATTAGTTTGCCATTTCACAGGCTTACTAGTTACTGTTGTATAAGAAAATGTAACGTCAGAAACTAATGGCAAAAAATTTCATATTCTTTTATGCTTTCCTCTTTCTAACTTTTTTTTCGTGTTTAGTTGGGAGACAGATATCATAATACAAGTATGTATCATCAAATTAACGAATTGAATCCTTCTGCAGATCAAAGGATAAAGAAGGGTTGGTTATGGAAACGTGTTTGTTTGAAATGGTGTGAAAATGATAACATGGACTGTGAAATTGGTACCATGTGGAATGTATTATTATTAGTAAGGAAAATGACGGGTAACCCGGAATATCAAATTGGTAGTATGAATGGTTATTCAAATACATGTTAAGTTATTCAAGTGTATGTTTTGGGACCAATGGCATATGATATAGTGATTGAAGATCAAACTTCAAAGTCGGTCCTCTGCCTCTGATCTTCTGGTGTTTCTTGAGTGAAGCCATGTACAGGATACTGGATTGATTAAAAAAAATCATGGAATTTGAACTGTAAGTAAGAGAGCAAACAGTACCTAATTCTGAATGAAAGCTGAGATAATGCAACAGGGTAACAGGCAACACAATTTTTGTTACATTAGCGGAGAAATTGCATATTTTTCACGCTCAAGCATGCAGCGTAGTTCTTATCTTACACATGATCTGATCATAATTCGCAACTATGGCAGATGGATGCTACTCTTGATTTGCCTTGATTAGCTTGTAAATGGTTTCCTCATTTGTTTTGAAGGCTTTAGCTAGTAAATCTCCTTTTATCCCGCTTTCAAAGAGGGTACTACCCAGTGTAACTGTTCCAGGATTCGCACTTCCAAATATCCCCAAGGTACCCCCACCGCAGTCACCTCTTGTGTAGTTTACAAAATGAATGAGCCCTCTCGGGATGACGAAAAGATCACCAGCCTGAAGCGTTTGCACAAACAGCTTGTTTCTGGTGTCGATGAATGTGATTTCTAAAGGCCCGTCTAATGCTACCAGAAGCTCAGATGATCTCGGATGGTAATTTGGAGGCGTGATGCTTAAAGGAGGATAAAATGTTTTAGAAACTGAAACTCCAAGCCCTTCCAACGCTGGAAATACTTTCTTGGTCACTCTGCGAACTATGGAATCAGTTTTGCCCGTGTAGTTCACCCTTTGCATGTCTCTGAGGCCAGTGAATGTGAAATATTGCCTAGTTATGCTGTTGATGTTAATCCCTGGAGGCACCAAGAAATCATCCAGGATATCTGGGTCTCCTGCATTGGCTGAAATTGCAAAGGCTATTAGTATTACGACGCTGCAAAGTCTTCTCATGTTTCTCAGTTGGGTTTTATTTGAGTTCCCAAGGTGTGGCTCTGACTCTATATAGCGTACGTGTATGGTGTATAGGCTGAAAGTAAATGTAAGTCTCTAACATGAAGCTCACGGCAGCATTCGGCTTGATGGCAACATTATACTTGTTTATCTGATAATCAACAGGTCCATGTTGGGCAGGCAGCGATGATTCTGAGGGAATGTCACGGGATTGATAATTGACTTCTTGATGTCTTAAGAGTAATTGTATAATATATGATAGACGCCCTTTTATTATTTTAGTATCTGAGATAATCCATTCTCATTGTACTCATCGCTTGCCAATGTCGTATTTTGGTTCTCATGTCACATACAAAACGTGCGTTGGACGGTAACAAAATGACATCTTTTTTTTTTTTTTTGGTAATTGTCAAAAATGTTCGTTTTCGAATCGATGTAAGAAAAATTAATAATTACTATTATTTTTAATTAACAGGCATCCTTAAGGGCACAGTGATTGATATAACTATTTTTAGAATTTAAATTTATTCAATAATATTACAATTGAACATATCTTTAGAATCTGCACAAATAATGACAAAAATTTGGGAGTGCCTTTGTGCCTTTGTCAACACAACTAACAAAAATCGCCTGCATTCTATGTATTTATGGCCAATAAACGAAAGTAACTTTGTGGAAATTAGGAAGAGACAGGATAACAAAGGAGAAAGGCACTTGCAAAATCATTTTTCCTTTTTTTTTTGTTCGTCAAAACTCTGGGATAAAATAAATACTGTAAAGTTAAGTGGTCAAATTCATGGGTTTATGGGGAGAAAGTGCTACTTTCCCCATTAACAAAACACCAAATTGTTTTGTTTTCTACAGTCATTTAAGTGTAAAAGGAATGCATTTGGTTATGGTTACTAAGGCCATTTCATTTTCATCAGTGGATGATGGTGTATTAATTTCAACATTTATTTGGATTTAATTTTCTATTACACAATGGATTTCAGTGTACTATAACATCAAAAGTGGATCAATTGCAGAGTTAATAGAACAAAGGACGATGAAGTGAACAGCATCACTTCTCCGAAACATCTGGTCATAAAAGAAAATTGTCAACTAAGTTAATAAAATAGATTAATTGATGATCGGGTTCAGGTTCCCAAAACTGTAACCATAATATTATTTATTCCTTATTATACATGTCATACAACTGGTTAATTACAAGGCAACCTTTCATTTGTCACGTATCATGTTGCTGGACAAGTGCACACAATACATGCTACATTACTGGACTTCGAAAGCCCCATTGAATGCTATCATATCATAAGCTCGGGCGGCTGGTGGCAAAGGCATCATTAGAAATGGGTTAACTTCTAATTACCTCCTCCGCTATTTGTGAAATGATAATTTTTAAAATATTATTGTAAATTTAAATTTATTTTCATTTTTTTAATAAAAATAAGAAAAAAATTAAGAGCACATTGATGAAATTTTATTTTATCTTCTTAGTAAAAATACAGTAAATTGAAGTTTAGAATAATTTAAGAGTATTTTAGATATTGTTATTTCAGGAAATGATTATCCAAAATTACATCAATTAAGTTGGGGGGAAGCACATTTTTCGCTACTCTATTTGGCATGGGATCCATCATTCCTGTCATGCATGTGTGTGTGTGAAATATCGACCTGTTGCATATGTGTGTGTGTATACAGGCATGTTTCTATGATAGCCTTCCACAAGCTTTGGCAGGTGTTTTCATGCAGGTTAAAAATTAAATTAAATTGTATACCAAGAAAATTTTCTTAGGGTACAGTTGGGATTGAGGTGCTGTAATTTTACAGTAGAAAAAAAAATTTTAATTATGAAATAAAAATCAATAAAATGTAATAAATATAAAATTTAAATAATAATTTTGACAAAATTATTGAAAATATAATAGATTATCTATCATACAAGTGAAAAATCGTATCATAATAACTTTTAAACTATAGTAGCTAGTGTTTACTAAACACTTTAACGCTGTAATTTTTAAACTCTAATTGCCCAATCTCAATCTGAAATGCACCCTTAAAAGAGCTAGATATATCAAACTTTCTATTTGCATGAATTTACTACTTCATTAATTGTATGTTTACTTTCAGATTGGAAAATCGAAATCTAGATTCGAAATTATTGATAATATTTACTTCACAAAATAAAAACGAAAGTCAGAATCAAAATTGTTGAGTCCACCCTAATTTAAAAATAGGAAATGAGAGATTTATTCTTAAAAGGGAGTTCGGAATCAATCTCCCACTCCTTATATTACCAAATTTACTCCCACCAAAATTTTAAAAATTCAAAAATATCCTCTATTAAATTAAAAAAATATAAATAGCAAAAAAATTATATATAGCAAACATTTCGCAAACAAATTGTAGCCAAGAACCTCCCTCGAACCCTCGCAAACAAGCCTCCTTCACAGCATTAGGATCGAGCACCGAAGCAACACCTTCCCGAATTGTGTTGAGGAGCAGCACAAATTGCGTCATTAGCGCTTTCACATCATTAGAGCACTAAAGCAGTAGCTCCTCGAATCGCAACAGCGACACTCGCCATCACTGCAAACAACAGCCTCTGTCGGCAGCTGTTGTAACCCACGATGATGGTGATTATTATTATATTTTTAGAAACTGACGATGATTATTGTTCTTATTATTATTTGAGAAATAAATAATGGTGATTTTTGATATTATTCTGTTGTTGATGATGATTTTTTATTCCGATTATTTTGTTGTTATTTTGATTATTATTATTATTATTATTATTATTACAATGATGATGATAATTTTTTTATTAATAATAATAATAATAATTAAAATACTAAATAATCATTATTAGAAATTTATTATTATTATTATTATTGATAAAAGTATTATAATTATTTAATATATTTAATAATAATATTATTATATTATTAAAAATAATTAATAATAATAATTTTTTAATAATAATAATCACAATAATTAAAATACAAAAGAATAATTATAACATAGTTAATTAACAATTTTTTTATAATTTATAATAATTTAACTCATTTCTATTCCGATTTTCAGATAAAATAAATACATTAATGTACTCCAACTCATTATGATTCCAATTACTACAATTCAAGTAAATAATTTATTTTAATTCTCATTTTTTATTCCTATTCTATCTTATTTTAATTTTTTTTTAATTTTAATTTCAGACTATTTTAATTCTCATTTAGTAAACTAGCAAACAATTAAACATACCGTAAACGCAGCAATTAACTTTTATGTTGGCCGATACCTGATGGCATATACACAATAGAGATTAGAGAATGAAATCATCAGTTTCTGACTTGTCTACCAGAACGCATGTGATTGAGCCCATTAACGTTTGTCACGGCCCATGTTGCTGGGCCTAGTGATCCAGCCCAAGCATCCCGATAATTCATTCCGCACACGACATGTCGTACAAAGCGAAGAGAGGGTGGGCTCTGCTCGGGGTGGAAGTGGATATTGTCAAAAATCAAATGTGATAGTTGTTGGTTTGCGATGATCGTGGCGGAGTGGTTGCACTTCGCACCCCACCCTGCGCATTCTAGCATCATTCCCTCTCCCCACTCAGTCGGTTGCGCTTGGCGCCCCCACCCATCCTTTTTACTCGAAAAAATGATAACGACAACAACCACGCAAATCACCTCTTCCTCCTCCTCCTCCTCTTCGCCCACTCGTTACTTTGCGCACCCCACTCTCCTACCATGCCAACCCCTTCGACTAAGCGGGTCCCACCGCCTTGCTGGACCACCGACGAAACCCTAGCCCTCATCAACGCCTACGGTGCCAGGTGGCTCTCTCTCAATCGCGGCAACCTCCGCACCTCCGACTGGGATGCCGTCTCCTCCACCGTCTCCGAATCCACCCCCGAGGCTTCTAAGTCCTCCATACAGTGCCGTCACAAGATCGAGAAACTGCGGAAACGGTATCGTTCCGAGAAACAGCGCTCTCTGTCGTTTCCAGGTCGATTTGTTTCTTCTTGGGACCTTTTTCCTTTATTGGATTCTATGAATTTTGGGTCTTCGTCTGCCCCTGGGCTTGGTAATCAGAGTCGTGAACTTGTTGATCAGAAAGTTGTGGATGTTACTGAGTTTCGAGTAAAAACGGGGAATGATAAGAGTTTAATGAGTAAATATGGGAATATTGACGTTGATTTCAATCCAGATTTCGCTTTAAGAAGTGGGTTAATGGGCAATTACGAGAATATTGATTTTGGTGACGATTTTGGAGGTTTAGATTCTAGGGGAAAGGATTATTTGAAGGTTAATGGTGATTTTGGAGTTGGGTTTGGCATGAAAATGGAAGTTGATGATACATATTTTGTAACGCCTCAAGGGTTTCGATTGAAGAGTTATGAGAATGTTGATGATGGAAAATCATGTCCTATACTTGATTTTAATCATGGTGTTGATGGGTTTCCTGTGAGAACCTTTGGTGATAGGATTTCTGAGCCACTGCCGGGGTTTAAGGCAAAGAATTTTGTCAATGTTGAGGCGAATTTTAAACCTAATGCATACTATGATGACCATGCTGATTATGTGGTTGCTAAAGGTAGTGGAAGTGAGTTTTATGCTAAATCCCTTGGTGATGGCGATTTTGTGCCAGTGGGAACTAGGTCGAAGAATTATGGGAGGGTCGATGGAAATTGGAATGATACTGTTGATATTCGGGGTATGAACGTGTATGATTCTTCTTTAAGATTGAGGTTTGGGAAGAAGAATGGTGATGGTGGGGTTAAGAGAGATTTGGATCCTTTTGAGGAGTTGGTTTCATCAATTACATTGTTAACAGAAAAGTTTGTTAAGGTGGAGAAGATGAAGATGGAAATGGCAAGGGAGACTCAGAAAATGCGAATGGAGATGGAGAAAAAGCATAACCAGATGATATTGGAGTCACAGCGACATATTTTCGATTCTTTTGTGTCAGGGCTACTGGAGAACAAGAGGAAGAAGAAGGTGAAGGTTTATGTAGCGTCGCCTAAAACAACTTGAAAAGGAGACAAGGTTTAGAGAGTTGATACTCGAATTATAGCATCAGGTTGTGGATAAATGGAAGGTAGCTGAGACAATGCGGTAACAATAGTTCTTTTTGAAGTTTGGAATTAAGATTCCCTGGAAGTTGCATTAGTTAGAGATTACATTCCTTTCGTAACTTTACAGTAGGATGATGTTTTCTGGAGGTGGGATTTTTTGTATCTTGGCAGACGGTTTGGTCAGTTGATTTTGATCTTTATGCTGGCCATTCATGAGTCTGTCAATTCTCACTCTCCTCCCTTTTTCTGACTTGTATCTTTTTCAAAAACACCATTTTCATTTTCATTTTCATTTTTATTCTTAAAAAATACAAATCCAGAAACAATACCAAACAAGCCCTAATATACATCAACTGGATTACAAAAACGAAATTCATATTTTTTTGCCTGTACTCTTTGTGCATGCATGATTGGGTTAGTTTCATCTTGGATTTGCAAAACTTAAAACAACCATCGGAAGTTATCCTTTTGGATAATGGATTTAAAGTTTTGCTAGCTGGATAGTGGAATCATTGGAAGATTGCACATGGCCAACCGTAAATTTAAAAATTTAAGCTTCTACATACATCTAATTTGAAAGTCCGTTGGAGTTTATGGATATCAGAAAATAGGGTCTTCATTTCTAGGGGATTGCGAATCTGGAATGATTTGGATTTGAAATTTGGTCGTTTTTTCTTCTAATTTGGTCTCAAAAGAATATATCAAGTTTGTTGATTTGTATTTGAACTAGATTGAGGGAGCATCCTTCCTGATGCTGGAATGCTGTCAAATACTGTTTTTTAAGATTTGTTGATGACTACTTGTATCGCAGAACAGTGGAGTATTACAGTTCTCAATCCAAAATTTTTGAAGTTTAAGCTCACTTAATTCGATATTATAGAAACTTAAGTTGGAGGAAAAGATTTATGTTGTGAAGTTGAAATAATTTGATTTTTTTTAAGGGTAAATTTCATCATATCCCTGTTAGATTGATATACTTCAATCTACTTTTCAAAAATATGTTTAAAAACTTAAATTTACCCCCTAAATTCTATTAAATTTTACCATCAACTGACGTTGACTAAGATAATACCTGTTAATTATAGAATATATTACCTGTTATGAGGATATATCCTTTATGCTCTTATTGTTTCTAAAATAAAACTAACTCAAATTTTATGTGCACACTAACAAAAATCACCCTTTAATGTCTTTGTTAGAAAATAAAACAAAATCACAATAATAATATTTCAAAAAACTAGAAATTTTCATGTTAACCCAACAAAAAACTACCCAAGAAACTCCTTCTACACACAATTACAAAGAAAATCTCACCCTAATCTATGAAGATTCTCTAGTTTAAACAACAATATAAACAAATCTCAACAATAATATTTCATAAAACAAGAATATTGCATGTTAACCCAACAAAAAAAAAAAAAATTACCCGAAAAACTCCTCCTCCACACAACAACAAAGAAATTCTCACCCCTAATCTAAGAAGATTCTCAAAGCGTAAACAAAAGTTATAAATTTTGAAATAAAAATAAATAAATTTATAAAGAAGGGAAAAAATTTTCTCTCTCTCTTCTTCTTTCTTCTTCATCTTCTTCGATCCATTCCCCTATTCATCTTCTTCTCCGTTCATTTTTTTCTTCTTTCCTCTTTCACACACTTAACAACTCCGCAACTGCTTTTAAATCCAAATCAACCCAGCAAAACCCATGCTCATTGCATAGCAAAACACATGACCGCGCAAGGGAATTCCAAGGGCCGCGCACGGCTAAGCCAAGCAAGTATTTCTCCGTCAACCCCAACCAAAAACCACCCAAATTCCTCTCATTAAACACAAGGTTTTGGCTGTGATTGGCTGCCATTGGGGATGTTGTGTGCTCAAATGTGCTTGTTGGAGTCGAATGAATTAAATGGCAGGTTGGATTGGCAGCAGTTATGGCTAGCTTGGTGGCAGCGAATCGGTGGTGGAGCTCCTGATTTGGAGGATTTGCGTGACGTTGCCGTGGCAAATCAAGGTAGAAGAAGGTTGGGCTTTGGCCTGCTATTGCTAGCGAGTTGTCTGATGGTGGGAATGACTGTGGAATTGCTGTGGTGGAAGACGGGAGTGGTAACGGCGTGATGGCTACTGTTTTTTGAAAAAAAATTGTTTTTTTTTTTTCAAATTAAATGGAAAAAAGCTCTTCCTTTGTTTTTCTTTTATTTATTTTTTTTTTATTTGTTATTTTTCATTGATGTTAGGGGTGGGCAAAATCGGGTTCGGGTCGGGTTCGGATCAACCCGATCGGGTTTTGGGTTGGTCGGGTTAGGAAAAAATTGATCCGATTTCTGATTAATGGCCATCCGATCCGGCCAAATTCGGATCGGATCGTCGTTAATCCGTTAAATCGTCAGTTAGTCGATCAATACATGCGTAAACTTGAGATGAAAATTCAGTTTCACTTAATGAAACTTGAAATGAAAATTCAGTTTCACTTAATGAAACTTGAGATGAAAATTGAAGCTTGAAATTGAGACTTGAGACTTGAGAGTGGAAAGCTTCCAAATTCGTTCGGGTGGAGAGAAATCGGGTTCAGGTGGGTAGAAAGTCAGGTCGGGTTGTGACTGATCGGGGCTTCAAGCAGCAGATCGGCTGATCGGGGCTTCACGGCAGTTGGCACTTAGCGGTGCATCCGGATCATGCTCACGAGTCACTACCGGGCGTGTTTCACTTCACAGCTTCACTTGGCGGCAGTCGTGGTTTCGGTTGGCGGCAGATCCGGATCGCGGCTCACACCGGTGGGCGGGTTTCTTAGCGATGGCGTGGCGGTTCACCGCCCTTCGGCGCAGCGGCAGATCACGGTTTAATTTATCAAGACTTCAGCGGCAGATCCCTGGGTGGTGGTGTAGGGTGTGGTACGGTGCTAATGTGTGTATTGCTTGCGAATTGTTTGTTGATATGTTGTGATCTGCTGCTGTGAGTTTGTGTGATGTGAGTTTGTGTGTTCAATGTAGTGTCTTTGTCGTGTGTGTGTGTGTGTGTTGTGTCGCGTGTATCGTAGTTAGTTCCGTAGTTTTTTTTTTTTTTTTTTTTTGTTTAATTTTTGCCGACCGGATTTCAACCCGAATTTTTTCGGGTCGGTAATTTTCAACCGATCCGAATTTTTTGATTTGAGAGCTAAGGTTTGAGTCCATTAATTTGGGTTTGAGTTATTTTTTAGAACATTGTGACAGCAGATTATATTTTAGTTAGATTTTGAAGGGAATCTTAGTCCTTTAAAATGTGCATGTTTTTTATTTCTGATTGGACTTTCATGAAAATTTGTGGGCTATGAATCTATTGATAAAATAAATTAAATTAAAATGTTATTTAGAGATTTGAACGGAAATTAGCGGGAGAATTAAAAGGATAATTTCATTGTTTGGGCTGTTAGAAGAAATCGAGCATTAAAGAAAAAGTTTCTGCTTAGAAAAAAAGCTTTCATGAAAATATTAAAAATAAAATTCTTAATTTTCAAAATTGTAATAGTTCAATTTCTTTTTCTTTTTTCATAAATTTTCCCCTTTGTCTTTTATTCTTCATCTCCTGCTCTTTTTCTTCGTCGTATTTTTTTGATTGTTCGCTCCTTTTTTTTGGTTCCTTTTCATCTTCTTTTCTTGCTTCTTTTTTATTCTTCTGCTTCTTGCTTCTTCTTTTGTACCGATGCTTCTCGGCAGCACACCATTCAAATGATTTTATATATCGTAAAAATAAATAAAAAATAATTAATTCTAAAATAATAAGTTATTTAGGTGTAAAGTGAAATTTATTAGGGAGTAAATTTTAAAATTTTTATTTTTAGAGGATAAATTGAAGTATGTCAATTTAATAGGGAGATAAATATCTTCTTTTTAAATTTATATTGATATGTATATCACAATAAAAAACTTTATTAATGTTTTCAATTAAAAAAAAAAATTGATTGGTATTACCCCAAACCATGTCTATTATGACATTGTCTGGATTTTCAATATTTCTAACCGTACTTCCCGTTACATCCATATTAGTGGATAATATGTCTGCTTCTGCTCAATTAAATGAGGAGGGAAATTATTCCCAGACTCCCTGCAATTGCTAGAACTTGAAGAGCATTGGGTTGCGAGAAGGTGTATGTAATGTTATCTCGACTGGGAAAAATAGACACTCGTTACAGGCAAGGTAAGCAATTTATGTGCAACAAGTTTTGGGCCAATATGACCGTTGCTTTAGTCATATATGGAATCTCCAACCTCTCGCTAAGTCTCTATAATGAGATCCCTTTTGGAATTTTTACCGTAAAAAGTGCTCACAATTCATTCATCAAGTATTCATTTGTTTCGGGAACCTACCTACAGCTCTGTTGAATCATGTGTCTAACGAATCAGAAGCCATAATATCATTCCCCATTGCCTTTAACAACATTATTGCAGTTCATTCTCCACATTCAATCAAATGTTAAATAGAAAAATGAAACAAAGGCAAATCATTGTCAGGCTTGGAAGAGAAACAAAGACGCCTGTCGTCCAAGTTTTCAATAACAGTGGAAGAAAGCAATAGACAAAAAGTAAAATGGGAATGTGAGCAGAGTCACACAGAATTCGACGGAATGAAACTACGGGGCCACCTGTGAGTGAGACTTTCTTTTTGACAGTGGCTGTTGTAGCAAAGTACCATAAAAAGCATGCAATGCCCCCATCAGATCCCACTAAGCCAAAGGATATATCTTTCTAGGTCAATTCAGTCGATTGATCCCGTGCTATCTTTTACTAATTATTAAAAGATCTAGCAACAAACAAATTTCTTCAACAGCTGGATTTAATTTGTTGATCTCGTTTAAACTGGCCTGCAAGGTGTAGACCTTCTTTCACTTGTGAATGTGGATATTTACCTTCAGCGCTCAAGTACTGGACAGAAACTCTGAGGTCATCTTCCCAAAGTTTATTGCTCAAATCAATGGACTAATCATGCCTTCATTGTACAAAGTGAAATCTTTTTCCTCTCTCTCTAGAGGATGGTGACAACTTGCCCATTTTGGATGACCTAGTAAGTGACAAAAAATGAGAACTTAACTTTGCATTCTGCCAAGAGATTCAACACTGTATTCATCATTATGCGCTATGGCCCGAAACGATCTCAGTCATCCAGACACCACGCCTAATTATAGAGGATATTCTTCACATCTTGCTCAATTTTCAAACATTATAATTTAACCTTGACACATGGACGGAAATGAAAAGGTGCCACAGAAAGTAAAAGGGACTAAGGCTCGGTTTGGGATTACGGTATCACAGCTGCTGCGAAATGTTTGTAATCATTGGTATTAGAAGTTGGATAATGTTCAATTAGTAAGAGTAATATAGATTTTTTTTTTTTCATTTGAATGATTGTGAGATAAAATTAGCTTTGTTTTTGAAGCTATGTTAAAAGTATTAATCAAATAATACAGTTTTGTTTTAGAAGTACAGCTGCCACACAATTACACAGTTATATTTATGAGGTTTTATTTAATATTAAGGTATTGTAACTTAAAAAATACAATTGTTATAAAAAAAAAGATTGTAACAATGAAACAAAATTTTATGGTGTGTAATAAATGTAAATTTTACATTTGCCAAAAATGATAAACATAGTATAAGATTTTTACACAAAATTAACTTAATTTCCTACCGCAATAGTAAGTATTTATCAAACACTTCAATACTCTTAACTTTTAAGCTACAAATATCGAACCACAATACAGAACTAAATATATAACTCCGCCACTCTCTTTAGTTTTATCTTGAATGTTTCATCTTTCTTTTATTTTGGCCTTACTTTCATCTAGTTATTTGCATTTCTATTTGATGGGAAATCACATTTTTACTTACGAGGATTTCCATGAAATTTACATTGTAACAACCCCAAAAACCTACATGGTTGCTTACAAATTAATATAAAACGAAAGACTACATAGCGAAACATACATCTTCATTTCTTATGATTAAAGCACTTGAATATCTAGCTTACTTTGTTGGATTGATGGATTTGGCACTTCTTCAACACCCCCTTTCATTTCTTCCGCTTCATAAGTTGAGTGAACCCCATAGAGCACATAAAACAAAGTTATCAAACATGTCCACATAGCAAATCTTTGGTAGGAGAGTAGCTTTAGTGTTGTCATAAGAAAGACGTTTAGGAAAATTGATATAGCTGCCGGCCACGGCATGAATGGCACTGACCATCCAGTTGGGTGGCTTACACGAGACATAGAGTAATGGAAGAAGGCCGTGACAATGAGCATTAACCCACCAAATAGCGGCAAGCCCCAAAGTTGTTGCTGAATTTTCAATGATATAGAGAAGCAAATAGCACAAAATGAGAGAAGGAAGAGGAACAAGAGAATGTGTGAAGGAGGGTTGTCGCTGATCATCACGTATCGACGGTAGATGAGAGCATTGGCAACTAAATAGAACACCAAGAGTGTGCTGATGGAGATCATTTCAAGCACTATGTTGAGTTCAGTGAAGAGTGCAATTGATGCTGTGCATAGCCCTAATAGTATCAGAAACAAAAAATTTTTAAGCACTTCATCGAGAGCCATTTAAGCATCTTCTATGCTCTTAGATGGTGATCATAAGAAAGCCGCATCACTTACCTAAGAAGAGAGTTGCGTTCAATGGAGTTCCTGTTGAAGGATGCACCTTGGCTAGCCAGTTTGGCACAAGCCTGGCCCTTCCAATGACACAAAGATACCTAGCTTGGCCTAACATGGCAACCAAGAGTGAAGCAACAATTCCCAAGCTTGCCCCGGCTCCAACAACGTTGCTCGCCCACGCCCAACCGATGTTTCGGAAAGCGATTGAAAATGATGCATCTTTCAGTATCTATAATCATTCCAAGAATGCCTCATTATATATTAAGATTTCGACCTTATACATAATTACTGCTTCATCTAATTAATTTAGCTTCACTAACCTTATTGTATGGTACCATGAGACACAAAGACAACGACATGAGGCAATATAGCAAGGAGACAATGAGAACAGAACCAACGATGCCCAAAGGCAAGCTCTTGGAAGGATTTTGGATCTCTTCTGCCAAGGTTGAAACTGAGTCATAGCCGATATAGCTGAAATACACAGTAGCTGCTCCATCAACAATGCCTTTAACACCAAATGGAGCTAGCCCTCCTGGCTTTACCAAGTTTTGTACACTCCCATTGCAGAAACCAGCAATTATGATGAACCCAAAAAAAACCACATGAAAGATTGTCATTATTAGGTTCAGTATTGAGCTTTCCTTTGTTCTGCAATCCCAAAAAGAAACTTCAATCACTTCCAAAATCTACAGTAACCAAATTAATTAAATAACCCATCACTTGATGATGGTCTAATAACATTAAACAAAAGTTACATAACCAATAGTAGCTCTATAATATTAAAAATATATCATGGCATAAAGCAAGAGGTTTAGAAGAGATCAAACCCGTGACACAGACAAAGAGTGAGAAGCAGGACAAGCGCGACGGCCGGAAAATCCAACATATTGTAACCCTTAACAAGGCCATCTACTTCTACTCTCCATGAGTTTGGATCATTTTCACCAACAGCACGGCACAAGTAGTCTGTGAAACTTCTTGCAACGGCAGCGTTTGATAATACATACTCCATCAGTATGTTAGCCCCAGCAAAATACCCCACAAATTCTCCTGCAATATTATAGTCTCAAATTCCATGAGCACTCCGAGAATTGAACTTTTTGAGTTAAAGAACAAAATGTATAATATATTTTTTCTCTTCATACCAAAAGTTACTCTTAGGTAACTGAAGGCGCCTCCGGCGACGGGAATCTGTACTGAAAATTCAGTGTAGCATAAAGAGGAAAGAAGAGCTGATATGCCAGCAATGACGTATGATATGAAGACTGAAGGGCCAGAGATTTGAAGGGCAACAGGGCCAGTGGTGACAAAGACACCAACACCAAGCATGCCACCAACACCAAGAGCTACCAAATCATACCACATGAGTTTCCTTTTCATGTCTGCTCCAGACCTTAACCTCACTCGGTTAAGCTCTTGGTCTGGTGTCCATGTTGCAAGCATTCTCTTTCTAAGCCTGTGAGGAGTTTGAGCGAGAGATTGCAGATATTTTGTAAAGAAAATATTGGTGACTATTGGAGATTGATCAACATTGGTTGCCATGTTAGTTTTGGTTTGCTTTGCATTGCTTTCCATGAGAAGGTTGAGGTAAGGGTTTAAATATGCATATAGGGAGAGAGTGTGTGAGAGGATATATGATCATTAGATTCTTTTTTACTAAAGGTTGATGGGGAACCCAAAAATAATGTCCTTATCTCCAGTGAAGTGACAATATGACCCTTTTGTATCACACACATTTGCACAACTTTTGAGTACCCCGAGTACCCCAAGACCCTAAATTCTGTTTAGAGAGAATAACATGCAGAAAAAGGTAGAAGAAAAGGCCCAACCATTTTGTAAGAGGAATCACTATGTGAGGAGGAAGCTGTTTGACCTTATCATCTTTTAGAATTTTTCTTCTTCACCTTTGAAAAGATGTGACAGGCATCCATACATTGATAAAGCAATAACTAAAGATTTCTTTCATTGCAACTCAAGAAATAATTGGACTTATTGATTCCTCAACAAGAATATTGATCTCAGTTGCAGTTCCAACATTTGCATTGCCTGCTTACACAAATTATCAGAAGTTTGTATCACACGACAGGTGTGTATGTATAGAAGACCATTTACTTATATCCGGTTAACTCAAGAACGATGCTCAAGTTGGTAGCTACAACTTTTTTTCCTAGTTAAATTTAAGAAATGGGAACTTGTCAAGTTTCTTGATACTATTGTGTTAAAGTAACATAAAAGTGGGTGCTTCAATGTCTGCTTTTGCAATCTACTAAGATATTTTGAATAGTGTATATTAAGCCACTGATTTTTAGTTGCTACAACTACAATAATTTACGCAAAACTTCTTACTTTCTTTATGTTAGGCTTATGTGAAAGTGCATTTGGAAGTGAGCCAGACTCACTTCTGAATTCTGATGCATTAGCTTTTTCTTTTCCTTTTTATACTCGTTTAGTTTTACTGATTTTCAAGTTTCTTATCTCATAATAAAATTTCAAGATTCCTCATGGGGTTAATTAATCTAACTTATGTGGTAAAGTGGACGGTTTTGACATTTCCCTCCAGAATCAAATCAATTTGATGATACAATTGGTAATTAGAGTATTCTAATTAAATAATTCACTAAGCATCTCGAATATTTATCGTTCACCGACATATCTTAATTAAGTTATCAAGATTAATTTGGCCGTGCATGCGTTACTTGAATGTACCAACTTTTAGTCGAGTAACTCATAATTCTTTCGGGTATATACTTTAGTAGTTTGTACTCGAAAATCTGGAAAAAAAAAAAAAAAGAGAGAAAAGATTTTGTATTGATCTATCTTCGATTGGTCTACATTTTGAGATTGATATATATGTCTTTTCAATAAAGCAACTCTTCTTATCTTGAAATAGTTGGGATTCAAATTGGCATACAAACCCAGTGAAAATCTTTATTCAAGATATTATTTATTTTACAAGCATCCCAATAGCTTTATGTAACTTTCAATGAAAAAAAAAGGGATGAGAATCAGTAGCGGTTAACAGTTAGATATGTATAAAGTTGAAAATATATAGAGAAACAACAAGTGGAGAGGTGGTGCTGCACCATTGATTGCCACCATATCTAGCTATAGTGCCCTATCACTTCTTAGTTTATATTTCTCTTCTTAGCATCAATATATATGATCAAGTCAAAAGCTCTCTCTCTGGCATGAACTCAAGTCCATTATATTCTAGCTTAGCTTCTTCTTGATACCCAATAGCCAATATTATGCATGCTTAAATATAGTCGTCATCTCATCATCATCCCCTAGAGATCCTTTTTTTTTTTTTTTTCCCATTCTCTTTTGTTTGAAATGGAATCGTCATTCAAGAATTTCAGATTGGGTTCAATAAGTGGTCCATGGTCTTTAGATGCCCACATGTTGCTATGCGAGTTAATTTTGTTTCAACTGGGGACTGTTTTCTGTCAACGTCCACTTGAGAATTGTCTAGAGTGTTTTCAGGAGTTGAATTAATGGTTATTAATTATCTGAATAATAATCATGGTTTCAAAGTGAAATAATTAAGGGACGCTGTAAGTGGATATTGTTTGTTAAAGATCAAAATCAAGGCTAATGGGATCACTATCTACTCAAACTAGTACACCGTGACAAAGTTTGAGGTTTGTTCTTTGTCTAATACAACTATATCATTTCATATATATATGTATATATGCATGCCTTTTAATGTCATATGGTGTGTGGTAGCTAGTGAAGAAAAATTACTTGTATTTGTTCTTATATTCTGAACACGATCACACAAATCTAATTCTTATTGAAATTAATTGCTTCAACTCTTTGTTGCATTATCAGCAGCCAGACAAGAAGAGAGCTAGATTGCACTTGAAGCTCATGATGATTTAATTAATTAGAAAGTGCTGCAATACAGTCATTGCAATGTCGTGGACTCGAAACCAGCCCCACTTTGAAGATAAGATTAAAATTAACTACAAATGAAGCAAAAGGGAGACTTAATGTTTTCTACCATTCTTTTGCCAATTGAAACCGTTATGAGTACATGGCCGACTTCATTCATATACAATTGCACTGCAACTTGATAAAGAATTAAGAATGTAGCCTAGAATGATCACTTTGCTTCTAGCGAATGACATCAGGATCATTAGTCTGGCCTTAGTACTAGCCTCAATCTACTTAAAGGTCCGACTTAAACAGTTACTCACAAAGATTTAAAGTAGAGCACTTAAGAGTCAAATAAATTATATATAAAGGATACAAAAACTGAGAGGATTAAGATAGGCATAGAATTGGAGCCACTAAGATTGGATACTCATTAAGAAAATATCAAACAGTGTAAGCATATTCACATAACTACAATAATAATAAAAACATTTAGGATTTAGGAGTGTAGAATTTTTTTCCCCTTTGCTTTCGAATTTTATTGGATCTTAAGTTGCACTCAGGAGGATAGAAGGAAGCAGTTGAAGCTTTAGCTTTTGATTAATTTTCTATTTAAGTGGGTCATCTTAATTTGCATTGACCTCATTCCTCACCTCAATCTCTTGGTGTTGCCATAGTATCTATTTTACAATTAGTGTTTCTTATATGTAGCAAAAGAAGGAACCTTCAAATAATTAAGGCCAGATCATTTGAGAAAAAGTGTTTTGTTTTATATATCAGAAGAGACAATTATTTTTTAATAAAAAGTTGAAAAAAGAATGATAGTGAGAGTGTCACGTCTCCAAATTGACAGAGGGCCTTTTTTTGGGGGAGGAATCATGTTGGATAATCCTTAATTACAAGGTGTGATACTTCTTTTCTTCAGCAAGCGGCTTTCTGGCATAGCTGCTATTTGCTAAAATTGCACCAAGATTAACTTTAACGTAAAACTTTTAATTACTCAGCTCATTACTCATGGTTATGGTCCAATCGCAGGACCATCATTACTCATCTAGCTTATTATGAATGAGAATGGCACTCGGTTCGCTATGGTTCGTTAATTATATAATATTAACATTGAATAATGCCAGCTAGAGATTTAGCTAAATTGGTACATAATTGAGGCATGAATCAATTATGTACAATGGTTGGCTGAAGGTTGAATTGGACGATAAAGGGATAGAGTCAGACAGTTTTGTGAGGACGCATTAACAAGTCCGTTAAACTTCTAAATATTGGGAGAAAATAAGCCATGAATCAATTATGCACAAATGTTTGGCTGAACTGCTGGAGGTGGAAATGGAGGATAAAGGGATAGAGACAGTTTTGTGAGGGCTCATGTTAACGAGTCCAATTAACTTCTTAATATTAGAAGAAAACAAACAGCAACTTTATATAAGCTTAAGGTAAACCCTTAACTCATGAGCTACTTTTTGAGTATAAGTTAGATTCATGGACTTTTATATAATGTAAGAGTCAAGTTTATGCACCAACTACCATGTGGCAAGAGCAAGATTTGAAGTTATCTTACCACTTGACAAGGATACTTGTTACCTTCTTATTGAGGCAATCCTTAATACATGACCTTTTCTATATGAATATGGATTCTTCTATATGAAACAAATTGAATTAACTTTCAAATATCCGTATAGGATGTAGGAACTCGAATACTCCTACCGATTTGCAAAAGAATATAGGTTCGCTACTTGACTGCTGGTCATAGTTTCCTGAGGACATAATCTTAATTACCATCTGCTTTCTGTCATTAATTTCACATCCTATTAAATATTTCCGGTCCTTCACTAAAGCAAGTTTGCATGACACTATAATTTGACTAGCCTATTCTTTTTTGAAGAACTTGCAGATTGATTCTGATTGTGCAATCGGATCTCCCATTTGCTGTTTAAGAGACTAATTAACATGGATGTATCATATATATATAGCAACCCAATCTTCTTCTTATGTCTCCACTCTGCAAAACTATGTCAATAATTAAAATTATATTTTTCCTTAAGATCACCCATTCAAAGAGATTAAAGATCTTCCTTTCCTGCACCATCTAGAGCTGATCTTAGCGCCCATATGCAATATTAATCAATCCCCAACCTCATTATGCCTTCCAGAGGTATTAGTGATGTTGGAGCGACGCTTCCCACTTGACTCATGCTCTTTTATTATATACAACAACATTAAAGCATTTGTTAAGAAATAATTCTAACTTCATTACCTTTTTTCCTTTTAATATACAATAAGCTGCAAAAGCCAACAATATTCTCGGGTGGGAACCCTTTCAAAAGTTAAAACCGCAAACAATTCACAGAAACATTTCTCTTCATCATTCTTTATCATGATTCGATAAAATAATTCCAAGATCGTGTATTATGATTTTTTATATATATTAACTAGTATTTTGAGATGATCAATTGCATAGCTCATGCTGTATTTGCACAGCTTTAATCTTTTCCCGAGTTCCCTGTAACCCTAATTCATTATAATATGAAACCTTGAAGCGGCTAACAAATATTTTTTCCTATTTTTTGGTTTCCTATGTAGCTAGATACATCATAGGATCTACAGAGTTTCCTACTTGGGTATTTTGGTTTTACTTTTTAGAGCCAACATTGAGCAGAATTTAGTTTTCAAGTCTTCTTTTTACATAATGGAAGCTTTTTAACGCCCCTAGAGGTGGTGTCACATACCTATAAATTGTTGCTTTTAGTTTTAAAAATATTCTATTTTGTTTTATTTCCCCTTTATATCAAGTTATTAACATGTCATTGGCTCTATAGCATTACGTTTCTTCGCATTCAAATAATGCCAACCCAAAGTACGTCCACCACAAGAAATAATTATATTTAATAGCATAAATTCATTGTAGCAGCACATATAGCAAAGCCATTAGCACCTAAACCAAATTAACAAATATCAGTGGAAGACAAAAATAAAACTGAGTTACCAATAGATGCTTGTAAGGTTGTGTTAAAGGTCTGTCGTTTGTTGTAAAGTGTTTGTAACATTTAAAAGTGTTAAATGATCATGTGCACCGTGAGGGAGGATGAATTCATGCGTCCGAGGTCCGGAATGGTCGGTGATGTGAGCTAGGATCTGGGTGGCTGGTCATAAAAATAAAACTGAGTTACCAATAGATTAGGGTTTAAGCATCTGTCGTTTGTTAAAATGCTTTTGTAACACGGCAAGTGTTAAAATGATCATGAATTAAATTTAATTCATTCAATTAAAAAAGATGGTGTGCCATCATTGAAAAGGAACCTGTCATTTTCTAAACACAAAACAAAAGCAAATCTGATAATTTCCTTATGACATGCGCAGCATAGCCAATGAAAAATTATTTCTTTTCATGAAAAGCTATGTTTAAAATTAGGCAAGGATCGATGTATATATTATGAATGTTTTACTCTCTATCAATCTCCTCTCTAAGATTAGGAATCTCTCTTAATCTGAGTTTTTTTTAACTTTTTATAAATCTTATACCACCTATATTTTAGTAATAGTATAAGATTAGAATTTAACTATCTTTATTTTATCATTTGTTAACACTCTCTATCAATCTTCTCCCCCTAAGACTAAGAATCTCTCTTAATCTGAGTTTTTCTGATTTTTTATAAATCTTATGCCACCTGTGTTTTAGTGATAGTATATTATTAAAATTTAACTATTTTTATTTTTTCATTTATTAATCACCAACTACATTAATAAAATTTACTCATAAAAAAGATCATATTCCCTCCCTTAATTAATAATGTGCTAATAAAATGTGAGAAAGCTACAAGGCATTGTAGTACCAGAAAAACTTTTTCCAAAAAGTTCGTATAAGACATGAACATTGAGGCTGGAAGCCATTAGCCTTCAACATCATTATTAGTCAGCATCGGCGAGAAGATCAGACATCTTTCGGCGTTTATACAGCGAGTAAAGTCCAAGCTTTTTGCACCCATCAATATATAATTAATTGACACTTTAATAAACTCTCTCTTTCAACCAAACCCACAACACTTGAATTACAGACCTTCTTGCATTTCTACTATTTATAAATACCATTCCTCCTTTACTTGAGCTGACATCACTGGATTTTGTGAAACTAAGAGGAGAAGTTGCTATCAATAGCACCAGAATGTATATGTTAGCTTTCTGTTTTTTGTTTGCATGCTTACATGCATAAATGTTGTTACCTATGACATAAACGACAACAATAAGAAAGTTAGAATAAGAGACAGTACGATCATCCAGTGATATTATGTCATATTTAAATATTCATGTAGCTAGTTACCGGTAGTTTTCAAATTAAATATGTATACAGCCACCGGCCTTTGTTAGATTAATGCACAGAGATGATCCGCTGCCTCGACATGTTATCAACTTTCTCCCTAAAAGGACAATATGGCTTAGGGTTGAGTGAATCTACTATTTGCCCACAGCCAAAGTCGTCCGAACACTGTTTCGAAGGGATTAAGGCATCAACATGGTAGGGTTGCGTTGTCATTTAGGTTTGGATTCTATGTCAATGGAAAAAAAGCAGAAAGAGAATTTTCAAAGTGTATAATGCAGCTAACTGCTTTTGATGATTTAAAACTTGACCGGATCCATATTCCTGGAAATCTAATAAGTGATGAACGCAGCTGTCATGAATTGACAGTAGTATCATAATTCATACTGAGAAGCAATTAGTGGACACGTTAACATTCCCCAACTTTTATCAATTTAACTGATCTCAAACTAGAAGAACCAGGGACCATCTCTTCATATTCAGAACTCACATTTTAGCTAACCTCACTTACTATAAATCAAAGTGGTTACGTGAACTCTAACCCCAAAAAAAAAAAAAAAAATAGATAAATGGTGGTTACCTGAAAGAATTGAATGGCCCTACCCCCTAGCCCCCCCAGTATTTATGCCATTAATCCCTTGAAAATTAATTATATAGTAACAACTAAAGGTTCTTTTCAGGTGTAACTGCAAGTCACTTGTTTTTTCTCCTGTTCCAAGTGTTGTTGCATAAGACTTATGTACAGCACAGTGCTTATAAATAAAATTAAACAAGCGAAGAATAGAATAAACGAATGGAAGCAAAGTAATCATATAACGAACAGATTCAGGAATCCCATATCTTTAGGCTTTAGAAAAGGCAGCTCAGTTCATGTACTCCACATAATTTATACATATGACCAAGAAGATTTCGGAAATAATTAATGTTGTTGTGTGTTTGTGTGTGTGTGTGTGTGTGTCGATCGATCTTTCCCTTTCACACAAACTCAAAAAAATGCAGGTGTACGGATCGTGACTCTTCACTCCATTGATGGGGTGGGGGTGTAAACACCCTTTTGAAGCAACAAATTTTTATGGCTGTGCGCTATTATTCACAGGACTCTATTATTCTGTGTGTGTATACGAAAGTTCGAATGCTGATTGTATTGCAGCTTATTAGTGGGCCCGAGTTGATCTACGACATAAAAAGGTTTCGTTTTCCTTTTTTGATTTTTGATAAGATAAAATGGTAAATACAATCTGGTATTTGAACTAATTATCTAGTTAGTTCTCATGTTACATATGTAAGATTAAATTGGACTAGACTAAGGTGGCCTTTTTTTTTTTTTTTTGAGGTCTGAAAATTGAATAGACGTAAATGATTCTAAATTATGAATAGAATCCAATGTCTAAATCTGAATAATATAATTTTTTTTTACCACAACTATTAAAATAAACTACTAAGTTTTTTTTAACTTAAAAATTTGAAGACTAATATTTTTACATTTGTGTCCTCATAAATTATAAATGTTAAACAAATAATAAACATCTCAAAGAACTTATAAATTATAAATATTAAACAAATAATGAACATCTCAAAAAACTTAAATAAGATAATATATCATCACAACATAAGATGTTAATCAATTTTAATGTAGTTGATGACGTTTTTATATGAAAAATATTCATAAAAAATATGAAAATAAATAATGTTAATTTGAAGAAAATAAAAAGATAAAAATAATAATAGTCTACCACTATGGTATCACACGTTACAAATAAGATGGGTAATAATATTAATTACTAAATTTTATTTAGGTAAAGATAAAAATTAATTAATTATATAGCAGTATTTTGAAAAATATCTTTTAATAATATTATTTATACTTTTTATGTTAAGCAAAAAGCTAAAAAAAAAATCTTTTAATAATATCATTTTTACTTTTTATGTTAAGCAAAAAGTTAAAAAAAAATTGATTTAATAACTTAATCACATAATGACTGAAAATTTTCCTAATGACTTAATTGATTGAAAAAATAAACGAATTTAATGACTTAACTGATTGAAATTAAGTCAATAAAGTCATTAAGTAAAAAAATAGACAGTCCCTAACTCTTAGGATTAGATTAAACATGACTATGTTAAATTTAATATAATGAAGCTAAAATAACTATTTAAATAATATATTACTATTTAAATCATTTTACTATTTGTTAAATTTAATATTTCAATATCAAAATTATTGTAAATAGATAATTGAATAATTTTTTATGTTTAATACATTAGATGCTAGTTAAAATAAATTATTGAATAAAATTTTGATATTAATATTTAGATTATAAGATATCTAGTCTTACCTAAAACCTTGTGAAAATGAGGACTAATAATCCTATGAATGTTAGATTAAAATTTGAATTAATTTATTAGTTTTGACAACCAAACATAACTCTAGATTGAAATTTGAATGAATTGTTTTGTCCTTCAAGATAATCTTTTTATCCAACATTCAAACATAGTTTATATAATTTTAAGAATTACTAAAATATTTTTATTGTATATTTATTTCCATTAAAATTTACTTAATTATTATTTTCTTTTCAATTGTCACCTTAATAAAGCTATGTACAGAGGGTCTTGGCTGATTTATGATAATAATACTATCATAAATTTACATTCCCTGAACAGTTGACTATATAATGATAGTTTGGGGATTAATAAACAGAAGTTATTATTAATTGGAAGAAAATTCCATGACCCAGGAAAGACATTAAAAAGGAACTTAAGACATCTTAAATGCCATGAATGATAACTTTAGAGAAAGTAATTCTTTAAGAAAAATAATTAAAAAGATGATAAGCTTTCTTGCACAAAAGAAAGAGGAAGGGTTTTTAATCAAATATTCTCATTTGGGAAAGGCTGATTTGGAGCATCCCACCAAAGGGTTTTGAGAGATGCTTTTTTCTTTGAAATAAAAAAGAAAAAAAGAGTGGTGAAGAAATTGGGTCGGTGGTGGAGAAGAGGATGTGGTGGCGATATTGGTGGTCATTCTTTGTCTCATTTTTCTCCGTGGGGACACCGAAAACAAAAATTTATGTTCATTTTTATCAAGCGAGCCACGCACAAATTCTATGAACCAGACGTTTCAGTTTTCGTAATCTATGCTGCAATGATGTTGTTGGGCTGCAAGGGTTTTGGCCTTTGAAACGTTAAGC
This sequence comes from Citropsis articulata, assembly GCA_030449925.1. Taxonomy (NCBI): domain Eukaryota; kingdom Viridiplantae; phylum Streptophyta; class Magnoliopsida; order Sapindales; family Rutaceae; genus Citropsis; species Citropsis articulata. The sequence goes on along the minus strand of JASUUH010000019.1, from coordinate 4,693,184 downwards.
ATAAACATAATTAATTAATTTCATGATAATGTTGATTAATTTGATTCACTCAGGATTTTGTAAAAAGTGATTCCAAAATTCATTTATATGCTTCTTAAAACAAGTAAAAGTGATTTTGTTAAAATTGATGCATTCCATTGGCCTGTTTATAATATAAAACCCACATTCAAATCAAGTTGAATTTCTCAATTTTTTATGTTTTTAAATTATTGTTCTTGTTTTGGCATCATGACCAGCAGAACTGAATCAGCACTTGTGGGAACGAAAACATTATCTCTAAAGAATTGAACATCAAATTTGATTATATTATGCAGACAATATATTCCCAGGATGACCAATCAGAAATTCAGAATCATGATTTTTTAAGTATCAAAAGCCAAGAGGCGCAAAATTGACCAGATGGTTGGAACTTGGAAGCCTGTCAGGCCCCCCAAAAGAGTAATAACTACTAAGCATAGCATTAGCACTTACAATTTTACTTTTCAATGAATTTAGACCCCTTGATGAGACATTAATATTGATTTCTTGATCGTTTGGTAAATCACCCTTGAAGTCTCAAGCCTTACCCCTCAACTTAGAATCCTTCACTACGTTCTCCACCACGTTATTACTCCTAGTTATGGACATGGGGATAAAATTAATGGTTTAGATATAGTTATATTAGATTGCATTATAGAGGGTAGGGTGCTCAATGTTGGTTATATTATACTTGATCATATGCTTAGCGCTTTATGTACAGTCAAACGATCCCTCCCTTATGGTAGTATTATTACCCGCATTCTCAAACTTTTCCGAGTTCGCATACACAGTTTCAGAATAATACCACATACATATTTGATATCATGTTTACAGGCCGTACAGACAGACATACCGCTTCACATAGATGGATCTTGCCATTAGCACCATACCAATGCGTGCTCATTCTGTGTTTCACATAAATGGATCGCAACAGGACCATATGTCACTGGATTCCTGGGTGGCGCACTTCGAGCTGCATATGATTACAATGGATTCCTGTTTACATCTTTGTAGAGCAAATAACGACTCCGGGTTTTACCAAGTGCAGCATACCTGAAATGGAGCAGAATGCATCATTGCCTACTAGTTTGGAGTTAACAGGAGGAAGAACAAAGAAAAATGCAATGCACCAATTTCTTATAAGAGAGGTGATAGATTCCTCACTTACCATTGTGGCACAAATGGTGCCATCCAAATCACATCACCAGCTTGAACTGGGTACCTATAAACAGAAGATAAATGAGCAATACTGCATGAGCAATGCTTTGTAAAGGTAGTGGTATACGTAAAGCTGAATAAACCAAAACAAAATGCCAGGATAAAAGACAGAAGAAAACTTTCCACTGGTCTGTTATTAGTGCGTGTCGGGAATGCATTAATGTGCACGTTCCATTGAAACAGCAAATCACAAGGTCTCAAAGGAAGGGCAATAACAAGAAAAATAATGTCAATTTATTTTTGTTCTTCTCTGCATATGCATATATTAATCTACTCAAAGAAATGACAGAAGCAATTTGACAGACTCATTTCCATTGTAATCCAAGACACATGTTCCGTAGATATTTAAGATGCAAAAACATCATTACAAAACTTGAAGATATCAGCTAACACCTAGATTTCCAACATCAGCGTGAAAAAACTTCCAAGAACTGCAACTAATCCTAGGAGCTGCAGCATGAGAGCTCCAATTGCCTTTCTTTATGAATTTCTATAATTTGGTGGACTTAGGAAAAGCAGTAAAAATCATTTTCTCCCCTCAAAAGAGGCACATAACAGGATATGAACACTGAATCCACTTATCCATCTGTTTCATGAGATTGGCTTTAGACATAACTAGCAATACACCTGCTTCATACAGTCTCAAGTCTTGAATGAAAATCTTACCAGCTATCACCCAAACGATAGATACCCTGTCCCTCTAAAAGCAATAAACCATGCTGATTATAGTGGACCTCCTGCAAATGCAAACAAGCCAAATCAAATGGTATAATATTCACCCACAAGTGGAAGCATAAATAGAAGAAAACCAGAGTAATTACAGAAACATTATAAAGCTATGAATCATACAACAAAGCTTCAAACGTAAAAAAGACTGAGCAGAGTTTCAACAAATGAAACATTTTAATCTTCAAAAGATTGTCATTACTCATTACTGGAAGTAATTTCAGCTCTAAGGTGGCTTCGAAGTAACAAAATCAACGTTTAACATCGAAGATTTGACATGGAATCTCGTGATTTATGGCACATGAGTTAGATATAGATAGATGCAGGACTTACAATTTCATCAGGAGTTGTTACCTTAGCCTGTTTGCAAAGAATTCTATTACTTATTACAAGCATTTTTCTTCTATCTGAACCAGTAATTTTAATCATCAAGAAGTTAAAAAGAAAGGGAGAGGGTGCAAACCTTCACATTAAGGAACTCTCCAGGTTGAAAATCCATGATCTGCATGCATGGACACAAAAGATCAAATCATAGCAGACAGTCATAAGAAATGAACTGTTAGTCTATTTCACCAATGCTACAGCGGATGTACTGCACATTTAGTAAACAAAGCAAACCCAAACCTTCAGCTCATATGTGTTATGGTCTGAAGTAAAAAGATTCAAGTAGTGCATTGTGGCTGCTAATTGCAGTTTGAGAATTAAAATACACATCCATTAAGAGCCTAGGGGATGCAGCTCAAGGAACCAGAACTCCAGAAGCATAAAAGACAATCTAAAATATCTAGGAAAGCAAGAAGAAATAACAGCATGTAGGCTGTCCTTAGTAAAAATTCCTAGGCAATGGACAAAAGAAGCTACTTTTAGATGGGGCTTGCATACTCTTAACTCTCTTTCCAGAAGAATTATCCATGTCTAGTTGCTGACAAAGACAATAAAAAAGGACTTCAATCAAAAGTCCTAAACCAGGCAATCACAATTAAAAAAAAAAAAAAGTTAAGACAAAGATTGTGATTCAGGAAGAAGTTATGGCTCACGTGGATATTGAAGTCAAAAGGAACTGCTTGAGGAAGAAGCTTTCTAAGCTGAAAAACCTGTTAAGTAATGAGTTATAAGTAGCTTATCAGCACAAGTCTACACATGATTGCGTAAATAGATAAAAGCAAATAAGCATGGAAACATGCAAAGTTTCTTGACATAATTCTCATTTGGTGAGTTTAAAAAATAAAATAAGACAATACAATTCGTATTCTTTTGATAAGAAACAAAACATAATTCATATGATCAACAAAAATAAATTGTTCAAAAATATGAAAAGACCTGCTTAAGTTACAAGGTTCAAGAATTATTCTATATTTTTTAAACTGAAACCTAATAACATATACAGAGTTAAAAAAACCCTCAGTGAAAGGGATTACAAACAACATCAGAAGATAAGCAAAATATAATGACAAACCTCTCCGGGAGTTTCAAGAAGTGGCTGCTTGTCTGTTGAACCAACAATCTGCTCAGTTATATGATTTTCAAGAGAGGCATACCTAAGAGTTAAGCCCAAAAAAAGGTGAAAATGCAACAGACTGGTATCAGATAGGCAAGCTATTCAATCAGTTACGATAGTATAGAGGCTTTACATTGCTGCTCAGAATGGTATAAAACTGAAAATCAGGGAGGATAAGATGGCAATTATCTAGTCAATTATGTCATAGAGGGTTACAAACCTGCGCTCAAATACAACAAGAGTAGCTGATCCTTCAGCCCTCAGAGAATGTTCAAAATTAGGAGGCAGATAAGCATACGAATCCACCTACACAATAAAACATATAATATAATATCCGAACAAGGTTCAAAAAAGCAGAAATAGACATGCATCCCCCCAGGGCAGGGGGGGGGGGGGGAATACATGCATGTATAAGGAACTGAAAGATCTTTAAGCACTGGTAGTTTTATAAATGATTGCCTCGCTTTCTGGTAAATTTGAAAGCTCTGGCTACATGTTCAATGTCTGAAAAAGATAGGATATGCCACTTCTGCTACAAACTTGTGCATTGCTCATTTCGAACAAAATTAATGATACTGCTCAGAGCCTATTAAATTTGAATTCAACTATTACCACAAGTTAGTTGACAAAAGTAAAATCAGATATTTCTCACCATCAGTTTGCTGCTAACACCTGATACATTAGTGAGCATTGCAGAACCCTGAACAACAAATATGAACCTGAGAAGCGAGAAGATGGTAAATGTCACAACCAAAATGATGAATAGAACTTGAAATAGTTCTGTTTAAATCAGTCCATACAGACGGAAGTTAATAAATATATGCACACCTCTCTACATCATGAAGGGGAAGAGCTGATCTGGCATTTTCTGCACAGTATATAGGCTTATATTAGCAAGCAAGTAAATGCATTCTGGGTATGCCACCAATTGCGATGTCATTCTAATGATATGAACTTGGCACAAAACATGGATGCCAGACAAATGACAATACATACTATAAAGGTCATGCTGGAATTTTTCATGTGCCAAAGACTGAAAATGCAGACAATAAGAAACAGCTCACTTTTACCACTGTGACAGAGGCGCGGCTAAAGAGCAACACATAAACATCAGATGTGAAGACCACATCAAAGTTCAAATCTCAGAACAAAAGGAAAAAAAAGAAAATGACAGCTAAAGATGAACAAACCTTGCATATTTGCCAGGTACATGACAAAATGTGAACCCATTGCGGGTGTGATTAAAAATGCTCCCAATGTATTTGTCCTGTCAATCAAATGTGAATGACTAACACCAGAAAACAAGAACAGGGCTTTCTGCCACTAGATTCAAAAGCAAGTCAAAAGTACCACTCGGGTAAGGGACTGAATACATGACTCTCAGGTGTTATTAGAGCATGGTCTCTTTTGTAAACACTGCGCGTGAAACCCGGCAAGTCTGACAAGCACAACCAAATTAATCTTGGATTAGTTAACAATAACATACCCTTTAATTATCAATAAAAATGAAATGTTTTACCCTTTTTGCCGTACCAGAGTAGAACATATTCATTCGAGAACAAGAGAGGAAACATATTTAATAAAAAACAGTGGACACGAAAACTGCAATGATATACCTTGTAGATGAGAAGGAGATAGTGTTGGGTTTATGACTTTCCAATACATAGGCTTTGAAGTTGTCTCTCTGTCCAAGATTGAAGGAGCAGAACAGAACCCTCCATCAGTCACCCCCATTGTAACCAAACCTGCAAACGAGTAAAAGGAAACAAGAAAGTCAGTCACCACATGAAAATAGAGCCTCCAAAATGTTACCTTTACCTCAAAGAATCCAATCCGATATTAAAAATTATAAGCCATAGAGTAATGAAATTGAAGAAAGAATGGGAAGTGCGAGTGTACTTAGAGTGACAGAAAGGACAAGAAGAACTTGGGGGCTCTGCATATTTTGAGGTACTGACTGTACTGATATGAGACACTGAGATGGAACGAACTCGGGGACGGGGGCGAGTTTTGTTCAGTTCAGTTTCTTGCTGCTTGTGCAGTTAGTGTGCGTGTTTGTTGTTATGCGCAAGAAAACGACGAAGGCGTACAGGTCGAATGGGAGTAGTGGAATCCTTTTAAATGTTGGTGGTAATAACTAAATTTAAAGAATTTTGACGGTCAAATTAGAATTACACCTAACTATTTTTTTCCCCTTTTTGTTAAGCTAGTACACAAAAATAATATATGTAAAGCAAGATTAATAAAGTATTTTATGGGTAAATCAAATTTTGTTTCCTCATTGTATCAATTTAATTTCAATTTAATATATATATATATGTGTGTGTGTGTGTTAAATAACCTTATTTCTTGTTTTAATTATGTTTTCTCCCTTGAATTATTAATAAGTTCACAATTTAAACATATAAAATTTTTATTATTTAAAGTTAATTTTTTTATTGATATCATTTTTTTTTATTTTTTTTTATTTTTGTCTATGCTTTTACCTTAAAGCCCGTTATTATACGACAACATATTAGGGACGCACACGTGAATTTCGAAACCCATAGCAGCCAGACCCCAATTAGGGTTTATCGATCAACCGCCACAGTTTTGCGGGGGAAGTATAGAGCCGTTACAATTCAAAACCTTCACATTTCAATTGAATTACACCGACTGAGACGCATTAGGGTTTACTGTTATATCATCCAACGGCCTTACGGGCTACGGCCATTCCGCCGTTAGGCGGAAATATAGAACCGTTATAAATTCAAAAACCTTCACATTTCACCTGAATTACGCTAAGTGATAGAGCGGCGCCGTTTTAATTAGGGTTTATGTATCCAATGGGCATAGCGCCATCAGGCCATTAAGGATAAATATATAGAAGTTGTAATTCTAATATTAACTTGTGAAGATGACTTCAACAGAGACCAATTCAGTGGGCTCTTTGGTCTCTTCACTCGTTAGTAGCTTTAAGCTAGTTCCTCCAGCGGCTATTCCACCAATGTTAGATTGCATTTTGGCATCAACTGGTTCTTCTGCATCAGCTATCTTTTTTTCTCTTCTTGATCTCTCCAAGGTATTTAATTTAAGAAATAAAAGTCAGCTTGTCATTTTCATGAAGTAGTTGAACATGCTTTTATGTTTGTTTTGGTTTGTTTGATTCACACAGGATGCTATTAAGGAGGGTCAGAAATTGGATTCTGATCAGTGTAACTACATTGCATCAATGGTGGGAGCACTCTGTCATCTTCTCAAGACACTTGGTGAGTTACTGGCCTTGAGAGTCCAATTCAAGGGTTGTCAAAACTATTGTCAAAGCTAAGTTGTTTCTTTACACTTGTACGTGTCACACTCTGTTTCCTAGAACTGCTTATTTCTTTTCGTTATTGTTCATCAGCTTGTTGGTAGTATGGTTATCTGAATTTGTGTTTGTTAAGGGGCAGGTTATATTTTCATTGCAGGGGCAAATCATGATGCTTTTCAGTCGTTTATGTGGAAAAGTTTTATTCCTCTTATGAAAATGAGACATGCATTCCAACCTGAAATGCTTAACCAGGTAGAATGGTTAGCTGTCTTAAGGCTTGGAATGGTATTTTAGCTATTACCTGCATTTGTCTTTTTATCCGTACTGAAATATTTTCTGTTTGCTTTGCATGCTCTTGATCTTAGATTTCAGAATCGTTCTTTGATGTTGTAACCAAGACTAATGCCTGGATAAATTTGGAGAAAACCTTGGTGCCTTGTATTTTTAGTTCAGTTGGTTTTTCCTTGGCTGTGCTTCAAAATGAAGAATCAGATGCTTCAGATATGGACAAAGAGTGCATGCTCTCTCTATCTAGGTCAATTACATTGCCAACATCATGCCATATTTTAACCTTAGTAATGGATGCTGCCCTAAGAAATCTTCAAGCTGCTCCAAGCACAGATTCACTGGTGGAAAATGGTTGTTATGCAGAAACGTTTGCTGCTAATTTGCTTTGGTATTTATGTAACACGACAGAGCGATTACTTCTGCAAAGTGTGGAACACCGGTCTTGTGCAATTGCCTATCTCCTCCCCATAATTCTCAAAGCATTTGTTTCTCTCCACTCTTTGGAAATCTCATTCCACGGGCATATATATATACTTTCTAGGTAGAGACATACGGCATGCATATAATGCTCTGATTAGCATGAGTTACCTTCTATTTTTTGAAGGAATATGCATTTTTCTTTGTTTGTAACTTTTCTATATTAATATCTTGTTTGCTTCCAGGAAGTGTTTCTTTAAGAAAATTTGGAAGTGCTGCAGAACCCTATTTTCTCTTGGAACTTTGGAGAGGAGAGATGCCTTTACATTGCTCTCTATATACCTGTCTTATTCTTCTTCTACAGAGGAATCTGAAAATTCTGATAGGAGTGACAGAGGTGAAGAATTTGACATAAGAGCTGTGAGAGAGTTTTGGGAAGAAATAAAAAGAGGCTTGGTACGTGCCCCCAATCTCCTTGCCACTTTTTGTTATCCACCCCGAGTTGGTGATAACCATGGCACTTCAGATTCTTTGCTTCGCCTTTGTTTTTATTTATTTTGCGAAGGTTATTTCAAAAAAATTCTTCTATTCCTGTTAGGTTGATGAGGAAGGCTTGGTGAGGAAGCAATCGTTACATATATTGAAGGCTGTCCTGCAGATACGTGGAGAAAACCAAGGCCACTCTGGTGCTTCAGATATGAGATCACAAGGAAAGAATTCAACTGCTCGAGGTATGACAAAGAGGGACCTTTGGGCTGTCAAGGAAGCCAAGTCACTGGGGGTAGGGAAACTCTGCTATTCAACTGATTTGGCCTTGAAGCAGGGTCAGCAGCAGTGGGAGGCATTCATACTGCTGTATGAAATGCTTGAAGAGTATGGTACTCACCTCGTGGAAGCTGCTTGGAATCACCAGGTGATGACACCTATTTTTTTCATTTCTCATTATATAATTTTGATGATCTATATAGAACGCAGTCATATGACATAAGACTTGATGTATAAGGTAAATGAGCATTTTGGCTTATGGGGAATCATTCCTATAGAAGTCCGAATCTCAGTTCTACACAATGTGTCTACTAATTATTTATCATCTGTCACAGATAACCTTGTTACTTCAGTTTTCTCTTCCATATGACAACCTTCCAGGCTCTACTGGCGGAGCACATCAAAATTGGATAAAACCTTCGGGCGAAATCTGTGATTGGTTATCAGTTTTGTGGGAGCGGGGTTTTCATCATGGGAATCCTCAAGGTATCAAAGACTTATTAGCTCAGTCATTTAATTAGACTTGTCGGGTTTATTCATCTGAGGAGTCACTTTACTCTAGACCCGGTTTTATTAATTTTAATAAAATTTATCTTAGGTTCCATTATAATTCCCTCTTTCGGTCCTCTTTGATTTGTGCAGTTAGATATATGATCATGCAGTCATTTCTGGGCATTAAGTGGAAGAGTTATGACAACTGTGCAAAATCAGTACCTGAAAGTTTTGTTCTCGGTCCATTCATGGAAGGATTGAATGACCCTGTCCACCACAAAGATTTTGGTTTGTTCTTAATTTGACTGGTCCTGGATATTGAAGTTACTCATCGAGCATATATTATCTTATTTTACTATGTCATAGGAGATAACTTAATAGGAATATTAGAATAGAGAAGATTGAAAGGAGTTGTTTCATTATTCTTTTTATGTATTCTAGCTGACATACTTCTAGAAGCATGACATGTATCTGCCATGTGCAACACGGTGGCTCTGCTCAAGTATTTATCACACATTACTGAAAAATCATTTTCTGGAACAAATACTTTGGTATACTCCTTTGGCATATTTATGTCCGGTCTTATCTCTTGGGCACTATTAAAACTTCTTCTTGTAAATTTATAGAGTCTCCAGCACATTTACTTATATTTTTATTTGTTATTCTTTCTTGGTGGAGTTGGGTTGTGGGGTATTTGGGATGTTGAGAGGCAGGGTGAGTGGATATTTCTCTTGCTTGAAGAGTGCTTAGTTTCACATCTGCTGAGGTTTTTGTTCCCTTTGATTTTCCATCATCACTAAAGTAGCGAGAAAAAAGTTAAAACTTCCTTTGTGTGTTAACTAATGGCTCAATACTATGGTTATTGGAAGAGCTTTTCGTATTTCTTTTGGTTTCTAATGTGAAGCTGTTGAATATTCCTTTCAAATAAAATAATTTAATCTCTTGTTTTCACTGTCCACCTTGACTAGCCGAAGAATAATTTAAAAAGATCATGTTTCACCAAATTTCCTTTGTAATATTTATATATATTTTTAATCAGGCATGAAAGGAGTTTACTCTTCAAGGACCATTGAACGCGCAGCCAGTTTTTTACATCAATACGCAAGTTTCCTAGATACAAGGTAAGCTAGCATGTCGTCGATGAATTTTCATTTTGTAGCTTACAAGTTGAAGAACTGAGGTAGTTGTCTTGTTATCAGTATTGATATCTTTCTCCAAATTATATTGAAACAATGTGTTCATTTTAAAGGATTTGTTTGGGATTATGCTTGGCATGTTAATGAGTTTTTGTTTAAAAGAGTGCATAATTTGGATGTTACTTCCTCAACTTTGAAGTAACTTGTACGCGATTTTCTCTGATTGTTTAGGTTGAGGAAGTGGTTTATGTATGTGCATATATCTTGTCATTACAGGAAGCAGATTGCATTTTTGAGCAATTTAGCATCTGTTGCTAAACAGCAATCGTTTGGCAGAGTTGGATTGATGGCCCTTGCAGAATGCATTGCTTCCGCTGCTTGTGGAGTTGCTGCACATATTGAAAATAAAGCAGAATGTTGTGGAGTTGCTTTTCCTGAAAAGGTCCCCGAGGAATGTTCTCCGGAAAATTTTCCTTGCAATGATAAATCAGACTTGTTGGATATTCTGAGATTTGTTATTGAAAGCAGCAAACAACATTTTAATCCTAATTATCGTCTTCGAGGTCTCTAATTTTGTAATCTGGTTAGATTAGGATATTCTTTTGGCAGTTTAAAGTTTAGACCTCTGTTGACTACACTTTGGAGCATGCCTTTTGTGATACCTTTAATTGGTTTCCAGTTTGCGAGAAAGTCCTGGAGGCAGCTGCTTCTTTGATGTGTACATTTGAGGTGCCCCTTGAGATACTCTTGCACTTCATTTCAGCACTGCCTCGAGAATTTATGGATTATGGTGGTGTGTAAGCGCTTATGCAACCTATTTACCATTTGTTTCCAGCTTGCTTCTGTGAAAATCTGTTTCATATGCTAACTTATCACTCTTGTGTTATTTCATTCCTCCTCTATTTAGTTTCAAACTAAAATGTTAGTTCCAAGTATTGTATTACCATTTTCTTGAAATGAGCAGCTTCAGTTGTCTTTTGCTATTTATTTGTTTCTTTCACTACAAACTTCAATTTAAATTGAATTACTTCTGTTTAATGGGTTTTAAACTTTTAATACACATTCTTTAGTAAGGATGTCACATCTATGATCTTTCTCTCTCTGCTACTTCCAGGATCCCTAAGAGCAAGAGTACGAGAATGGCTTTCTGGGTGTGGTAAGAAGCAGTCTGCCAATAACTGCAAAAGCCGGATGCTCGTTTTAAAGAGTCTTAATGACTTCCCAATTAGTTTTACAAGTCATCCAAGTTTGAGCAATACTTTTGTTATTTGTGATGATGAAGACTTAGATTCTTGGGAATCAAAGGCAAAGAGATGGGCAAGAGTGTTTTTTCTTGTAATCAAGGATGAACAGGATTTAGCCCCTGTACTAAAGGTTCCTTCACTTTTTGTGGCTCTACTAATTCTCTTAGTTCTTTCTTTTCTTATTTCTTGACATGTATGCGTAGGAATGTTGTTAAATGTTCAATTGATGAGCAATTTATAATGCATTTATATTTCTGCTGCATTTTAATATGCATTTAGTACACTCTGACACTTGTTTAATTCTGGCTTTTACAGTTTATTCAAAATGGTGGTATCAATATCTGCAAACAGAGCAATCATGTACATTGTATCTCCATGAAGTTTCTTATCCTTACCTTGAACTTCCTTCGGGAGATCCAGATAATGCAGGAGAGATATACTGAATGTGGAATAAGAATCAGAACTAAATCAGAAATTGACTCGCTTAAGAGAGTGGATCAATTTTCTTATGCAGAAGCTTCCATGTTTCATGAGAAGTTAGCGAACCTTTTTCCTAATGTTTTGGTATTAAGAGAATTAACCGTTTTAAAATTTATTTTCTAAATGATGTGATTTACATAGGACTTCTTAGTAGCGGTATTCTTATACAAAAGAGTTTATTTTTGGCATGCAGGAGGAGCTGGTTTGTTTTTCCAACTTGTCTTGTTCAATATTTTGGTCCAATATTGTGATAGAGGAAACAAATCTGCCCAGTTCTGTGAAAGGAAAACTTGGAGGTCCTAGTCAAAGAAGGCTGTCATTTTCCACTACCACTGCTGTCTTACAAGCTGTAAGATTACGTAATCTTCAGATAACTTCAGTTTAAGAAGTTTCTCGCCTAATTTGACTGGTTTTGGCTTTTCATGCCATGCTTTTAGTCTTCTTCTCTGTAATTCTCTTGGAATTGAGTGCATCTATGCTGTTGCTGTATGATTTATTTTAGGTGAAGCTTAAGCATTGTCTATTTTCATTTTTCATATTTTTATTCGAAACTGTTATCCCACAGGTCTTCTCATACTATTCTCAAAGAATTTCGTATTCTCGTATATGCCAATTCTCTATTTCATGCGTTCTTGCTTATTATATGTGGGTGGCTGCCAGATATCATATATTATGATAAATATCTTTTCTTCTTCTCTGTTTGAATCAATTATCTTTCATGGAAATGTGACTTATTGATCTTAAAAGATTTTGAAAGTGCTTGTACTGAGTTAAGCTTATTCACTATAATTTTTATTTATTTATTTATTTATTATTATTATCATTATCATCATCGTTATTATTGGCTTAAAACTGTAAGTCGGGTTGGGACCAAAAGAAAAACAAAAGAACCACTGAGACAGTCTTTTTTCAATACATGATGCTTCAATTGAAGTGCAACTGTTGGATACTTTCCTAAAGCTAAATATTTTTTCATGCCTGAGAAGATAATGTATGTGAAAGCTGTTGCATCAATCTCATCGTGGTGTGCACGGTTGAAAAGAAATGCTTCAATAGAATTTGCTTATGACTTCATGTGGAACTTGTTCTGGAAGACTATTCAATCTCCAACTTCTGATTCTGAGGTATGTTTCGATTTGAATGGAATTTACTTTGTATAATTTTTGTACAAAGTCGCAGGAGGGGTCTTCTTACTCTTAAAAGTTGTAATATTTTTTAAAGTTAATCTATTAATAATGTGAATTCTCTGAATTCAGACTGGAGCGGAAGTTTGTCTTGCAGCATATGAAGCATTAGCTTCGGCTCTGAAAGCACTAGTCTGTCCTCAAGCTTTGTGTTTCTTCAAGAAAAATGAGAAGTTAATGCTATCAGCAGTGGAAGGCAAACCTTTGTTGGATTCATGGGTTCAAGCTTTTCTTCAGAACATTAATGCTCTTCTTGCAGCTGGTGTTTTAGCACGTGCTCGACGAGCTATTTTGCTGAACTGGAAGGTAATGAAGCTCCTGTTTTAATTGTTTTTTGTTTTTCAATTTCTTTGTTGTTTGAACCTTGCTGTTCACCATTGCATCTGTAAATTGGAATTAGTTATATCAATTGTTTGTGTTAGTTGTTGTGAGTATGCCTCACTTCCTTCTTAATGTCACTTTTATCATTTATACTATTATGCATCCACAATTCTACTTGTAATCTTCATTTATTTTCATTGTCCTCCATTTTTTAGATATTAATGATCAAGTAATTAAGTAAAATATCGTAACCATTACTTTTGTTTGATTCAGTGGCTTTGCCTAGAATCTCTGTTGTCACTTCCTTATTGTGGTCTTGAGAATGGAGCGAATTGTAGCTATTTCTTCTCAGATGATGTTGTCAGATACATATTTAATGATCTTGTGGAAAGGTAAGAAGCATGTACTTGTATTGTTGATTTAACATCATGTTTTGAGGTTGATGGATAGTTTTTTAAGACCTTTTGCAGTAGTTTACATTTTTGTTTTCTAAACCTAGTATCAGAAATTTTCATTTAGATGACTGCAATTACATGTAAACACATTATGGTATACCTTAATTTTTTGATGGTACACCTTAATACAATTGAAATTTGCATTCCCTTCCAAATTTTGAGGCAATGACATTGGCAGTCTATTATTTTACTCTGAAATGAAATGTGGCTGGGATTATCTGAAAAGTTTGTAGAAAGTAGTGGGAAATTCACTGACCTTCCTCTCTTCTAAAGTCCAAAGTTGGCTTTTTCTCAACTTTTCTTAATTATATTTGCAGCCTTGAGAATGCAGGGGAAGGTTCCCTTTTGCCCATGCTGAGATCAGTTAGGTTGACCTTGGACCTTTTTGCTTCTGGCTCATTGGGTTCACTTGTTTCCTCGTGCAGTGGTGTGGATACCCAGGTTTGGTACATCATTCCCGCATGGAGCATGTGCTTATCTTTTATTCTTTGCACGTGACTATTTAATGGGTTTTGGGTGGGTTCACTTCAAAAGGTAGAGAGTTTTGGAGATGTTCAGTTCTGGCCGGTTTTTGGGTAATTTGGCTTGAAACAAATAGTAGAATCTTCAAGACATAATCTTTTTGTGGGAAAGTGTGTGATTAATACCTTCTCTTTGGGCCCCGTTACTTAAGGAATTTCAATCTTCATTTATCTAAATTGTGAAGCGGTGTTGGCTTAATTCTGTGTTTTTAGGTTTGTCTTTTGTTCTGAGATCATATGGTCATATAGATACTAGACTTATTTGGTCATCTGATCAGCATGCAACTGTATATAGCTTTTGTGATCTTTAGCGGGGTCTTTCTTTGTGGTCTCATTGTTCACTTCTAGTGCATTTTTTTTTACTTAATGCAATTTTCCTATTAAAAAGAGAAAAAAAAGGGGGGGGGGGGGATGTCGTTTTGGGTGGCAAAGAGGTTTTCACGTACGTATTGATTTTCTGGTTGCACCAGTTTAGAATTTTTCTCTTCTTTCTCTCTCTCCCCCCACTCTTATGGATAGGGGTTAGCTTGTTGAGAAGAGTAAGGGTATTGTTTGCGGTAGTGAAATGTATTTGTAGAGAGCATTCCCATGTCCCAGTTTTTCTCCTCTTTTTCTTCTCTCCCTTAAAAAGCTTATTTTATTTCTTAACATTTATTAACATTGGTTGGTTATATTGTTCCCCTGTTGAAGCAAAGAACCTAAATCATATTACTGTGAGGAATTCCATGATTTTCTTGGGGTGCTGATGAAAAACTTTTATTCGTGGATTTTGGCAATTGTGAAATCTATTTTTCTTTTCTTCATCGTCATTTTTCAATATTTTTTGTTTCTTCGATGAGAAAGCGATGCTCATATTTCATTCCAGCGTTAGTGGATTTTTGAACTTCCTTTGTTAGACTTCCTGAATATATACTTCTTGATCTACTTTGACAGAAATGAAAGATGGCATTTTTTTTTTCATTAACCCAATATTTAGTTGTAAGTGTTATTTATATTTTTCCCTTACCGGTTTTTCTACAGAGTCTTTCAAGAGCCTTTTCTTTTTGTTCTTTGATTATGATTTTTTCAAATGAAAGAGACGATCTAACAACACTCAGTTCTCTTATTGTAGATGATGTGGCATTTGGTTCGTTCCTCTTGGATATTACATATCAGCTGCAACAAGCGAAGAGTTGCACCTATTGCTGCTCTTTTATCTTCTGTCTTGCATTATTCCGTGTTTAGCAAAGAGGAAATGCATATGATGGAGAATACACCTGGGCCTCTGAAGTGGGTGCGCAATTCCTCTTGTGTGTCTGTATATTTTTTGTTGATGACCTGCAAAATATTTATGATAAAAACATACTCAAAAGTGATTGGTACCTCTGCACATCATTCTTGTAGTTTGTTGAAAAAGTTCTTGAGGAAGGCACCAAAAGTCCCCGTACAATTCGTCTTGCAGCATTACATTTAACTGGGCTTTGGCTCTTGAATCCCAGGATCATAAAGTACTACATTAAAGAACTCAAGTTGCTAACATTGTATGGTTCTGGTGCGTCACAGGCTTATATTTGTATTGTTTTGTATCTAAAAGATCGTTAACTTTTTGTTGTTTTACTGTAAAATCACTCTTTACTTGGAATTTTCCCTCTAGTTGCATTTGATGAGGATTTTGAAGCTGAATTAGCAGAAAATTATGATGCAAAGACTGAAGTATCCTTGTTGGCCAAAAGCCCAGTTCCTGAGCTGACTGAAGTAAGCTGTCAAACTTATTAACTTATGTTTATACAGATTTAATTTAATACATTCCAGTTTTTGACATTACTTTTGAGTTAATTCTTTGCAATTGACTATACAGTTGGCTAATATGACTTTGTGTTGCTCTGCTGGGGTCTGGGAAATTGGGGTTTCATGTAGTAGGAATTTCTTCTCTTTCATCAAATTAAAGGGCATAGATTTGAAAAATGCAATTTCAATCAGTCACACGCTTATGGATCACTTGAATGCCGTACCTTTAATTTTAGTGAAGAAAACCGTGAAAGAAAAACCCTTTAATCTCTCTCTCTTTTTCTCTCAATACAGAATGATATGTACAGGGGATATATACAGCAAAATAGGAGAGAAAATAGGCAGCTACACCTATCCTTTCCTAAATGATAGGAAACTAAATTATAGGAAAGAATCCTAATGAAAATTCCCTTTATAATCTCCCTTATTCCTAAAATATCCTAGATTACAGATAAATCCTAACTTTGTATCTTTTATTTTCAACACTCCCCCTCAAGCTGGTGTGTGTATATCATACAAACCCAGCTTGTTACATAAGTCTTCAAAGTTAGGTCTTGGCAATGCTTTAGTAAGGATGTCTGCAATTTGTTGTCTAGTTGGAATGTACTTTAGCTCTACACTTCCACTAGTGATCTTCTCTGAGATGAAGTGCCTATCAATCTCGACATGTTTGGTTCGATCATGATGCACTGGGTTTTTAGCAATGTTGATCACGCTTGATTGTCACACCTCATTAGAATGGATGACGGGCTGCACAGAGTTCCTCGAGTACACGTTTTATCCAAATTCCTTCATGATTCCATTTGCCAAAGCTCGAACTCACTCACACTACTCCTAGCCACAACCGATTGTTTCTTACTCCTCCAAGTTACTAGATTTCCCAGACATAGAGCGATGGCGGATGTTGATCTTCTATCCGTGATGTCTCCAAATCTGCATCGTGTAGATCTCAATATTCTTATCTTCGATTTCTTGAAAAACAATCCTTTCCGTGTGTCATCTTAGTGGACGTGTGTGATAGATAGATTAAACGACCAACCTCGATATCTCCCTATTGACTGGAACACTATTCTCAACTGAGCCTAGTTTCTTGTAGGGATCCATAGGAGTATCAGCTGGTTTGCACCCAATCATACCAGTCTCCTTTAGTAGGTCCAGGGTGTATTTCCTTTGGGAGACAACAATTCCTTTTTTAGATCTTGCCACCTCCATAGTTTCTTGTAGGGATCCATAGGAGTATCAGCTGGTTTGCACCCAATCATACTAGTCTCCTTTAGTAGGTCCAGGGTGTATTTCCTTTGGGAGACAACAATTCCTTTTTTAGATCTTGCCACCTCCATCCCAAGGAAATATTTGAGATTCCCTAGATCTTTCACTAACTCGGCTACTGCTTTCTTCAACTTCAGCTTCTTCCTCATCATTTCGAGAGAATGATGTCATCAACATATACGATTAGGAGAGAGATCTTCTTTGTTTGTGATGTTCGAAGGAATAGAGTGTGATCTGCTTGACATTGAGTGTAACCAAGTCTTACAACTGCCTTTGCAAATCTATCAAACCATGCTCGAGGGGATTGCTTAAGCCCATATAAAGATTTCTTGAGTTTGCACACTTTATTTCCTATAAGATTCAGATCAAGACCCTGGGGAACTTCCATAAACACCTCTTCTTCAAGATCGCCATTGAGAAATGCATTTTTTATATCTAGTTGGTATAAGTACCAGTCTAGATTTACTGCTAAGGAGAGCAAGATTCTGATGGTATTGAGCTTCGCAACCGGAGCAAAAGTTTCAAGGTAGTCAATGCCATAAGACTGTGTGAATCCTTTAGCTACAAGACGAGCTTTGAGCCTCTCAACACTTCCATCCGCCTTTGTATTTAATAAAGAAAAATCCACTTGCATCCAACTAGTCGTTTCCTGCGGAAGATCTGTTATAAGCCATGTACTATTCTTTTCAAGATCATTTATTTCTTCTTGAACCTCTCTTCCACCGGGATGATGAGAGCCTCTTGTATATTGTTGGGAACATGTATATTATCTAAAGAAGAAACAAAGGCTCGGTATGATGAGGACAAATTATCATATGAGACATATTTGGCAATTGGATGAGTGGTGCAACTTCGAACCCCCTTTCTTTCTGCAATTGATTTATTAGAATCATCAACGATTGGAACCATGAAATCAACCGAGACAAGACTATCCATACCTGTTGTCTTCACAAGAGCTTGGATCTGATTTCTTGGACAAGTGGTGAGTTTCATGCTCTATCTGCTCCAGTTCTTCTCCTCCTATAAACTTTGAGATTATCAACACCAAGCTGCGGAAGAGGTGAGATTAGGGGCTGTAGTTGATGAGATGATGGATGATAGGGTGACTCGGCTGATTGTGGTTGGGAGGTTTCCTGTGACTCAAAAGGCTGTGAAGATGCTGGGAGGATTCTTGTTGTGGCTGTTGGACAGATTGATCATGTGTGGTGGTTGAGTTATGAGGATTTTCCTGAGAGGTTTCCAGCCAAGGTTCCCAAGGCTGATGTTCACTCGTACTCTCCCCCTGAACAGCAGTTTTGGAATAGAAAGGCAGGTTTTCAACAAATGTTACATCTCTGGAAATGTATATTTTTCTGCTGTGAGGAGAATAGCATTTGTAACCTTTTTGATGTGGAGAATAGCCTAAAAATATACACTTGAGAGATCGGGGATCAAGTTTGGTCCTGTGTTGAGAGTGAACATGGACATATGCTGTGCAACCGAATATTTTCGGTGGTAAATCTGCTGAAACAGTCCTGGCGTGTGGAAAGAAATTGAGAAGAACTTTTCTTGGGCAATGAAACTCCAAAACTCTGGACGGCATTCGGTTGATTAAGTAGGTTGCAGTGAGAACTGCTTCACCCCAGAAAACATTAGGAACATGAGACGAGAACAAAAGACATCGAGCCACTTCAAGAAGGTGTCTGTTTTTGCGTTCAGCTACCCCATTTTGTTGCGGGGTGTCGACACAAGAACTGATGTGAAGAATGCCGTGATGGAGAAGATATGAGCTGAGGGAGTCTTTGAAATATTCTTTGGCATTGTCGGTTTTAAGGACTTGGATTTTGGTATTGAATTGGGTTTGAATCATGGCATTAAAGTTTTGGAAGATTTGACTAACTTCGGATTTATTTTTCATGAGAAAAACCCAAGTGAGACGAGTATGATCATCAACAAAGGACAAAAACCAGCGGGCCCCAGAAATATTTTTGATTCTTGAGGGACCCCACACATCACTGTGAATTAAAGCAAATGGACGGGAAGGCTTATACTTAACACTTGAATAAACATTCCGAGTATGTTTTGCAAATTGGCAAATCTCACAATGGAAGGATAAAGGGTTTTTATTAATGAATAGATTGGGAAAATTTTTGCAAGATACATGAAACTAGGATGACCTAATCGATAGTGTAACAGAACAATTTCACTATCGTTATTGACACTTGGACTAACAATAGATTGAGGATAACTAGTTAACAGACTCTTGGACTTGTACGGTTGCTCACGGAATCTTGGCTGGAGGATTGATCACTTTTGAGCAGATAGAGTCCAGAACATAGCTCAGCACTGCCAATCGTCTTCCCGAATCCAAGTCCTGAAAAACACACATATTTGGATAGAATTTAGTTACACAATTCTGATCACGAGTGAGTTTACTAATTGAAAGTAAATTGCAAGCCAAATTAGGCACATATAGCACTGAATTAATGTGTAAATCCTTTGTGAGTCGATGGAACTGTCCTGCTATTTTAGTGTAGCCATCTGCGATCCGGACTGAAGTGTTGTTGATGCTAGCTTTATAGTCCTGGATCATTGAGGCATCTTCGGTCATGTGATCAGAAGCACCAGTGTCAACTATCCAGGGTTTACTTGCTCTACTAGTGGCTGCAAATGCTGAATGAGTCTCTTTTCGAGCCTAGACCTGTCCGCATTAGAGTTCAAAGTGGCAGATTGAAAAACTTCAAGAATCTCCATTTGCTCCTTGAATGGATTTGACTCGGGAAGGGCCTGATTGTCCGTGGTGGATGCTGCATGAGCGCGAGATTCACGGTCACCTTTGGAACGGGGTTTCCAATCAGCCGTTTCCATAAATTTTCCAACAGGTCTCCTTATAGTGGCCTGCCTTCGGCGATGATCACACCATGGTCTGCTTTCTTTGTTTGATTTTCACTACCCCTACGAGTTGGATGCAGACAGCAAGTGCGGGCGTCGATGTTGGTTGATGACCCCATCATCACTCTTTTCTGCTTTCTTCACGCCTAACCCGGAAAAGGCTTCACGAGGGCGTGGTAGAGGCTTTGTCCAGAGTACACGGCTTCTAACCTGATCAAGATCTTTATTGAGTCCGAGGAGAAATTTAAATGTTCTTTTCTGTTCCACAATCTTCTTGTACAGGGTTGTATCATCGGTGCACTTCCAAGGGTGTGTTTCAAATAGATCAAGGTGCTGCCAATGCCTGGTCAGAGTATTAAAGTACTGAGTGACAGATAGTTCTCCTTGGCGGAAGTCATGGAGGATGGTTTCAATCTGGAATAACTCTGATGTGTTGTCAGAGCTAGAATAGGTTTCCTTTGCAGCATCCCATATGTCCTTTGCAGTCCCAAATAGAAGAAAATTCTCACCAATATCATTGTTCATGGAATTGATAAGCCATGACATGATCATATTGTTCTCTGACTTCCACCTTTTGAAACTAGGATCTGACACCTCTGGCATGGCCGCCTCGCCCGTGAGATAATCATCCTTGCCCTTGCCACAGATGAACATCATGACAGATTGTGACCATTGGAGATAATTGTGGCCGTTCAATTTATGACTGGTAATTAAGATTGGTGAAGAATCAGTGCCACCATGAGTTGCAGTCTCCACGTTTCCTTTAGACTGTGAGGATGTAATGGATGTTGATGAAGAAGCCATCCCGTATTTTTCACAGAGGATACAACTGATAGGAGAGGAAGGAAGGTGAATACTGTTGAAAAGAGATAGTAGGAGGAGAAAAGGGAAGTGGCGGCTGATAGGAGAACTAGGGTTTAGAACCTGGCTCTGATACCATGAAGAAAACCGTGAAAGAAAAACCCTTTAATCTCTCTCTCTTTTTCTGTCTATACAGAATGATATGTACAGGGGATATATACAGCAAAATAGGAGAGAAAATAGGCAGCTACACCTATCCTTTCCTAAATGATAGGAAACTAAATTATAGGAAAGAATCCTAATGAAAATTCCCTTTATAATCTCCCTTATTCCTAAAATATCCTAGATTACAGATAAATCCTAACTTTGTATCTTTTATTTTCAACATTTAGAGATATCTATTTTTGTCTTTTGTACTAAGGAGGAACACTAGCACAATCCTCGTAAACTCAAAACATGCGAAAAGACGATGGAGTCTGAATGTAGAATGTTATAATGCTTCTTGTTCCACACTATGTTTAAGGATGCCAATCATTCAGCGATTCTTTTGATTATTTGTCTTGTAACAGTTAGTTATTGTCAACATATTCCACAATTTCTCCTATTAATCAAAATTACCTTGGTCAATTGGGTGACTGCAGATTGCTTGATAAAATAATACAGTTAGTAACAATATGCTCATTGTCATTCTATTGTGTGGAAAATGCAAAGTGATTGAGTGAATAATGCTTTGGATTCCAATTTGTATCCCAACTGACGCGGCATTCATTTATTGGATGGTATAATTGTAATTTTATTAGTTATGAAATTCACCATCCAATAGATGAGTAACACATGTAGTTGGTACACAAATTGGGATCAAAATGTCAGGATCCCTATTTTCTGAAATTTTCAGATTAAGGCTTAATTGGCAGTTTCTCTTTTCAGGCATTTGTCAACACAGAGTTGTATGCACGAGTATCTGTTGCTGTCCTTTTTAGCAAGCTTGCTGACCTGACCGAGAGTGTGGGATCAGCAAAAGAGTGTCAAGATGCTCTCAACTCTGGCAAATTGTTTCTGCTGGGGCTTCTTGATTTTGTGGTATTTTCTCTAGTTTTGGTGTTGTGCATTAGATTGATACTCAGACTTTCAACTAGCTTCCAAAAAAACAGGAAATATATAATTAGCCAACATAGAGAAAACTAAAGATTCACTTGCTCGAAGAAAATTTAAGGATTCAAGTTTCTAGATGGTGAAAATATCACTTTTTCCAGAGGTGGAACATGGTAAGATGGAATGAAAAAGGATAGTACAGCTGTTGAATGTACAGCTATTTCCTCCTATTTAGTAAAGTTTCACCTTTTAGGAAAATGTTGAATAGTCAGGCCGGTAAAACCCCATCACAAAAGATTAATACCATTATTTTGGTGGAGTTCTTTCCCACCAGAATACTTGTGAAGGTAAGGTGGCTTCTCAGGAGTCTTAACCCTTCTTTTGTTACTTTTAGTCCATGAAATAAGATCTATTACTAGACTCTACAGCCGACCTAGAAGTAGCCTCCTCAATATAAATATTTTGTATATTGTATTGATATGATTGTTAGGCACTGTATTTAATGTTAAGTCAAGACGTAGAATGAAACACCGTAACATAGGGAATATGTTAATGATATTTATTAATTCACCAATGATTCTGCATCAATAGGATTGTGGGACCAAAATGAAGAAATTGATGTTAAAGAGGGTTGAGCATTTATGAATTCCATGCATGACGTGTGCCAACAGGATTCTGCTATTTGTATAAATTAGAAAAAGAAATCCCACATAGCTCCTCTGCAAATGTTGTAGATAGGATATGTATGTTTTTTAACAGAAAACTGCATATTTATTCTGTTTTCTTGATCACTCACCATATTGATTTTGTAAATACAGGTAAATGACAAGGATCTCGCAAGAGAATTATATAAAAAGTATAGTGCGGTAAGGGATGTATGTTTATTCAGTTTGAATTCCCTATAAAAGTTATAGTGCAGTAAGCAATGCTTCAGAAGAGTAGATAGGTTTCTTGTTGGACAAGAGTTATGTATTGGTGTATTTTACTAAAATATTAGAACTGCAGTGGACCCTGACATTGGTTCATCATACTGTTTTGTACCCAATTTTTAATAACTATAAAATGTATACTATTTCTTCTTCAAATATGGAAAGAAAAATGTAAAAGTAAAAGTAAATAAATAAATAAATTGTGAAAAGTTGGGAGTTGGAGTTCAAAAGGTAAAAGATCATTTTGAGAATATGACAAAGCAAGTGCATTTTTAATGTTGTAAAATTTTTGGGTTGTGTTTATGGAAATGCTTCAGTGTGTTAAATGATCATATTGAAAGTTGGTTAAATTTAAATAATAGTCAAAGTTATACTTGATCGGATGCTCTAAAAGGTCAGTATTTTTGTTCTAACATTGATGGTGATTATTTGGCATTATTCTTGTAGTTGATATTATGTCTATATCTACTTGTATTTTCAACAGATCCATAGGCGAAAAGTTCGTGCTTGGCAAATGATATGTATTTTGTCACGTTTCGTTGATAACAATATTGTTGGGCAAGTGGCACATATTTTGCATATATCTCTCTATGTAAGTAAATGTTACTTTATGACATCTGACATTTCTCCTGCAACATATTTTCACATTATATCTATTTTGACCAATAAATAGCATTTGATGTATAGCTTCGTACATAGACCAATTTGATGTATAGCTTCCTACATAGACCAAGTAATATCTCTGAGATCAATGTGCATTGATGTGGTGTTGTTTCAGAAAGTGTAGAGCTAAATTTGTTGTTTTGCATTCTACATTCCCATGCAACATCATTTTCTTATTTTAACATTGAAAAAAATAATAATAATAAATATTTCTTTTGCCTTTTTGCAGAGAAACAACTTACCCTCTGTTCGTCAATACTTAGAAACATTTGCAATTACTATTTACTTGAAGTTTCCATCACTGGTAAGAAATTTTTATAAATTTTCTGGTGGATCCAGCTAAATTTTCCAAAAGAATAAGTACAAATAAGGGATACCTTCAGTATTATTATATTCCACCTTGTTCCTTTTTCTGTCATTATGAATGCAGCTTTAAGTTCCTTATTAACAAAAAGTACAATGAAGGGACACAGACCTCGTACACAGGATATGCAGAAAATGGGCACCCTAATGATTTAAATAAGACTAGTTAATTATACATTGGATATGACACATTAGTAACATCAATTTTCTATTAAAGAACTACAGAAAATATTTATTTTAAACCAGGAGCTCAGATGCAACTCAGGAAAATTTATTGTCTTTTCACTCACGATTATTTTTTAATTCTGAAAGGCATGTTCTTACGTAATAGGTTCAGGAAGTTTTTTACCCCTCCTTTCCCTCGTCTTTTTTCTGTTAGGTGTCAAATACTTTTGTAGAACTTAAACTTCTTTTCTAAGGTTTGGATACTTCATGTTTGCTGTACTACATAATATTTGTCCTGTCATCCAATTATGGACTAGTTATGTTGCACCTTCTATGTATCAATATTTAATTGGTTTCAAGAGGGCTGAATGGATGATTTTGTTAACTCTTGTATTACTTCCTCATATCACAGGTTGCGGAGCAATTAGTTCCTATTTTACGTGATTATGACATGAGGCCACAGGTAAATCTTCTCTTGGTGTTAGTGCGCCCATTTTCTGCTGACACTCTGATTCCTGCAGTCGGATAGATGCTAAACATGATGCAAAATTGTAAATTGTGATTTATGTGTTTGTGCAATTATCTTGAATTTGGGAAAGATACTGCAAAGTTGATGCATGAATTGACTAATAGTGTAATGTTATTACTTAAGAACTTTTTGTGTCAAAATTCTCATATGAGCATGTTGTAATTGCCAAATAAGTTTTGATTTGTGGCATGGATTGTTGATCTAAGTATCTGACTGTCTCATGGCTTAATTATCTTGATCTAATGTTTGATCCTAATTCAGGCTTATTATTAACATTTTCTGTGTTTCCATTTTCTTTTTAGATACATTCTGTTGGTATTCCACTGTACTAGATCTCTATTTCAATTATATGTAAATCTAATAGTGTAGACTTGCATTTTCTTGGTCTGTAAGGAAGGATGACAAACTTTAAAAATTTATTTCAAGATCTGATTGAACTCGGGCGCAGGCACTTTCTTCCTATGTGTTTATAGCTGCTAATGTAATCCTCCATGCCTCCAAAGTGGTTCAATTTAGTCATTTGGAAGACTTACTTCCTCCTATAGTTCCGTTATTGACCTCACACCACCATAGCTTACGCGGTTTTACCCAGGTCAGTTTATTGTAAAGCTGATGGGTGAAACTCTTCCCCCCCCCCCCCCCCTTTCTTTCTCTTTCTACTGATTTTGGTTCTCAGATTATGTAGTCATACTTCCAATATTATTGTGCAGTTGTTGGTATACCAAGTTCTTTGCAAATTGTTTCCTACTCTGGACTTTGGTACCTCTCAGAAAATGCCTTTAGAGAAAAGTTGCTTTGAGGATTTGAAATCCTACCTGGCAAAGAACTCTGATTGTACACGGTATGAATACCTCTACAATATTGTCATGTTCAATTAATAAGAAAATGTTCAAAACTATCATCTATGAAATTCTTGTTTGTATTATAGCTTCTGTATTTGCCCGAGTCAAGATGTATGTATACGGTTTGTGGGTGTGACTAATTTAGAAAACCTTCTGTTCATGTTTTTTTTTTTTTTTCTCCCCAACCTTGTCATTCATGGTTTTAGCTGTATCTATATTTACTGTTTGTAATACCATAACATATTATTTCTTGTTTCAGCTTGCGAGCATCAATGGCAGGATATCTTGATGCCTATGATCCCAATCTGTCCATTACTCCAGCTGGAATTTTTGCCAATCGTGATAAGGTTAGAGACTTGTTGATTGAAGTTGCTTAGAATCTCGATGTCATCTTTTAGGAAACAGAAGCATAGGTCAATGATAATTTGAAGTGTTGAAAAAAAAAAAAAAATCAATAGCTAAGCCTCCAGCTTATTCTGCCAAATAGATTGAATTAGGCGGAGAATGTTATATGCACAAATATATACACGAATGTATATTTTCATGCATTATTACTGTAAAATTTCCAAAAATATTACAAGAGAAGCATAATTGCTGGGACTGTGTGAATATCTGTGGCTGATCACAATAGTGAAGCTCAGCTTCCAAAAACTGACCTAAAGCAGGTGATGTTTGAGCAAGTACTTTTCTACTTATATTACAGTGTCATGCTTGTGTTATGAAGTCTTTAATATGAAATTTTCTAGTTTTGGGAGAATGTCAGCCAAAGCCAACTGAGACATGTCAATAAATAAGCCATATGATTTTCACTGCAGACGAACTAGCATTTTTTCCTTCATTCAACTTAAATGATATTTTGGTTTCCTGAATTTTCTTGTTTTCTTTTTGGCTTGAATGAAGGAACTCGAGTTTGAATGTGTTCCAACATCCCTCATGGAGCAAGTACTCAACTTTCTAAATGTGAGCATGATTTTTCCCACTGCTTCTTATTTCTTTTCTCTTTATTCTGGGATTGGAATCTCATTTTTTCAGATTTTCAGGATGTCAGGGAAGACCTGAGATGTTCAATGGCAAAAGATGTTCTGACCATTAAGAATGAGAGCTTAAAAATTGGTGAAGATCCTGACTCTGCAGAAATACTTTCTGATCCTGACAAAGAAGAATCATTTTCCCAGCTGCCTAAAGATTCATTGTTAGATTTTCAGAAAAAATTTACCCTCCCCAAACATGAGAATCAAGATAACAGTTCCAGTCCTTTCTTCGGAAATAAAGAAGCCTACAAACAACTTCTAGGTATGTATAAACTTTGATGCAGTATTAATTCAGCATTTATCATATTTCCTACATGATCTTAATGGATGTAATTTGGCTTCTATGTGGAAAGCAGAAATAGAAAAGGAAGATGAACTTTTTGATCAGGTATTGCAGGCTAGGAGTCTGGCTATGGAAACAATAAAGGCTAGTAGACAACAGTTTGTCCTTGTTGCATCATTAATTGATCGCATTCCTAACCTTGCTGGATTGGCACGGACATGTGAGGTATGATGTTGGATGCTTATCATATTTTTAATTGATTTGCTGAATAAGGCGGTAGTAGGGCAGTGTCAGATGTTAACCTTTGGAAGGGAAGAGGAGATTTAGCAATGCAATGATACTGAGAAAAAAATAAATAAATAATGAAATAGAAATTATACATAAATTTTTGCCACGGTATTTCAATTTCTATTATTTCTAGAAAAATAGACTAAACATGATATGGGATTGCTGTGCAAACTCAAGAAATCAAATATCTTATCATTTTAGAGGATATAAAAGTGGAATATTCTTGTATCTAGTTGCGGGCCTCTACAGACTAAAATAACATATTTGTTAGAGGATATTTTCTAATATTTCCATGTCCTCCTGTCCATCTGCCATGGGTGGTGCTCTCTGTGTTAAAAGTTTTTTGTCATTTTATTTATCTTATGTTTAATTCATGCCCATTATTGTTCGTCGCAGGTATTTAAGGCTTCTGGATTAGCCATTGCAGATGCAAGCATATTACAAGACAAACAGTTCCAACTCATCAGGTATTGATTTCAAAGTCGGTACACTTTGTTCTGTAACTCTGTTTGTTCTATCGGCTGAATCTTATTTGCTACTGTTGCTCGACTTAATTTGCTGCTATTTTGTGAGCAGCATCATTTTTGTGCATCTTTTCAGTATCTAAGGTGATAGCTTTTTTCTTGCCTATGTGAGTCGCAATAAAAGAGTTTATAAATAAAAAGCACATGGGATCTAGACTTAGTTGTTATGAGAGCATCTACAAGACTTAGCTGTTATGAGAGCATCTACTCTTTAAAAGATTTATTCAAGTGGTTTTTCATAAATGCTTCTATATTTGTTATGTAATTAGCATATGTAAAGTAAATTCATTTCAGGTTTTGAACTGCATTTCCTGGTCAAACCATTTACAAGCATTTCATTTTCCAGTGTGACAGCGGAGAAGTGGGTTCCTATTGTTGAAGTTCCTGTTAATAGCATTAAGCATTTCTTAGAGAGAAAGAAACATGAAGGCTTCTCTGTCTTGGGGTTAGAGCAGACCGCAAATAGTATACCTCTTGATCAGTATATGTTTCCCAAAAAGACGGTACATCATCTAAGTCTCTTTCCTCTTCCCATTTCTGAGGGCCTTTTTGCATTTTTTAGTTCCAATAATCATTATTGAAAGCCTTCTCTTGAATAAAATTAAATAACTAAATAATTACATAATCCATACTTGTGGACATAAATCACCAGAAGTAAACTTATGTCGTCTTCTTTGGCAGGTCTTGGTCCTTGGGCGTGAAAAAGAGGGTATACCTGTGGACATAATCCACATGTTGGATGCTTGCATTGAGATTCCACAATTGGGAGTTGTTAGGTCACTGAATGTTCATGTCAGTGGTGCCATTGCCCTCTGGGAATATACCCGACAGCAGAGATTTTAGTAGTTTCTTTTATTCTTGATGGGAATTCTTCCATATGTACACATGGGGTGCAGACATTACCCCATATATCAGTGTTAAGGAATCACAGGCCAAGTTTTACCCATTATATTGTCATTATTGATTTATGAGTATATGTTTACTTGGGGATCTGCAGAAACTAGGTTCCGTTCTTATTATGTAGACATCACAGAGTTGTTGGATGAATGCTTGAAATTTTATTTATTATGACATTTTATTTATTTCTTTCATGAAAATTACTGGTTCAATATCTTACATCTCGGTCAAACAAATGAAAAGACTGTGTTTGCCCGTTAAAAAACCAGCAGTGTTGCTTGGGACTTTAGGAGAAATTATTTAAGATTGGTTTTGGTATATTGTTGGTGAAATTTAACTAGGGCTTAAATAGGATTCTTCTTGTAGAGAGGAGAGAGAAAAAGGTGTTCACAGTTCACCTACATTTACCAGAGTGGTTTGAAAATGTGAAAGACATGGATGCACCAGTGCATGACATAGCTGCATCTTTCCATTTCAGCGCCCAAGGATATTAATAGGGTGAAAATGAGTTCTTTCCAATGGACAGATCACTGCTGAACCAATTTATTCCTCCAGGAAATTTTAGTAAAAGCTGCTTGAACAAGACACCTATAATCTGACTCTTAACAATGGCTTTCTGCACCTTTATTCTACTCTTTTCTTTCATCACAATCTGGGATTTTCTACCTTTGAATGCCAAGGTTTTCATAGTTTTAATGGACGAAGAACCTGTTACTTCTCTGAAAGTTGAAAGATCCTACGACAGGTTTGTTGTAATGGCCCAAATTATGCTAGTTTTTTCTTTTTCTTTTTCCCTTTTCTGTGCGGACCTTTCTTTTGTAAAATCTGATCTCTTTTTCGGCTTTGGGTCAATAACTATTTCAATACTATAGTAGGAATGAGACAGATGCTACAGCGTACAAAGAGAGGATCAGCGGCGGGCATGACAGATTCTTAGAGTCTCTCCTCCATGGACATTCCTACACCAAACTCTACAGCTACACTCATTTACTCAGCGGGTTTGCAATCCACATTGAGTCTGAAGAGGTACGCAAATTCATTGCAAATTTGGCTTTGCAGGATCTAAAACTCAGTCGGTATCAAGCTTATAAATTTAATCGGACAACCTTAAATGACAGATTTATGCTTGAACTTCTAATACCTGAATACGTGGTGGATTAAAAAGTGAAAAAAAAAATGCAAATACATATTTTAAGAATGACAGTAAACTTTTCTTCAGGCAGTCAGCACTCTCCAAAATGCAAAGGGAGTTAGAATCATACATGAAGATATCAAAATGGAGAAGCTCACAACACATACACCAGATTTCCTTGGAATTCCTGCAGGTGTTTGGCCAACTCTGGGGGGAGCAAAATTTTCTGGTGAAGGGGTGGTCATCGGTTTTATTGATACTGGCATCAATCCTGAGCATCCTAGTTTTGCCAGCCATTCCTTTAGAGGGAATCAAAGCATTAGTAAATTCAAAGGGAAATGTACCACAGGGAATAGGTTCCCATCAACAGCATGCAATAGCAAGATAGTAGGAGCGCAATATTTTGCACGCGCGGCAATTGCTTATGGTGATTTCAACTCTACTCGTGACTATGCATCTCCCTTTGATGCCGATGGCCATGGAAGGCAAGTTATGTCACACTAACGAATTTCCATTTTCTATTATTATTGTTGCAGCAGATCGTAATTAATGCTAGTATGGCAAATAATAATATCATGCACGAACTTCTAATTTATTTGCATTGCTTGCATCTATGCTCATTTCAGCCACACAGCATCAACAGCTGCAGGAAACCACCGTGTACCAGTAATTGTCAGTGGTTTCAATTATGGATATGCCAGTGGTATCGCTCCAGGAGCAAGGTATTTAATAATAATAATAATAATAATAGTCAAGAATAAATGAGGAGGAGGAAGATGCAACAGCAATTATATCCTTTTTACAGCGAGAACTAAGTATTTGCTCCTTTTTTAGGCATAATATATGTTTATCTTTTTCAATTATGACTCAAATTAGGATCGGGTTATATTCCTTTTCCCATTTGATTATTTCAACAGGATTGCCGTGTACAAAGCTCTTTATACTTTTGGAGGTTATATGGCAGATGTTGTGGCGGCTGTTGATCAGGTCTGTGAGTATGGTAACCAATGAAAAATCTTTACATATTCAAATCAATTAGAAGAAATATACAGATAATCTAACCTTTGTTAAAGAAAGGTGAAAAAAGGCAGAAAAAGTTAAGTTTCTTTATTTAAGTGACTATGAATTTATCCTATAATTTTGCTTGCTCCAGGCAGTGGAAGATGGAGTTGATATTATAAGCCTCTCAGTAGGGCCTTCTGCAGTCCCTTCTGGTCCTGCTGCTTTCCTTAATGCTCTAGAAATGGAGCTCTTGTTTGCTACAAAAGCTGGAGTTCTTGTCGTTCAAGCTGCTGGCAATAGTGGCCCTTCTTCCAGTTCAATCCTTTCTTTTAGCCCTTGGATCATGAGCATTGCTGCTTCTATCACAGACCGCAAGTACAACAATACAATCAAGTTAGCCAATGGACATAGCTTCTCTGGCATAGGGCTTGCACGTAAATTTCAGTTCCTAAATCTTCTAATTCTTAAACATGATCACATTTTCTTCCATCCTGAAAGAAATATTGCTTTTCTGACTAACTTCTAGTGAAGTTGGATATTTATGCTTAATTACCATCATTATGTAGCTCCAACATTAGGGAGAGTGTATTATCCGTTAGCGGCAGCTGCTGATGTCTGCCATAGGAATGTTTCAACTGGTATCTTCTCACTTGAGAGCTGTCAATATCCAGAGCTCTTCATCCCAGCTCTAGTTCGAGGAAAGCTAATTATCTGCACATATTCTTTTGACTTTGAGAACGATGATGCAACAATTGCAGCTGTTGCAGACAACATTAAGGAGATAGGGGCTGCAGGATTTATACTCAGGATGGACCCTGATCAAGATTTTGTGCCTGACAAGTTTAAAGATATGGCCCTCGATGTCCCCGGAATTATCCTCAACAACATGCAATCTTCCATGGTATAGATTGAAATTCTTTACATTCCAAGGCTAGTGAACTAATACCCCCAACTACCTAAAATTATTGATGTATGAATTGTCTTTGTCCAATTATGCAGGATTTATTGGAATATTACAACTCCCACACTATAAAGAGCAGGGCTGGACAAGCAGTGGTTTTTCATGCAAGAGCAAGAATATTAGATGGAAGGCGGGCAATTTATCATGGTCAAGCCCCAGTTGTGGCATCCTACTCTTCTAGGGGTCCTGATGTGAACAATGCACTTTTGCAAACTGCTGATGTCCTTAAACCAAACATCATGGCTCCAGGGTCCTCAATTTGGGCTGCGTGGAGCCCTAGTAGCGAAGGAGATCCAAATTTGAAAGGTACTGAAAAAACAACTTTTATGTTGTCTGGTAACATGAGATTTAGATGAGAAATATTGGTAACAAATATACAGTTTGAACGATGAGAAATATTGGTAACAAATATACAATTTTTCAAACTTCTGTCAAGGAGGCTGAATTTTTGCTTTTTTGTTATTCTGTCCAGGGCGGAACTTTGCACTGTTATCTGGTACTAGCATGGCTACACCTCATATAGCTGGTGTTGCAGCTTTAATCAAGCAGAGACACCCCAAGTGGAGTCCTGCTGCTATCACATCGGCAATGATGACAAGCGCCGAAGTAACTGATCATTCTGGCTCTCCCATTTTAGCACAAGATTATTCCGACTCTCCCATTTTAGAGCACGTTCTAGTCCATGCTACCCCATTTGATTTTGGTGCTGGATTCATTAACCCAGCTCGAGCCATTGACCCAGGACTCATATTTAATGCCCATTTTCAGGAGTATGTACAATTTCTTTGTGCTGTTCCAGGTGTTGATGATGACTATGTAAGACGAGTAACAGGATATGGATGTCCAACTGAAAACCAGGGATGGTGCTCGGATTTAAACACACCAAGTATTACTGTTTCAAATCTTGTTGGGTCAAGGAAGGTGATTCGAAGAGTGAGAAATGTCAGCAGTGCTAATGAAACTTACACGGTGACCGTGAAGGAACCATCGGGTGTGAAAGTATCTGTTTCCCCGCAAGTATTTAAGATAAGGGGACTGGCTTCAAGGGAGCTAAAGATTGTACTAAAAGCCACCAACTCAACAAAAGCTTACTCTTTTGGGGCAATGTTGTTGCGGGGGAATAATAAGCATATTATCAGCATTCCTATAGCCGTCTATGTGAGCACCTCGCTGTAAGATTTTTTTCGGAGTTTGGATTTGAAACTTAAAACTGTGAGGCGTCCCCTTCGGTCAGACTTTAACAATTAAATTAGGGAATCAATAGAAAGCCTATCAACCTATCGATTCACTCCTATAGTAGATTATACATACGGAATGAAGGTGCATTTAATTACATACCTTTAGTGAGACATAAGCTTGTTGAAGATAATTTGTTTTTTCAATGCTCGAGGAACGTTATTAATACTGCCCAAAAGCTTAGCAAAGGGAGAAATAACATACCATTAACTATTAAGCTTATCTGATCCAATTGAAAATGAAAGATAAACAATGTGAAACCAAAAAATAAAGTGTGTAGGAGTCATTTAATCAATTTCCGAAGGTCTCTCTTTTCGTATAAGTAGTCTCAAATGGGTTTTACTTCTATACATCAAATTTACTGAAGGTGCACGAGGCCGCACGACAGCTTTGGTTGAAGCTTAATTTACCTATGCTTCTGTAATGTTGCGCACAGTTTAGGAATAAATCCCCTCTTTTTTTGAACCTGATGAAGGAGAATATTTTGTCAAAACACATAAGTAGCTAACAGTTAGGAACGAAATGGTATATAATTTTGCATTGGCGCCTAAGCTTTGCTTCTCTCACCTTTATGCTTTTCATAAGAGCTTTCATTTTATTGGCTCCAGAACCACTCGGCTTCTTTTTCTTCCCGTCTTTCTTCCCTTTGAGGCTTATCAAAGATCTGATGAAACTTGGTATCAATATTTTCCAATCGCCAAAACAAGTAGGAGTCTTTGCAGAACTTGGCTTTCTTTGGACAGCAACAGTCTGTCAACACAAAAGATTCGAAAAACCACTCTCTCAATTATAACAACAATAGTAAATTACCAGTCATCCACTTCAACTTCCCAACAATCAGAATCTTACTACTATGATACCAATCATCCCCTTGAAACTATAATGAAAGTTTCTAAAATTAGATTAACAATGAAAGTTTCTAAAATTAGATTAAGGCAACAGTTTAAGAAACGATTTCTCTTGAATAAAGTAGAGTAACAAAAAGATAATTACCAAGGCATGTGACTAATTCAATTATGACACCAAAGTTTTCCCAACATATAAATGCAGGAGGACAAAAGGCATTTCAGAGAGCTGCTGCTAATTGAGATTAAATTTTATATCTTCATGCAAGCTGGACCCGGTTCTCTGTTTTTCTAAACATACATTGCATCAACGGAAACTAACCCCATCTAATTCATCCGCATGGTTCAAATCACAGATCTCTTTTATATACCGGCAGAAAAGATTTTATTAGTTAAACCGACTAGATGGCCGCCCCGAAATTAGATGAGAATGCATATATACTGAAGGAGCCGTAAAAAATCTCTAGCCCTGACTCTTCTTTATAGAATTTAATTTACGGCTAACTGTATATGCAAGAAAAGATTAGTGACATACCTTGGGTGTGGGCGTCTGAAACTTTGAAGGTGTTGGTGTTGGCTTTGGCTTTGGCAACAAGGGAGTGGATGCAGCTGGTGATGGTTGAGGAGATTCCCTTAGAGATCGAGAGTACTGAAGAAGCTCAGCTCTCCTATTATACCCTTTTCCTGTTCCTGCAGAATCAAGATCGTTATAAAGATAACGATAATGGTGCCGCTGCTGCTGCCGCTGCTGCTGCTGATGATGATAATGATGATGCTGACGACTTGCTGAAATACTTCTCCTCCTCGGCTTCTCTTCATACACGCTGATCGATACTCCCTTTTCTCTGCAAAACTTTGCCTGAAAATTCACATCACCATCCATGTGTATGCATACACGTATATATTACAGTAGTTGATGAATTCCAGTCTCTCGCTTTATCCACACAGCTAGTACAATATATAAATAAAACACGCGAAGTGATGAGAGAACGTAGAGAGCTGATTTACCATTTTGGTTGGCATGTTGAATCTTAAGCTACCTAGAGATGAAGATGATATTATTACCCTCTTCTTCTTGTCTTGGGTTTATCAGCATTGCTATAATATATTACATATTCTATGTACAAGTTCGGACTTGTATATATTTATGAGGGAATAACATATGGATCCCTGAAATTTTAAGTTTTATCAAATCTTGACATAGTCTGACTACTCGTATCAAATAAGTCTCCAGGCGGCTGGCGGGTGTCCTCTTTTTTTTTTTTTTTTCCAAATAATTTCATACGGGCTTGCTTAAGTTAAATGCTTTGCTTAGAGACCTAATTGATACAAATTCAGAACTATGTCCTTGTTAGATAAAATGTAAAAATACGGGGGTTCGTATGCTATTCTGCTATAAATTTATGTGCTCGTGCATTTGCATGCCCAGGAATTAATTGAAGCACCAGGCATATATATATATATGTGTGTGTGTAAATTGTAATACGGAGATGCCAGGCCACGGAGAAGAGGCCAGAAGAAGCCTTTGGTTTGATCAATCAATAAATCGAATGCATTACTAAATCTTAAAGTCCAATAAAGGTCGAAATAAAAAATAAAAAAAAAAATCTGCATATTTGCATGCCGTATATTGTGTATAATATTATAATAATCGAACAACAACGTATACCGAGTGTGGCGAACAAGTTTCTTTCAAAATCAGTTCAGATCGTGGGTCTTTTCCTTCCACGTGGCAGCGTAAATATAGTATCCCTGTAGAGATTTGTACCTAATCCTCCAATCTAACTAAAACTTCTAATTAATACACAAGTAATTTGAGGTCTCTTGCTGATGCAGCATAAATTTTGTGGCTGCATTTTAAAGTCATTAAATCAGAATTAAACGCTTAACTAATAATCATCATCATAGCTATAACGAGACCAGTAAAATACATTGAGCAAGCAAAGAAATCGGATGGGTTTCTTCTGTAATTTTATGCCGGCATACAACTGCTTCGTATAAGAAGCCGAACTTAAGTTATATTAAAATTTAAATTTTATGACCATTAACAATATAGAATTCGCTATCTTTCACTTTTCATCAATCAAAAAACAATTTTCTTTCGTTTGAAAAT
Organism: Citropsis articulata; assembly: GCA_030449925.1. Classification (NCBI taxonomy): domain Eukaryota; kingdom Viridiplantae; phylum Streptophyta; class Magnoliopsida; order Sapindales; family Rutaceae; genus Citropsis; species Citropsis articulata. The sequence continues at coordinate 4,657,529 of JASUUH010000019.1, read as the reverse complement.
GTGAACTTCATTAGCACATCGTTTTAACAAACCAATAAAATACATTAATCGCATAATTAAATTCCAAATGATATTTTTCTTTTAAGAAAAGTCTTATAAAATATATAAATTATCGTCGTTAATACGATCACACATTATTAAATTATTATTTAATTTATAGTGTCGGCACCGTCTAAAAATTTACCATCTCTTTAATTTGGATTTTTGTTAAAAGTCTGGATTTTTTTTTTCACCAAAATGCTTGACTTTGATGTGCATCATATGTGTTTATACGCTATATGTATATTGCGTCATAACAATAAAACCACAATTTTAAGAGCAGAATATTTAGGGAACCTAGAAAAACTTTAGTGCATGAGAGCTGAAAGTGAAAGGTGTAAGAACACTATTAGATATTCAAATCCACTTGTCAACTTTCCCTCTATATATAACGGCTTCGAAAAACAATAAATAAAAATAACTGTTCAAAAATAAAAGAGTCCTAATTTTCTTAGTCAGGATTCACTAACACAACACAGTGTGCTGCATACATTGAGCCTTCCATATGCCTACACCCCATTTGTTTATACAACTTTTTGCTTTGGTATTTGTAGCTGACGAGTTTTAATTTCACTTTGCTTTTGAGACTTCAGTTTCTTGTTTTCACTTTTCAGTGTTTCAGTACGTAGCCATGAATGCTCTTGCAGCCACCAACCGCAATTTTCGCTATGCAGCTCGAATTCTTGGGTTGGATTCTAAGCTCGAGAGAAGCCTTTTAATACCCTTCAGAGAAATTAAAGTAATTGATAATATATAATAATATCACCATTTATTTCTATGATTCATTTGGGGTTATTTGATGATCTTGCTGCTCCTGCATATGCAGGTTGAATGCTCAATTCCAAAAGATGATGGGTCGCTTGCAACCTTTGTTGGATTTAGAATCCAACATGACAACGCCCGTGGCCCTATGAAAGGTGGAATCCGCTACCACCCTGAGGTGATCACAAGTCAACTCTTGATTTTATTTATTCACGTTTTAACTTTTATTTCCCACTTTGCATGTTGAAGTTGATTAATACAATTAAGGTGATTCCATGGATGCTGGAGCTAGCCGGATTGATTTGGGTTTCTGAGTATTTGTTCTTTTTTGCTTCTATTGTTTGTGTACTGTTTTTGCATCTTAATTTTGAAATGGGGCTCTTTATATTTGAGCTTGTGCATTAGTAAGAAAGTGTCAATTGATGACATTAAAAGGATGTGCTTTTCTAAAGGTAAGCTGAAATGAAGCTTAATTCCATCAATTGAATGAAGAGAATTTCCTAAATTTTACCCATATATGTTTTCAGTTATCAGTGATTGGACAAGTAATGATGGATGAATCAAGAAAGGGGGCTATTTTGTCAGTCTTCTGGTCATTTCACTAAAAATCTTTTCTGCAGAGTTCACATTGTTGACCTTGTTCATTTCTTTGTGAAAAATACTGGTTTGTCCTATTGAAATAGTATCCTAGTTTAGGATTGCCCACTTTGACTTCCATTAAATGCTTGTTCTTGAGATTAAACTATATTTGTTTGATCTGCTAACAATTTCAGTACGAAGAAGATTACTGTTTTACTTGTTGAGGCCATTAATGTGTGGACGGTAGTTATAACACGCTGCTAATTTGGAATAGTTTGTGCATGCTTGAGATTTTGCTACATTTTGTCATCTTGCGGTGCTATGGGTTTAGTGATCAAAATTTGTCTTCTTCTGTTTCGATTTTGCTGGCAGTCCTTTCCTTACATTAACTTTACCGTTGCAATCACTTGCCCATATAGTAAAGCCGGACTCTTATTTGTTGCGATATTAAAGATGAAAATTGTACCATGTATTCTTGATTGTTGAGAAGTATTGCATTTTTCCTTTTCTAAGTCCTCTTAAAGTAGTCCATGAGCCTGAGAATTTGTTTGACTATTTTGTTGATATATATATATATATATATCTTCCACATAACAAGCTGAACTGCATTAAAATTTATACAGTATCAAATCCTATTTTTTGTTCTGCGTGCTTTAAGAAACTCATTTAATGTATGATACTAGTGCTTATATGCTTAAAATCAGATTAATTGTGGTATAACTCTTTCAGACAGTATCAGATGAAACTGTTAATTAACCTGTGACTTATGTAACAGACTGTCACGAAATAAATTCCTTGCTTGATGTATTTTTTCTTTTCCAACTTTGTATCAATCATTAACTGTTATAGTTTATCTTGTTCAAGGTTGACCCGGATGAGGTGAATGCTCTGGCTCAGCTGATGACATGGAAAACAGCTGTAGCTGCTGTTCCATATGGAGGAGCAAAGGGAGGGATTGGCTGCAATCCGAGGGAGTTGAGTATGAGCGAGTTAGAACGTCTAACTCGCGTTTTCACTCAAAAGATCCATGATCTTATTGGTATTCACAGGGATGTTCCTGCCCCCGACATGGGAACTAATTCGCAGGTATCCAATTATTCTTAATTGAACTTGCTTAAGCCATTTAGGCTGACCTCCAATTACGTCCCGTTAAAGTTTGATACATTTAATTGATCTTTAACCGGACAGACAATGGCATGGATCCTGGATGAATACTCAAAATTCCATGGGCACTCACCAGCAGTTGTTACCGGAAAGCCAATTGTAAGTATCAAGAGAGAAACAGAGAAACAAAAATGTGAGTGATCGATGTATGGAAAGTAGAAGAAATTTAATGAACTCTATATTTCCTACATTGATTTGGAATTTTAGGATCTCGGTGGATCACTCGGAAGGGAAGCTGCAACTGGACTTGGAGTGTTCTTTGCAACCGAGGCTTTACTGGCTGAACATGGAAAATCAATTTCCAATATGAAATTTGCTATCCAGGTAAACCAATTTCATTTGAACCTTTCCATTTCTATAAAAGGAAATCAATTTCAGCTGTTTGCATACATGACATTGTATTTTCAATGATACAAACTGCGGTCGCTTAGGGTTTTGGAAATGTGGGCTCCTGGGCAGCAAAATTTTTCCATGAGCATGGGGGAAAGGTTGTTGCAGTCAGTGACATCACAGGTGCAATTAAGAATCCAAATGGTATTGATATTCCAGCTCTGCTAAAACACAAGAAGAGCAATAAAAGCCTGAATGATTTTCAAGGTGGAAATGCAATGGATTTAAATGACTTACTTGTCCATGAATGCGATGTTCTTGTGCCATGTGCATTAGGTGGAGTCCTCAACAAGTACGTACTCTTGTTTGGCTATTAAAGCCAAAACCTTCATAACTTCTTTCCTCATGGCTAATCCTTTTTCATTTGGGTTTTATGATAATCCTGTGTATTGTGTAAAAATATTCTGACCTCAGATATGATTACAACTGATATATTCTCTTAATATATTGGTTCTTGAAAGGGAAAATGCTGCGGATGTGAAGGCAAAGTTCATAATTGAAGCAGCCAATCACCCAACTGACCCTGAAGCAGACGAGGTAATATTCTAGTAGAAAAGCTTTTTCTAGTTTATGAACTTTTGCTGAATTCAAAATCCTAGACAATGAAATCTTTCTTCTGTCCAGATTTTGTCCAAGAAGGGGGTTGTTATACTCCCTGACATATATGCAAATTCAGGTGGTGTGACAGTGAGTTACTTTGAATGGGTTCAGGTATTAACCATCAATATTTATATATGACCCTCCAACTTCCTTCCATCTGTCAGCTAAATAGTGTGCATGTATCATTTTCAACACTGGATTGTACAAACCCTTTTAGTGTTCTACCATTTTACATAATTTTATGTTCTAGTCCAGTGTGTACAATAACATATGCATGTGCCACAGAACATTCAAGGATTCATGTGGGAAGAAGAAAAGGTTAATCATGAGCTTAAGAGGTACATGATGAATGCTTTCAAGGACATTAAGGCAATGTGCCAAACTCACAACTGCAACTTGCGCATGGGTGCCTTCACTCTTGGGGTGAACCGAGTTGCTCAAGCTACTCTGTTGAGAGGTTGGGAATAAAGAGGCAACTTTTTCATTTCCACCCTTCAAATGCATTTAGTGGTTGCCAGAAAATTGCAGGAGCAGAATAAGGAACTTGATTGTGACTAGTTTTAGTATTACCCTTCATTTTCTTCAGTAAAGTGAGGCTTATAATACAACTGTTTGAAGCTCAAAGAAGCATTTTAAAGAAACGAAACAGAGATGGCTAACCTAAATCCTGCAGAAAAAAAATGATAATTGAATTTTATTTATATTCCTTTGTGTAGTGTTCTGCAAAATATTGTACATGCCTGTTTTGCACCTTCCATTTGACTGCATAAATATAAGATTTACATTATCGTATGCAAGTTACATGGTTATGGAAAAGCTTCCCCTGTTGAGTGGGGTTCTGTCAATGGGTAAACCAACAGGCTCATTTGTAGAGTTTATTGTTTGATTTGATTAAGCATTTATTTTTGCATGCATGAAGGCTCTACCAGTGATTCTTTGAGTATTTCCGTTTCTTGCCTACAAAATTTTGTCGTTTATTGCAAATTAGTTCTTGCCTCGTATATGCTGTACTAGAATCGAATCAATAATGTACACAGGACAGGCCACTAACTAGAAACTAAGAGCAAGGGGGACGAAGAAGTCGTTTATTTTTCATTTGGACAGTGTGGCGAGAAATTTTTTCATTTCGACAGAGTGGCAAGGAAGAACCAGACGGAATCTCTTCTCAGATGAACCGCTTTCCTGGAGCGTGCCGCGACGGGCAGCACTAACAATCCTTTGCATATATAGCTGCCGTATTTGGACGCGTTGGTTTTGTGAAAGAACTCATCAAGCCCAAAACCAACGCGATTCAATATGCAAGAGAACTGAACCTATGGGGGTCTAGTGCAATTCATATGGCATCTGCAAATGAGCGTGGTGGAGTAGTGAGCGAGCTTTGTAATCTCAGGGGTAAAGATGGAATGACTCCTCTTCATTGTGCTTCCACTAAAGGAAGGGTTGAAACAGTCAGTCATCTTCTCGCAGTTTCATGATAATTATTTCAGAGGTGACCGTTAAAAACAATCATTTTCAAACTCTTCAAATTTTGGCAGAAGGATTAAATCAAAACAGTTTGTCAGAATTGCTGAAGATGAAGGAAAAACCATCCTCCACCTAGCAGCTGCTAGAAGAAATCCTCGGATAAGATTTTTATCAGCCACAAGAAGAAGAGACTCCTCATATTTGTTTCTATGATTAACATTGGTTTCATGGTGTGCTGACAGGCTTACTGCTAAATTACAACACTGCAAATTCCGTTGCCTTGCAAGTTAATGCTGTGAACAAGTGTAGCCTAACTGCGACGGATCTTTCTGTTCTTGTTCCCCGTTACTCAAGCTACGACGACATTGAAAGGCTCCTTAAGAATGCTGGTGCAAATACTTCGTAAGTAAAGGCGTTATTATCACCCCCCAAGAAGCTGAAAATCAATTTCTCACACAATCTGGGCAAAAAACAGTAGCTATATCAAGCTCTGTTGGACCGGACATTTGTCCCCGGAAGAAACAGCAGACTGCGTTGACTACTTCAAATTCTATTTCAATGAAAATGATCCAAACAAAGTGAGGAATGACCTGATATTCGGGGTTGTATTTATGGAAACTGAGAGCTTCCAGGCTGTTTTAAGCCCTCCTGCGGGACAAGGGATGCTGATGGTCAAGCATGACATTGGAATCTCTAACTTTCCTATTTTATTCCCTTTGTTTGTCTTGTTCACTAGTTTAGCGGGTTTTTTGTATCCTTGATGACAATGCTTGAACTCACAAAGAACTTCCTTTCTTCTTAGAGCTGTTTGCAGCCATGCTTGCACTAAGTGTTCCATCTGTGTAATTGTAAAAATTTCACCACCCGGTCACGTCCAGAAGTTTTTTTCTTTTCTTCTTTTTTTTTTTTTTTGGGTTAGTGCTGATCTGGTTGATGCCGGATGTCGATAGCCATCATATCTGGTAAAATAACAGGATGGTATAGTCGAAGACATAGAGGACTTGAGCACCTACCAGAACAAATTGCTGTTGGCTATCTGTAATTCTAAAAGTATTTGATGCCAGATCTCATCAGGAATCTCTTCTATAGCAGAGTATATCTTTCATCTCAGGGCATATTAATTCATTAAAGGAAAATGTGTCCACACAATTCAATACAGGTTAACAAAGTGAATAATATAAGAAATAGAAATCCATATCATTAACCCTGCTACCTTAGATAAATGGCAGCTGATCACGAAAAAACCAAAAATGAAAAACCATAGTAAACTGCAATCAGACTACTCCTTTTTGGCACCACTTGTGGTCTCCTCCTGCCAGGTTGCTTGCCATTGCTTGTCGTAAAATGTTGTCTCCTCCAGAAGCTTTTTCAGGGTTTCAATATCCTCATTCTTTCTAATTAGAAGTACTCCAACAACTGCAACAAATAATAGAGTCTTGCAGAAGAAGTTGCTCATTTGGTCCACCAGACCTACTCCAGTCAAGCTATCAACCAGATAAGCCATGAAGAATCCAATCATTGCAGCACGGCCTGTGACAAGTTCATAAAATAACATCAGTCGGATTAGCATCACAGCAGAGATGCATCATTTAAATACATTGAAAATGAAAAAGAGGGATCTGTCACACCATTAAGCAATTCAGCTTCAGGTAGATGGAATCTCTTTATCCATGCCCACCAAGGTACAATTGAAGTGTCAAAAATCACAGGGTCATCATTACTGGATGATTCTGGGTTATTCTCCAGCCATTTTCTTCTTCTAGCCTCTGAAATGCATTATCCAGGGAGGACAATAAGAAACAGAGAAACCTTTGAACTGCTAGAATTTAAGTATGATAATTCTTCTGTGCCAAGTGAACCTCATTTTGCACAAAAGAAAAAGCGATCATTTGTATAACTATGCCTGTAAAAGTCCAGCTAAAGGAAAAGAAATGGACCCTTTAAAAAAAATATTACGTAAATGAACAAAAAATAGACCAAAAATAAGTCTACCTCATCAACAGTACTTGTCACAAGCTGTCTTAAAAAAGTTACAGGAGGACAACAAAGTTTTCTAATTTACGACTGATTAAGACAAATTATATATGGCATAAAAATTTCATGCCATGAACTTTAATCAAACATCTCGTTAGCTCTATGTACATATAATATAAAATATCCAACCAAGATAGATTTGAAACGGTCTCCCAGGGACATGGGTGTATCATTATCAATAATGAGATTTAAGAGCACACAGGTCAAGATAAAAGAGGGCCTATTATCAAAATTATAAAGGACAAAAGGTGCAATTCATCACATAAATTCATCTTGGGTGGCGAAATCATGTTCCTATTTCTTACTAGATCAGGAAGCTAATCCAGGTGAAAAAAAGGTTGGTTTGCTTGGCATACTCAATTCTGTAGCATCATATAAGCTGTGATAACTACAAGTGTTCCATGTAAAAGAGTGGCCAAAATAAATAACCATCTATCCAAATGCAGATATTACTAAACCTTTAGGGTTAACTCCTTAGTCAAGAGGGCCTGCTCATACATCATTTTGGACGAGCTCAATCTTTTGAGTCTAAACTAGCAGTCAATATTCCCCTTCACATGTTTGTGTTCTCAATTTCATGTACTCATGCTAGCTCTTTCACAACACTCAATGAGGCTACCCACTATTTAGAGTCAGAACATTTTAACAATTTCCTTTTATCAGTTTGGTGTCTAAATACCATATTGTACCTACTTTGTTACATTCACACTCAAACAGAACAATATCTCAAAGGATTTTTTGGGCGAAATAAATTTAGAAACTAGCCACACTGTCCAAAAGTAAAAACCCATTTCACTCACCAAGAACAGAGGTCAAAAGATGATAATAACACAGATTATACGATCTTAGATTGCCAACTGGTTCTGATTCATATCAGTCAATTTCTTTTATAAACACTCTCCCACATATCCTCAACAACCAAACAAACTATAGTTAAAATCAAACAAATTAAAACAAAACTACCCTTTTCTTCAGAAGTGATCATGGACTTAACCACATAAACAAACAAACCATGTACCCAAAAACAAATATATATATATGCCAGAAACCTCACCAGCATCAATAACAGCATCCCAATCAGTCTGCCCATTTTTCTGAAACTGCTTTAAATCCCAAGTTCCATTACCCCACCTGGCGTCCTCAAATTTGTTCACAGCTTTCACTTCTGGCGCTTCGACCGCCCCATTGGACTCTGTCGGACCCTCAAAGGCCTCCTGAACCTTTGGTTCTTCAACGGCGACAGCTGGGGCTGAAACTCCAGCTCCATTATCAGCTGCAGAAGCTCTCAAAGTGAAAAATGATTCTTTTTTGGAGCTAAGTAAAAAAGTGGGCTTGTGGGTAAAGGAAAAATGAGTTCTTGAAAGCATAGGTGGTGGAGGCCGAGAGAGAGAAAGCAGATCTATGGATGTAGACATGGTTCAGTTTCAGTGGTGAGACCGAGGGAGTTTCAAAGAGTTAAGAACATTGTTGTGCTTTGTCCTTTTGAGCTATCCACAACCTCACAATCACAAGTCACCAAGCCACAAGTGTTTAGGATTTTGTACTTCACTGGAAGTATTTATTGTATTGTAGGCTCCGAAAATGGAAAATTAATTAACGTAATAAAAAGTTACTTTATGATACAATAATTTCCTCACTGTAAAATTGAACAAGGCCCTTTGCAATCTTTTTACTCCCTTTTTTTTTTTTCTTTTTTAAATCAAAAGCAATCTGTTAGGATCCTAATCTTAGTTCTATATTTTTTTTTTTGTTAAAGATTAGTTACTAAGAGCATCTTCAAAAATTTTTATAAATTTTATTTTTTAAATATCTCTTTATTATTTACATGGTAAATAAAATAGTAAAAAAGTTTGGTATTTTTAAAAATACTCTTCAAACAGGAATCAATTAATATTATTTTAATCAAATAATTACTTTTTAAAAGGAAAAGTCAATTGTAATTAAAGCAATTCTCTCTCTTTCTCAAATTAAAAGTAATAAAATATAAATTAAAAAGTGAGAAATTAATTTTTCAAATTTAAAGAGAGAGAATATTTTTTATTTGAAGAATCTTAATTAGAATATCTTTTAAAATATTAAATATTAAATAATAAAATCTTATTTGAAAAGTCTTTTTAGTAATGCTCTAAGTTATTATGTTATTAGGAATTATTATTTTAGTATGATTTCTTTGGCTCTATATAAGGAACTGTTGTTTGATTAATAAAGAATAACAATTACTTCAAAAACTCTCGTTTCCCCTTTGGCTACCTCTCCTCATTATTCTTCTCGTTATTCTTCTCTTCAATTTGTTGCTTCTAAATTGCTAATATGAGAGCAGCAGTCTAACACAATTTGTTACTTCAAAATTCGTAATTTAGAATTTATCCTCTTAAGTTTAGGTCGTTGCTACAAAATAAATTTGCATTATAGTTTAAAGATTTATTAAACATATTTTTAAAATTTGCGAACTAAACAATCCTATCTAACTATTGAGACAATATATTTATTAAAGACTCTGTTTTTTATAGACGTGTTGCGACCGCAAAAAAAAAAAAAATTAATAATAATAATTGTAACCACAAAATAAGATATGATAGTGTATGTTAAATATAATTTTGATAAAAATATAGTAAAGATATTATAAATCATTCGTTATCATAACTTTCAAATCACTGCAACAAATGTTTATTAAAATATTTTATGACATATTTGGTAGTATGATTAGATAATTGTAATTTTTAAAATACAGCATTAAAATATTTAATAAATATCTATTGTTGTAGTTTGGGAACTAGATTAATTTAATCTAACAATTATATTTGTATAATGAAAAATCTTTATTATTTTATCAAAATTTTATTTATAATTTTTATTTATAATACATTAATAATTTTTTTATCTCATAATTACAATTTTTTTGCAGACATTATACTTTGCAGCAGGATCCGCTCTAAGAAATTGTCCTTGGGTAAACACTTTTCTTATGGTTTTGATACGTTCGACATAATCAATTTTTAAAAGAATATAAAATAATTTAAAATTTAATTTTTCTCTATACAAGATATTTGTCAATATAAAGATAAAAATAAATTAAATTTATAATAATAATAATCATCATCAGCATCATCAGCATTTCCTTGACAATATATTTGTTTATAACAAGAGAGCTTATTTTACAGCCACTGTTTTTTGAGGTTTTTATTAAAGGAATAGCACATTGGCTGTTGGCCACGGCCTTCAGCAGTGTTATTGGTGCCGGTCGTGCTGTTGTCACATACCAGATTCGTAATATGATTGTTGGCGGCGGCAGCGGCTGGACTATCTTCTTGTCAATAACCATGGTATTAGTACAACCCTAACTAGCCATGTACATCTTATCATTATTTATTTATTTATTTTTATAGAAAATGGATGCTTGACGTAAATATTCCAGCACATACAGTGACAAAGCGAGGTAATGGAAGCGGATTGATAGGGATGTATGAATTAGATATCGTTCTAGCAGCACACAAACTCAATGTGATTAAAATATAATTAAATCTCATTCTAATTCAAATGACTCAATAACATTTTAATCACGCTTTTTTTTTTTTTTTTGATTGCTATCAAGAAAGACAACTCATATTATACGAGACACAACCGATATTTACAAATTAATATTTTGACTAATTTACATCAATGAAGACGCCCAGATTTCACCATCTCTAATATTCGGCGATACTCACATTTCGAAGTGACTACCTTCACCAAATGGAAGGAAATTAAACCCCACAACGCATGGGGTTCGAATCATTTCACCATGCCAGTTCTGCTTTAATCACGCTTTTAAACCATGTTAAATGACGCTTCAAGCATGCAGATCCTAATAAGATCATACTGCCTACTAAGAATATCCTGAGGCTCGATAATGGTGTTAGATAAAAAAAATAAAAAGAATACTTTATTTATCTTTACATTAGAAATCATTCTTTTATTTTTATTCTTTTTGTTTTTTATCAACCCAATTACATCATCCGCAGATTTTCTAAAGTGAAATATAAAAATTGATAGAAGATTTCGAGACGGGTCCACTACTCATTTAATATTTGCTTGAATTTTTAAGATCGTATAATTTATATATATCAGGTCTTCTCTTCTGCGATGTCTGCACAAATTTTTTTTTATGAATTTAGAGTTTTATAATAATATAAATGATTTCTATAATATTGTGAAACAGTTTACAACAGTCACATGTATAAATATCCGTACCTAAGAATCTTTTATTTGTGTATATCTACTTATTATTTTTATTTTTACCAACCATCAAATAATGGCCGTAAAAGCCACAAGCCAAATGTAATATAAATAATCTAAATCTATAAAATCTAGTTGTATTTTGGATGGGCAATTTCAATATCCAAGCCCACCTTGGCTATCTTATTTTTTATTATTTTGGAGAATATCATCATGCACAGTAACATTTCTATTATTGTGTAGACTAGTCTTTCTTAAGTTTATCATGTTGTAATAAACACTTCACGAGTAGTTTAGTAATATTATAACTTTTAAAATAATTGCATTAAACTGTGTGGTATAAATAATTAGCTGTGAATAGATTAATATATTTTGTAAAATTTATTTTTAAAAATACAGTAAGTTTTAAAAATAGTCATATGTGTTTAGTAAATCTTATTATTAAATTACTGTAAAAATACAAATAATTGAAATCAACAAAATATGAAATAAAATTTATTTATAAAATTTCTTATTTTGTATTTACAATAATTGATAACTAGAATTTTTTTTTAATTTTATACTTTCAATACAATAGGTAAAAATAATAATCTTTTTAAACTTAATGATTTTATTTTTCTAATTGAATGAGAATACTTTTAGATTTTTATAATATTTGCGAGAATATGTATGGTATTGTATTAAGTATAAAATTGATTCTAAAAATCAAAATTTGAAAAACTAGAATGGAGTGATTTTGCTAAAAGTTGGTTTTTTAAAAATTTTAACAAATATCAAAGTTAACTTTTAACCATTCGTAATTACTTTTAAGTCTCGAAAAAATAATCTCAAACTAGACCCTTGGGGCTATTTTTGTAATGCTAATAAGTTATGAAGAGAACTAACTAAACGTTTGATAAAATTTATTTAAAAAAGTGCTATGAGTTTTAAAAGAAATCATATATATTTCGTAAATCTTATTATTTAGCTGCTGTAAAAATATAAATGACTAAATTTTACATAATGTTCAATAAAATTTATTTACACATTTTTAAACTTGTGTATAATTTTTTTTTATTGTGTATATATAAAAAAATGAATAACTAAAATAAACATTTTGTACTATTAATTTTATTTTTTTTATTTTGTTATCTCAATATAATTGGTAGTAATAATAGTCTATTTAAAGTTAATTATTTTATTTTCTAATTAATAAGGATAGTTTTGGATTTTTATGATAGATTAGGATGTATATAGAATTATATTAAATATGAAATTGATTCTAAAAATCAAAATTTTAAAACCTACTTATTCCTTACTTTTTATATCTTCTATAAGATGGTATGATTTTATCAAAAGTTATTAAAAAAAATTATCAAACACCAAAAATTAATTTTAAACATTTTAAAATTACTTTTGAGCACCTAAAAATAATCTCAAACACACATTTATGTAAAAAAAAAAAATCATATGCATTGGGCATTGGGCCTAAGATTAAATGGTTTGTTCCAAAAAAAAAAGCAATCCGCGATTTGGTCTCTCTTTTTTTTTTTAATCAAAAATAGTCCAATTCTCCAATTTTATCCTGTCACCAAACGTGCTCATTTTATCTCATAGTTTGGTACTGCTCCCTGTAAACGGAGGTTGAGTCAATATTACGATTGAGCGATCGATCACCCATTATAAATTTTCTACTCTAACCATGTTAACCGTATTTTAATTTTGAACTTAGAAAGTTTAATAAGAAACCTTTTTATACTCTCTGTTTCATGTGCGGTATAAGAATCTAAATGACGTGGAAATATACACCGAGAAACACCCTAAATTCATTTCCTAAAAGATATTTGGGGTTAAAAAAGGAAAAACGTAGAGCCACAAACGATAGCCGGCTCGGCTTATTTGCCTGCTAATACAACACGTCGCATCTTCGCAAAACCCACGCCGATTAATTTGGGTCGAGTGAGGCCCATATCCAGCCCAAGCCCTACAAGTCCGATCCAAATCCTTTTATCGTTTCACAGTTTGCTAATAGCTAATCGTCGGTCTTTTCACTCTTGCTCTCTAACAGCTCCGCTACCAAATGGAAGTCGCCACCGCATCAGCGTCGATCTTCGGCCTCCGCACGCGCATGTTAGCAACACCACCACGCACCTCTCCACGAACCGTAAATCGTAACCGAAACCTATCCACCAGCTTTATCTCTCCATTCGCAAACGGCAGCGTTTCCTCCGACTTCGCCGGGCTCAGGCTCCGACTCGATTGCCTCAATCCGGATTCATTCTCCAAGTCCAAGCCTAAGAGCCCCGTCATCACCATGGTACTTGCCCGATGGGGTTTTTTTCCTACCGTTTCATATTCATGTTATGTTTTCTATTGATAATGTGCTTAAATAATGCTTTTGAGTTATGAGCAAAATGCTTAATGTAAAGCCTGTTATATAATGTAATGAAATGATGCTTCGTTAATCCTTTCTTTTTGCTTGTTTGTCTGAAGTTTAAAAAAATTAATAAATAAATCACAACCTTACATAATTTGGAAGAACTGAGAATATTTTCATGTCACATTGTTCGGTGGCACAGCCTAAGAAAGCTTAATTACTGATGCGAACTAATAATAACTCGTGCATCATGCTGTTCCGGTACACAAACTATATCCTTGAGTGGTGTGCCTTCCAAAATGGACTCTACTTTGTCAAACCAACAAGAAGCAATGACTGAACAAGTGCCTTTTTGAATGATTCGCTGTGTCAATTGTATTCCTTCCTTTCATGGAAATTTTCACTCCTTTTTTTTTCCAAGTTTAATGCGCCGTTCCTTGAGGTTACAATGTTGAAAACAAGGTTGCCTTCTTTCTGAAAGAAACAATCTATAGGCTGTGGACCACTACACCAAATGATACGCATCCTCCCTCTTCCCCTTATGGGAATTAAAGAAAGAGGAAAGTAACTCTGGGCTAGTTGACCATACCATCGACAGCAAGTGGGATTGTAAGATGGGGAGAAAAACTGAGTGTTGAGATACTTCTTGTGTTGATTATTTGAACTTGATTTTTATGCGACATAAGAGTATGCTAGTTTAAGACTTCATGTCTTGTAATAGATTATTTTCATCCTGTTTCTTAGCAGGTAATATCTGATTGATTTTTTGAGCATTAATTTTCTTTGCATCATTCCTGCATACTAGTGGTCCACTTATCTATTTAGCTTGCCTTGCTCCTCTGGGCAGGTCATTCCTTTTACTAGTGGAACTGCATGGGAGCAACCTCCACCAGACTTGGCATCTTATTTGTACAAGAATCGAATTGTGTACTTGGGCATGTCTTTTGTTCCTTCTGTCACAGAACTGATTCTTGCTGAATTCCTTTACCTCCAGTATGAAGATGCTGAGAAGCCCATTTACTTATACATAAACTCTACGGGAACCACCAAGGTTGGAAGCTTTCTCTGTCATGCTCCAGTTTTCTTTCAGATTTCATCTATCAATGCTTCTGAATACATATTTTGAATCTTGAGCATCTTATGTATTGGATTTTCAGTTTTTCTTCTGGTTCCCTTGCACGGACACTGGTTCATGAATTGTTATGCAAGGATCAGCAATCATGCATTCTTGTTACCAATTATGGTTGCAGTCTTGGCCAGTATTTATGTTCATTCTTAAACTAGACTTTTTGTCTTCTCTTCTTCTCCAAAAGCCAAGTTTAGCAGTTATAAATATGCTGTCTTTTCTACTTCTTTTTCTTTAGTAAGTGAGAAAAGTAAATAATACGTTGCTAAAACCATGTTGCTTGGCTTTTATCCATTGATTCATGCTAATAACAGTGTTTTACATTTTGTCAGGGTGGCGAGAAGTTGGGTTATGAAACTGAGGCTTTTGCGATATATGATGTTATGGGGTGAGTAGTCTTTATGCCTCTCTTCTAAAGCAATCTATTCCTATTGAAATGTGTTTAGTAGTTTGTTGTTTGCTCTGAGTGAATGCAAAAATGGATTTGATCCCTTTTTTCTGGTTTTGTTGGCCACATTAACATATTGGCTCCATGTTTGACCATCAAGCATAACTGCTTTTGTATAGTTTATGCCTTGTGATTGAGAACTATGCTTTTTGCAACTTGCAGGTGTTTTCAGGCAGTAAAATGTCGGTTTCCCATTAAAAATACTTGCCCATAAATACAGGATGAAGCCTTCCAATAAGCACAAATTAAAAAAAAAAAAATCACAAATGTAACTAATGCTTTCTATACTTTCTTGTGATTTCTTAGGTAGGTGCATTATCCAAAGAGACCCTTTGGTCCTGATTGTGGGAAAAATATTTTGGCCTAAATTTCACATATTTTATGCTTTTGTATGGTAATCTTCAAGTTAAGGAAATAGTGTGCCTAGTGTCAGCCTGATGCATGCTAATGTCCACATATTGTTATCTCACTGACCAAATTGCTTTAAGTTTTTGGTGAGTCTAATCTCAATCTAGTAAATTTATTTATTTTTTAATATAAAAACCCTCCTAAGATTATCCCATTGTAGTAATGGTGATGAATATCTGTATTCCAATGTCTCTATCAAGGGTAAGATTGCTTATTCCTCGTTAGATTGGAATTGGACTTCAGTCTTTGAGGAACTTGAATGAGGGAGAAATACAAGAAGCTTCTGCTCTTTTGACTTTACTGGAGAATGTTTCAGCTAATGTTATGATAGAGGATAAAAGAATTCGGAAGCTAAGTCCTTCAAGGATCTTTTTTTGCAAATCCTTTTTGGATAAGTTGATTGATGATCAAGTTCCTTTGAATTTTCAGCCTGCCCATATGATTTGGAAAGCTAAAATCCAAGTAAAGTTCAAATTTTTGCTTGGTCCTTGGCTCTTGGTAAACTTAATACCAGTGATGTTATTCAAAGGCAGAATCCTAATGTTTCTTTGTCTCCTTCTTGGTGTATCATGTCCAAGATAAATGGCGGAAGTGTGGATCATTTGTTTTTGCATTGTCACACTGCTGTCCAGCTATGGCATAGATTGTTTCAGGCAGCTAAAATCTCTCGGGTGATGCCAGCTTCTAGTATATCTAAGCTTTCAGAGTTTATTCATGCTTTTGGGAAAGGTGAAAAAGCTAGAGTGCTGTGGAAGTGTTCAGTTATGGCCACCTTTTGGATGATTTGGCTTGAAAGAAATAGACGGATTTTTGAAGATTCAGATGAAGATATCATCTTTTTGTGGGAAAGAGCGTGATTATTAGCTTCTTTTTGGGCCACAGTTATTAAGAATTTCAAGATTCTTCTTTGTTCTTCATTCATCTAAACTGGGAATAGTTGTTGGCTTAATTCTGTGTTTTTTGTTATGATTTTGTTGTAGAGCTTTCATAGTCTTTTAGATCCCTTACTTATTTTTTCATCTGATCAGCTCTTAACTGCATAGATCTTCTAGTGGTCTTTTGGGGGTTCTTTCTTTGTGGACTTATTGTTCACATTTTGTAATTATTGTTCTTATTAATACTAGTTTTTTTGTTACCTATTAAAAAAAAACAAATAAATAAAATTTCATAGCCAACTCTAACCATCTTTATCCCTCTTAATTGAGTGATTTCTTAATTCAGTGATTTCTAGGCCAATGTTTAATTTAATTATTATCTTCTTCCAATGTAGTTATGTCAAACCGCCTATATTTACTCTTTGTGTTGGCAATGCTTGGGGTGAGGCAGCGCTTCTCTTGGGTGCCGGTGCCAAAGGAAATCGTGCAGCTCTGCCATCGTCAACGATCATGATAAAGCAGGTTCTTTCTTGACCAGTGATCTCCAATGTCCTTGTTGTTTAAGTATCTTCTGAAATATTGCTTGGGTGTCTTGCAAGGCTGGAGATACTGGAATTTGTTTGCTTAAGAGCTCCTTGACATGGGCGAACTCTGTTAAATTAAATGTTCTTATTCTTTCTCTACCTATCTGCAGCCAATTGGGAGGATTGAAGGTCAAGCAACAGATGTCGAAATTGCCAGAAAAGAAATAAAGAATGTGAAGGCAGAGTTGGTAATATTGATGATTATACTTGAATGATTACACATTTCCTCCCTATTAATCAAGATTCTGAGATAAATCTTTCTTAGTTAGGATTTTTATCTTAGCAGTGTTGAGGACAAGGGGGGAAAAAATTGAGGACGACCAGAACTAGACTTATGACGTAATTTTTTGTGCATTTATCTGTATCTGTAAACTGGATATTTGAAAAAGTTCATTAAACTTGCATGAGTAGTTGTGGTGGTTGATGCCACAGCTTATCAATCTGGAACAGTGCTGAACTATGTGTTCTTGAAGAACAAAGGACTATGTATTCTTGAAGAACAAAGGGTTGCCACTATTAGTTGAAAATCTAGGAGCTTATATGATGCTTAATTCAGTTATATCTTTTGAACCTGGCCATAAATTCATATATACTTTTATGAACTTATAATTATTCTTCAAAAGAAACTAAATCTCAAATTGTTCCATCATGGCCTTGCATATTTATGCTGACATGCATATCAAAATTTTCATGAGTGGCCAAAGTTCTCATTTTAAGAAGTGTTAGAAGTTAATTTCTGAAATCAGTTGATTTTAGCCTTCTAAGGGAGGGGGGGAAAAAACAAGAATGATTTTCTTTTCTTTGTATTCACAACGAAAATAGATTAAACTAGAAGGATTCTGCTTATTTGCCAAGTTAACATTTGAAATTATGCTTTGAGTTATCTGAACTTGATTGACGGACTCTATTTATTTCTGTTGATTTATTTCTTCTATTTCCTAGGTGAAAAATTGACCACATTAGCAACTTTGCATTTGGATGTGCATCAGCAAATATGACAGCTAAACGTCTAACATATGTACTTCAATCTGTTTTCAAAGGTTAAACTCTATGCAAAGCATTTTGGAAAAACTCCTGAGCAGATTGAGGCTGACATAAGGCGTCCAAAATATTTTAGTCCCAGTGAGGCTGTTGAATACGGCATCATAGATAAGGTTCCTACAGTCAAGAAAGATTTTTCATTGAACCTCATTGTCATGCCTTGCTGAATACATTTACCTTTAACATTCTGCAGGTACTGTATACTGAAAAAAGCCCGGAAGACCGTGGAGTTGTTTCTGACCTGAAGAAGGCGCAACTGATTTAACCGTAGGAAAACTCAGACTGGTAGTTTCTTGGAGTATTCAGGTAAAGCATAAAAGTCATTGTTAGACCATGAATCATGTGATGATGAGGTTTCTCTTTTACATGGTAAAACATATTGTTATAGCTCTTGGTGTTCCCTTTCGTACCAGCATGCATTCAAAAGAAGCTAAGTCTTCTTTCTCAACTTCTTTACAACACTTGTAATTACTGTAGCCAGTTGTTAGTCTACCAGGCCACAAGATCTCTTTAATTATCTTTAGTACTAATTCTTGTGGAAAGACTGAGAGTTGGGCAAGGTTAACATCCCCATGAGAAAGAGGCCCATCTGGTTTTTCAGATTTGTCACCATAAACCTTACCAGCAGGATGCTACTACAATTCAATTAGAAGAGTTAATCAGTGAATCTACCAACTTGCTTCCGCTTAACAAAGTGATTACACCCATAATCTGAACTGATTTATAGTTGCAAGAAGTAAGTGAATGATATCTAGATGTCAGCATGGAGGAGAAACCAACACTTCTAGACATCTCCTAATAACTCCATTCCCAATTAGTGTGCTGTGGAACTGAAAGTAATTGCTTGTTCTTTTCTGTCACACCACCACCTTTGCATTATTGATCTTTCTATCTGCACAAAATATTTAGCATGAGACACCTGGAAAATTATACTCTCCAATAGCTATAGTTGATTGTTTGACTATGTGGTTCAATTGCTTTACAGCTTGCATTTAGATTTTTTCTATTGAGATTGAAAGTGGTGGAAGAGGCATTTTTTGTTGGTGGTATGCTTGTGGCTTTTGGTATTTCTAGTTTCAACCCCAGCCACATCACCTTGCCCCTTGCATCATCCAAATTTTTTGCAAAAGTGTAGGTAGGGGATGCTGCAGGAAGATAAGTAGTTTAGAGACATCAACCATACACATACTTTGGGCCCAAGTCTCCACAGTATTATTCCATTTCCATTATTTACACTAGTGGTGGATGTTCCATTAAGGAGGGTGATGTCATTATTCGAGTCCATTATAAGGACAGTCACTATCTGTATTTGATATCCCCCCCCCCCCCCCCTCCTCCTATTAGTTAATGCATGTTTAGGGACTTGACATTCTTTCAGTGTGAATCAGTTCATTGAAATTATATTTTCATTGGCTTCAATATTTTGTTATTCACTGGAACTATAGGTAGATTGAATCGACAATGTCCAAACAGAGCTGAAAGAGTAGTGATTTTGAAAGAGGTAATGGTGATGCCAATGTCAATGCATCGGCAAGAGGAGGGGGAGCAATGTGGATCAAGATATGTTTTGGAAAGATAAAATGTTGCTACCGAAGTGTGTGGATCTATGTGGTGTACATTTATCTCATACATGCACGTTATTTACATGCCTGTCCAAGCATGTAATATCAATGATTCTTTTACATCAGACATCAGTGGTGTTGACACCATTGAATAAATTTAGAGTATTCCAGTATATGCAATGTCCAACAGTTGCGTTTGTTTTCTCTGTATTACATTTATGTGTCGAACTTTGTCATATTCTAACATGAGGATCGACACAAATATTGATGAATTGTGATAATAATTAGCATTGTCAAATAAGTAAAAATCAGAACTCTTTCCGCGCTTGATGTTGTACGAGCGACTCTAGGCGTCCTTTGCGGTTCTGACGGTATAATTTTTGTTGTAGAGATCGAAATTCCTCAAAACTAAGAAGGGTCTTCTCCGCGTTTTGACTGAAAGTCGCAATAAAAAGAACTCATTTTTTGTGATGATGCAGTTTCGAATATTTATTTAAACACAAAAAGAGTTTAAGGAAAAGTTCTCTAATAAGTTATTCCACCACAAATGCTTAGTTTAGACTTGCTTTTTTTTTTTTTTTTTTTCGGGAATAATTGGAGAAGAATAGAAATTAATGTCTATAATACTTTTATAAAAAGTCAAACCCTTATTCTTAATATTGTAAATGAAAGGATTCTCCTACTGGGTTACTGGGTCAAAGGCGTTTCGAGTTGCTTGGGGGAAGTTTCAAGTAGCCGTATGTATGTACTGTCCCATTCATTACACTTTTTCACTGTTTCCCTGGCTTGCATAGAATTACAACTTTATGCCGGCTAATTGGTTAAAGAGGAATGTCTAGGGCTGACAGATGGATGACGAGGAGCAACGCTCACCAACCCCATCTGCCAATAAAATAGTAATTTTCTATTTATTATTGTTCGACAAACCTCCTCTCTCATGCAATAAGCACACATGGCTTTTTTTTTTTTTTTTCCTTAGGTCGCACCAAACGTGTCAAAAACCACAGAGTTTAAAATTGATTTTGTATTTTGCAGTGCAACAACTGTTAACTTAATTATGATTAGTGAGTGCTTCCGTCCCTAATTTTGAGTATAGCTAAATACCTTTGCCTTGCTTGACCCGTTATTAGTGCGTTACAACCAAAAGACTGATGGTGATCAAGTGGGTTAATCCAGTTGTTATGAGCCTATAGCATTTGCTTTTGTCTCGACAAAACAATTTTAAAAAAAACGCCATTTTGGATACCATTACATCATGTGCTAAATCCAATTGCTTGGTGCGGTTTCCCTATTAGCCTTCAGTTCTTGACTCAATAAGCAATTTTCCCATAGTGATTGACTGAATGAGCAAAATTTCCCATAGTGATCGAGGATAGGAATGGCAATAGGGTGACACAGACATGGAGAGCCCTATCTTATTCTTCATTCCATTAAAAATTTCGCTTTCATTCCTTATTTTCTTCTCCAATAAATTTAGAGGGATTGGAAAGAAAAATTCCCATGAGGAGAATGGTTTCCTTATCTCTATCATATTTTCTATTTATTTATTTTATAGTAGGCATAAATATATAATTTTAGTAAATTAAAAATTAGAGACTTAAATAAAATCATCATTATATTATAAAATATTTAAATTATTTAAAAAATCTCTAAATTTTGAAATAATATCTTAAAATAATACCAAAATTAAAAAATGTTTGAAGAGAGTAGCACTTAAGAAAGAAAAGAAAATATAATAATATTTTAGAGTTGAATAAGAATTATATTATAAGGTTTTCTTTTAATTATAACATATTTATATTAGGTAAAAAAAAAATTATTAGTCAACATTGCATTTGATAAAATAAAAATTATTAAATCAAAATTAAAAAATATTTATATATAATGGGGAGTGGGGTGGGGTGGGGAATACAAAACCAAACCTCATCCCATTAAAAACTTGGGAATTATTTTTCCCCCATTCTCTATTCTAACCTCTAAAAATTATTTAAAATTTATTATATTTACGGTGGGGGCTCATGAGAACCCAACCCTGTGTAGGATTTTGTCTATCTTTAGTCGAGAAATCTTGAGTTTTCCCTTGCATACAAATCACAGGGTGTGTGCTATTAGATCTTTTGACGTAATTCAGTTGATTGTAGATATTTTCACCAAAATTCGAATAACAATAAAGAATAAGGATTGGTGTTTAGTGGTTGAAGTTTTTCTTCTCCATTCAATTTTTTAAATAAATAAAAATAATAATTTATGCTATTAGAACGTCCAAACGAAGCAAAACCCAACCAGTAATTAACAATTACAAAACAATTACTCGGTTGATAATAATGGGAGGGGAGGTGATTTAATGATTTTATTGCTTGCTGCCCAACGGATGAGATTCACTCTCAGACAGCTACCGTCACTGACTCATGTAGCACGAGTGCACGACTTAAAAGTCTGTGGGTGGTAAAGGAAATATCCAAAATCTGAAAGAGAGATAAGTGTTAGGCAAAAGCAAAAAACCTTTATGTGGAAACTGTAACTTTCTGCTAATAATTGTGATAATGAGTCCAATTAATTCATTTCAAAGAAGGGTCTTGAGGGGTCAATAATGGGGTCTACTCTACATTTGCACATCATCAATCTAATCCAACTCCCTAGTCCCAAAAGGAAGAAAAGAGGTGGCAATTTCCCCTTAGCAGCAGCCCTCAAGGCCTCTACTATAAATATGGCCATAAACATTTGTTAGCAACCCATCTCATAACTTGTTATTATTCCTCTTCCTCCTTCGTATTGCTAACAGAGATTTCGATATTTTGCAAATGGGGTTATATCAATACTACCTGCTTTCCGTCATGCTGCTTTTGCCTGCATTGTGTTACTCTCACTCTGAGTACACATTCACATATTCCAGAGCTACATACTATGGTAGCCCTGATTGCTTAGGGACACCAAGTACGTAAAAGTCTCACCTTTATAAAGCTATGAACATTAAACTCGCGCACAAGTTTACGCCAACTATTAGTTCATGTCATTATGCTTTAGAGAATTTTTGTTTTTGTATATGTTTATATTTTAGATTAACTAATGTTCATTTTGATGATTCGTCAGCTGGTGCTTGCGGGTTTGGTGAATATGGAAGAACTGTAAATGATGCTAACGTGGCCGGTGTGTCGAGGCTTTGGAAAAATGGAAGTGGTTGTGGAGCTTGCTATCAAGTAATGATTACCAAATTTCAACCCACTTAATCATTTCAGTTTATTAGAAAGTTACATAACAAGTGTAACGTGAACAAGTATTGCTAAGAGTGCTAAGGCTGTGCGTGAATGGAACTTGAAAACTTTATTTACTACAACATTATCGTTTATATATAAAAAACTAGTTGCATGCATATTCTCCATAAACCTGCTTAACTTGTTTGAAATTCAACATTTTCAACAATTTTATTGCCACTAGTAATACAACAACTAATTCTTTTGGTTTTGTACCACCAACTAATAATGATTAGTTAATTAATTAACTTCAGGTCAGGTGCAAGGTACCACAACTTTGCACAGATTATGGGACGTACGTGGTGGTGACTGACTATGGTGAAGGAGACCACACAGACTTCATCCTCAGCCCGCGCGCATATGGAAGAATGGCACTTCCAGATAAGTCAGCAGAGCTCTATGCGTATGGTGTCGTCAACGTTGAATTCCGGAGAGTCCCTTGCTGGTACAAAGGCTACCACCTCATGTTCAAGGTCCATGAAAACAGCAGGCACCCACATTACTTGGCCATAGCCATTCTGTTCGTAGCTGGCCAAAATGACGTCCTAGCAGTTGAAATATGGCAGGTAATTACTTACAAATTAAGTATCAAACTAACTTCTAAACAACTGGTTTTTGGCCAGTCCATCGGATGTAATGCTTTTGTTGGTGCAGGAGGATTGTCAAGAATGGGTGGCGATGAGAAGGGCTTTCGGTGCAGTATTTGACATCTCTAGTCCACCACCAGGAGCAATTGATTTGAGGTTTCAAGTGAGTGGCAGCGCGGGGCTCACATGGGTTGTGGTAAACAATGCTCTTCCCAGTGATTGGAAGGCTGGGGCTGCTTATGAGTCAGAAATTCAGCTTGAATAAATTTGAGAGATCCCAAGCTTTATTATCATATGAAATATCATGGAATAGAAGTATATATATATATATATATATATATATATAGGGGAACAACTTGTCAATTACTGGTTCCTGGTTATCAGCTTCTTAATGTCACTTAGATATTCTAGTATTTTGTCACCCAGCATCAGCAAGTGCTGTCACTTTTATCTTCTTTTTTTTTCTTTTTTTTTGTCAGTTTGTTGCTTAGCGTGTATTGTGTACTCCTTTCTCCTCCACACTTAAGTCTTAACTAGTTGCTAAATAAATAGTGGAATTGTGTACTTTTGATTAGATCTTTTGATCTAATTAATGAAGGAGTAAATGAATAAAGTTCCGCTTTCTTTAAGATAAAACCGCTCGTCCGCCTCGTTTGTAGTGTTTCTGTGTGTGTGTCTTGTTTAATTTATCTCGAATGGTTAAATAACTCCACTATATTTCCCCCAGCAAATAATAATCAGTAAAATTGATGTATTATCAAACAACATACATCGTCGATAATATTCCTTGGTGATTACAAAATGTTAAACAACATATTTCAAATGTAAAAATTGTAAAATAAACTGACGAGCCATTTCCATTTTGGAATTGGAGATTACCCAAATCTTTTGTCAATTGTTTATAAAAATAGGATAAATATTTACCAACTTCTCATTATTTGGCACTTTATAAAAATATACCAAAACTTTTTTCTTTTGTAGCTTTCCACTTAAAGTTTATAAAATGTATCATTTTTTTTACTTTTTTCATTAACATAATTAAAATTTTGATAGAATATTAATTAAACGACCACTATACCGTTAAAATATCATTTAATCCTAGCTAGTGGCTAAATGACGAAAAAAAAAAATCCAATTTGTAGCTGTTGGAACCAATAACAACTATAAAAGTAGTTACATAAATTTATCAAATCTACATATTTTCTTTTTTTATAAGATTATTGCTCACGATATTTATAATCATAGGACATCAACTCCTCTTTTGAGATCAATTTTGAGGAAGAAAATTTAAATTAAACCCTGCAATACATCTGCAGAGGATCGAATCACTTTTCTCACATTTGTGAGGGAGTGGTTCTATCCACTCGGGCTTATCAAACCTACAAATTTAACAATATAAAATCACCCAAAATAACCACCCTTACTAATTTGTAGTTTATTTACAACATAAATCTAGAACCTTTGCTCATATAATCTATCTTGAATAATCTTTGACAACAATAGCAAAGTCTTCGAAAGCAATAAATCACCAATAAAAACAATCATAGTTATCCAAAATATATTTAAAAGAAACATAAAAGTAGTTATAGAAAACTTTAAACATTATACCTTATTTCTGTCAATCAAAAAATAACAACGTAAAACCAATTATGATGAACATAGAGTTTATAGTTCGTTTCCATCAATTCAAAATAACAACATATTCTAAAAGTATCTAAAACAACAACTGATAAATAATCTATTTACATTTAGAGATAAAATAGTCTTTTATCAATATCCTGTTAAATCATCTAATGCTATTAATGGAAAAGTAGAAAAATAATAAAAAAACTGCAAATGGAAATTTTTTGGTGTAATTTTAATAAAGCGTGGAATATTAAGTGGTTACTGAATATTTACCCATAAAACTACATATAATAAATTCTTCAATTAATATACTATATTAATTCCATCTTCAGCTCTTCTGGTAAGCACTGGTTCACTAATGATTTTTGGTACACCATAAAAGGAGAATAGTCGATATTGTAAAACTCTTAGTAATTCGTTACATTTCTCATATGCAAACAACATATATAGCAATAATAGCATGTTCAAAATGATACTGCTACGTGTATTTGGAAAAATAAATTAACAAGAAGTGACGGCACAGTATCTATTTTTCCTCTTTCGGAAGTGTTGTAATCTTAGAAGCAATGATCAGGACAGAACACCCCTTGGAAGCATCATAATACTTGCACATATTAAAGCAGCGACCTTTAACAGAATTTGACATTTGGCATTGGAAGGGAAGAATGCATCAAACAAGGGCTGCATTGACTGTGTTGAGTTCTCCAGAATCAGAGCAACTGTCAGTAAAGGACCGTCAACTTGCACAAGTTATCAGTTGTTTTGTACATTTTGACGCAGTTACTGGGTTGAGTGGTACATGGGAGTAACAGTTTGTATGCATCCATTAAACATCAGATAATGGAAAAAGTGATATAACAAACAGGGCACTTGAATTTAAATTGTCCAACAAACAAAGACAGCATAATGCAATTTCACGGACGTACATACACACAGACAGACACATAAATCCTCATATTCGCGAGTATAGTTGGGCCAGAAAGATGCTAGGAGTTGGAACAAGTGATATAACTAACAGGGCACTAGAATGTACCCTTCTGATGATAATCAAAACTACTACTGCTAACCTGCCTCAGTACAACCGACCAGTGCATTCTGAAGAACCACAAAAGCAACTCTTCTTCTTAATGTTGCCAGATGAATCATAAACTTGATCTATCACGTAATTGTAATGATAAGCCAGCTCTTGCAGGGGAGGAATGTTCTCAGCCGCAAAGAGCATTATGTGAGGCATTCTCTTGTCCTCATGATCATAAAGGACGTTTTGAGCATAAAGATTAGGCGAACAACTGTGGTTAACAAATCTCCCCACATTGCCATACTCCACTGCATCAATGGTGAATCCACCATCCTCCACAACTCCACAAGAACTTGATGGTGCATCAGGCACAACATTCGAAAGTGCACCCCAAAGAGAACCATCATTATAATTATTCCCAATATCAAACAGATACTCATCATTACTGGTTCTTCTTTCCGCTTCCTTCTCTTCAAGAAGCTCCCCCATGTACTCACAGATAAAACTTCCCGAAGGAATGGAATTTAGGGATCTCACACCCCATCCCCGTGCTTCGGTTTTGAAGATCTCAAGCTGAAATTTGATTCCCTGCTGGCTGACTCTATTATAGCAAGAAGGAGGGCACTTGCAAGAAGGACCACACTCATAGACAAGGGGCTTTGCCTGAACAATGGCCCCATTGTGGTTGTAAGGAAGCTCCCCTCCATTTTTAGCCACACAAGCACATTTCCCCAACTCTGAACATCCATTAGTGCAATCACAACCCTTTGGAGGAATAGGACGGCACCAATCAGGATATATAATATTGGTTGTGTATTTAAATGATGGGGGCTTTTCATCATCTACGGTGTTCACAGCACAAATGGGAATCAACTCCTTTCCTTGTGAGATATCATCAACACATAGACCCTCACGTACTTTAGATTTTTTGCACTTCTTCACCACTTTCCAAGAAAGCTCCGGCTGACCCGGAATTCGGGCCAACTTAAACTTGAAAACCAGCTTACCATGTGAGCCCACATCCTGCCAATATCTCTCCACCAAATACAGACCATCATAAATGTACGTCCTAGAGTCAAAAGCCTTTGTATCACCACGGATCACTCTTACAGGATTCTGTTCATGTATGCTGTTCGCTAGAGCTAGATTCCCTCGTTCAAGCTTTTGATCTTCAGGTTCCTTGCCTCCATTCATCACATTCCCTCCCTGACCAGTGTAAATCAAAACATCTGAGTTGTCCAAGTTATCATCGTAACCCCCAGATGCTACAATACTTGTAGCAAGAATTTTTCCCTTGTGCTTGACATAATCTATACCACCCTGAATTTGGTGATGAAGACCAATCATATTGAGCTCCACCCTGTATTGAAACTCATCGCCCACTTCAACTCCTGGAACCGATCCAATGACTTTTTTGTCGACAGGGATGTATTTCTTTTTGTCCTTCAGAATCCTTGCTGCTAGATAATCAACCCTCTTATGAGAATTTTGTCTGCTTGGTTTTGCTTCTTCTTCGTGCAACAGCTTCCTACAAACAGCTTGAAACAGACGCAATGTCTCCCTCACCTTGTTTCGGGCACCAATAGCATCATTTTCAGGACCTTTACCACTTGAACTCCTGGGATGAGGAGGGAGGGTCACATCAAAAACATGTGATCTTTGACCCAGATGAAAGTTTTCTTGTCCTCTATCATGCCCAAGAGAATCTTTCTTATCCCTCATCACCAATACACTCCTATTTTCATAGGCATTTCTTCCTGGATATGAATTCCTCTTACAGTATGATCCTTCAGAGCTTTTCGCTTTGATAATTTCCTCAGAAGCAGATTTAGAAGGTGGCAGAAAATTATGCTTCTTTCTTTCCCTTTGATCTGTACCACTGACATAGTTACGTTTGCAAACCCCTTTCTCCTGCCTCCATGGACATTTCGGTGATGCCATTAGACCTTGCACAATAACCCTGTTCAATGCAAGCTGTAAACCTTCAGAATCTTCCTCTTGGAATTGATTGTTACTCACAGAAAAATCTGACCAGGTTCCATCAAGCTGTTTGTGCTCTCTATAAACCACGATATCCCTCACTGGATTTTCCTCCAAAACTCGAACATCCCTTTTGCTTGATTTTATGAGTGCCCCAGTCTTACCATCAAACCGGTATCGTTTAGTTGCATGAGGACATACAACACTCATTTCACCCGTATCTTCCTGAGCAACTGTCATCATATTCTTAGAAGAAGTTCCGAAGCCATCGTGATTCTTTGTTTCCATGGTAGCATGCTCTTGAAAATCAGCTAGGACTTTGCCACTGGTGATTTCAGAAACATCGCCTCCAAACTCATTCATGCAAGCATCTCCATCATAACCATTCACTCTGATTTGGTTTTCATCAGTCTTCACAGTCTCTTTTAATGGTTTGCCTTCCGAATCAGACTCCTCTTGACGTGAATTCCTAAAAGAAGGAAGTGCTTCCATGCACTCTTCTTTACCAAGAACTGAAGCATTTTGCCCACAGAATGGAGGAAAGTCTCTGATAGCAGAAACTCTTCTCCTAGGAGGATAATTTCTAGTCAAAATTCTCTCCAGATTACTTAAATGTGGAACAGCATTTCGCGAATTAGGTGAGGATAGTGCCTTTGAACCACTTTGCAGGACCATCTCTTCATCGGCAACACCAATATGCGTCATGTTCAAATTTTTTGACCCATCATACATTTTACCTCCTGAACTGTTTAAATTTTCGGTGTCTAGCAACAATGTTCCATTCGGGTCAGCATTAACTAGATCCAGCATATCCACATGATTAGATGAGACAACAACACTTTCAGCATCAGGCCTAACTACACCAACAATGGCTTCTTCATTAGGTATCCAATTGATCCTTGAGGCAGATGGTCCACACCCGGGTGGAAAATCTCGAACAGCAGAAATTTTTCGCCGCTTATGCTTGGGACCACCTTGAGAAGCACAGTGGCCATTTTCCATAGGTGCTTTTCCCAACCTACCATCAGAATGAGTACCATTAGGTAATGAAACAACTCTAGCTGACTCTGTCTGCAGCAAACTGTCCATAACCCCCATCCCAACTCATAAAATATTAAAACAACCTGAAAAATAAACATAATCATCATTAATCTCTAGATAAAAAGAAGCAATTATATCTCATAAACTAAATATTGAGCATAACAGCAACAAAGCGAACCAAATGAGCAAAGACTCCCATGAGCCAAAAGATGAATGTACGAAAAGAGAAGTAACAACAAACCTATAATTGAATAATGAACAATGCAATTGTACTAAATTTTTTGCATTAACTAAACAGAAATTTAAGCAAATGCCTTCGCAGAATTAAACATATTAAAGAAAGCCTTATATGAAGAAACTAGATATAGCAGACTACTAAGAATCTCAAGATTCAGAATTACAGTGGTCTCCAGGTCCCATAAAGACTAAATTAAACAACATTCAACAATCCTTCCATAAATGAAAGCAAACAACAATACGAGTCAAACAACATAAGGGATTAGTATCTGCCAGATCGGTTTATAAACTCAGCCAAATTGAGTAAAAAAAATTGTTGAAAGTTAAAAAAAAAAAAAGGATAAAGGAGACATAAGATTTTTATGAGGACTTCTTACGTCCGCAAGGCCATGCCCACAACAATTACCTACGGATGGAGCCACGCCCATAAACACTACCTAAGTCCACAGACAGGAGGGATGGCGCAAACCCAATCCGATCTCGGGTTCGGGTTCGGATCGGATCGGATTACTTGCCCAATCCGATTAAGTGGTCTCTCATCCAACATGATCCGATTGGGTTGGGCCAAAAAAAATCTAAAACAAAACTATAAAATTAACTAAACCAGTGAACCTAATCGAAATGAAATCTTTAAACAAAACTCACATTCACACATGCAGAGCTGCAGCACACAATGTTACAAACAAAACTAAAATTCTAAATCTGTAAATCACAGTATCACACACAAAGCGCATGACCACAGCACTCACACCAGTACACCACACAGAGTCACACACGACACATGCAGCTCAGGCCCCAGAGGTTGGAGACACTGAGCAGCCACAGGCAAACACACACGCACGTGCACGTGCGCACACACACAGAAATCGGAGACAACTGTGCAAAGCAGCAACCAGCAGTAATCTATGTAACTGTGCGAAGTCAAGCCATCGCTGCTGCTACAAAGTGCCACAGCAATCTGCCGCACCTCGACTGCTGCTGCCTGCTACCGCAACGTGCCAATGCAATCTACCTGCTGCCGCTTGCTCCACCAGCCACGGTGACCACTGCAGCTTGTTCCACCTTGACAGCCACCATCACCAAGTTTTTCATGGTATATGACTATATTATATTAAATAATTAATTTCAAAATTTTGAAACAAAATTGTAAAATGGGGTTTAGTGTTTGAATTTAAAAAAATTGATTTCGGAATTAGCAAGACATCTGAACCCGATATTGTTCTGTGTATTGTATTTCTATATTTGTATCTAACCCTAACCCACTCCGATCTAAATTCAACCTAAATTCATGTTCGGATTGGATCAGAACAAAAACTCGGGTTGAGTTTAGATGACTTTTTCCCAACCCGATTAACTTGAAACCTAATTGGGTTTATCTGAACCTGAGTTTGCCCACCCCTAACGGACGGGGCCACATCCACAATGACTTCCTAAGTCCTCGGACTGGGCCACACCCACAACGACCCATGCCTAAATTTTAATTAATTCAGTAAGTAATAAAGATTACAACCTCTTGGACTTATTCAATTAAGAGTACTGGTCCCCTTGGTGAAACCAAACCCAATGAACTTGCTTAGCAATCACCACTTGACTTCAATGTCTCCTGCAACTTGAACTCCTTCAATCGTTGCAAATTGTCTACTGCTTTCTTGAAATCCCTTCAACACAAGCAAACCTAAAATACTTCTGCCGAAAATCTTAATCACCATACGAGTTTAGAAAATAAACAATGGAAGGTTGAAGACTCAAGTCTTCCATCCCTTCAACACAAGCAAACATGAAATAATTTTCCCGAAGATCTTAATCACAATGGAGTCTAGAGAATAGGCGCAATTAAAGTACTTCTCCCTAAGATGTTAATCATAAGTTCAGATAGACATTCAAAGGTTGAGTGATGCAAACCTAAAATACTTCTCCACTCAAGAATACATAGAAATCTTAATCACAAGTTCGCAGAGTATACAATGTTAAATTCAATGAGTGAAACTCCTCCTTTATATGTTACATGTCAAACCCTAATAAAGAGTGTAATAAATGCCAAATCTCCTTATAACGGAAGGAGTCTTCTAATAATGGAACCTTATTCTCCACAAGTAAAGCACAAGTGTTTCTTCTTGCTTCATGCAAAAGGGATCCAAATTCTTCAATGATTTACAATAAGATGCCAACCCTAAATATGCTAACAGTATCTCATGTCTACATATGTACTATCCTACCAAACAAATGGCTGCGAAAGTTTCTTTTACCTTGTTTTCTAGGAAGCCAAACAGAACATACATACCCCAAAGCTCAGAATCTAATACAGGGAAAGAAAATGAGAAAAATCGACAGTAAACAATCCATGAAAATAAAATCATATATCATTATATAACTAACTAGGCTTTTAGAAAATAATAAAACAACAAATGAACAAACAAAGATTTACGCTCTAATGCACGCCATTTTCCGGCATTTTCTCAGTAAGCACACAGAATTTGAGCTACAGATCTCATAATCACAAAAATCAAATTAAAACTAAACAGAAGTTGAATACAACAATTATGCGAGTATCAAAATGATTAAAACCTCGTAATTGAACTAATTATTAAAAAAACGAAAATGCTATCTTCAGTTAAATAACACACAATATTCCAGCATTTTTCGCAGTGAAGCCAATTAATCAAATTAATTTTAAAAAATCCACCAGAAGCACAAAATCTAGAAGTAAATAATAGACCTGGATTTGGAATTTAGACTGAATCAACGGTCAAGAAAGCACAAGATCTAACTGCATGACAGTCAATATCGGAAATGATTTAGGTTTTGGCCTCTCCGAAAAGCGCAGCGTGATGTATTGGAAAAATGGAAAATAAAATTGCCATCTTCACATTCATGCTTTTAGGCGAGTGAAAAGCGAGGTTCTCATTTAAAAAGGGTCATAAACGACGTCGTGCAGTGCATGCCAAAATTAGGATCATTTCGCTCGCTCACTGTGGTGGGCAAGTAAAGTAATAATAATCCTTGGCGCTAAAACGGAAAACCACGAGTTGCTTGCTTGCATCGTCACCGTTTAGTCATGACGCGGCCAAAAACGAAGTTTCCTTTCGCTGTGAGAGCGCGTCAAAAATAAATTTGTTTTGTACACGTGTTCCTGATTATATATTTGAGAAAATATTCACCGCCCACCCATTTTTTTCCATTTTTTCAAAAATAAATAATTTTTTTTTATTAGAATCCACCTAACGTTTCGTTTTGTTTCACTTTTCCACTTCCGTTTAGAATCCGTTATAACATTACAAATGTCGTTGTGGCAAATCA
Organism: Citropsis articulata; assembly: GCA_030449925.1. Lineage (NCBI taxonomy): Eukaryota > Viridiplantae > Streptophyta > Magnoliopsida > Sapindales > Rutaceae > Citropsis > Citropsis articulata. The sequence goes on along the minus strand of JASUUH010000019.1, from coordinate 4,624,845 downwards.
GTCATTTCAGCAGAGCAAACCAAAACGACGTCGTTTACAACTTTAACTGAGAAAAAAAAAACGAAAAAGGCAAAGTGGTCCAGAGAAGCAAATGAGAACAGCCATCGTTATTCACGAATGACCCACCACCACCCTGCATGAAGAACCAACAAATTCCCGCCATTCTTTCTGAAATTTCCATCCATTTTCATCAACAAACAACGCTTGAGTATCGAAACTTTTGTTAAATCAGAGATTCAGAGGTATTGAGGAAAAGCCGTGAGCTGTTTAGAAATCTCAACGCTTACATTTTCTGGGATTTGAAGCTAGTATCAAGTAAGTTTCGTTTTATTTATTAATTTCATTTTTTTATATGAAATAATATTATTTAAGATTTGTATCGAGAACGTTGTTAATCGTTGTTTTTTGAAACCCTAGAATACAGATTAAGTTGATTTATAGTAAATTTTTTATGGTAATGATAAATTGGGAAGTAATATGTTGTTTTAAGGCTGGAAAGAAGCACATGCATGAAAGATTGTTGCTAGCATAGTTGAATGCATGTTTATCCCCCGTGTACTCATGTATTTGTGCTTGTGGTTTACAAAATTTGGGGTTTTTGAAAATTTTTAGTTGCTGCATTATAGGTCGTGATTTTTTGAAAAATTTTATCAATATGTATCTATATACCCTAAGCCCCCGGTGAAGGTTTGGCATATGCATGCGAAATTTGACAAAGTCCTCAGGATGTTTGATTTAATGCCTTCCCTCTAAGTTTCTTGCCTGAAATATATTAATAATACATTATTAATTCAAGGAATAATGAGTGTTGGAATACAATAAGAAGATAACTTATTTGTTTGGTTTTATTTCCTTCATATACTTGAATTTACACCTCATCAATGTATTTAAGTACGTTTTAGTGAATCTGTTTGTTTGTTTTGGAGATTTAGAATGCCACCTCTAGAGTTAGTGATATCCTTTCGAGGTATAAAGTAAAATTTAGGGTTGCTTGAACCTGACTGTATTGTTGCAAAGATAAAGGAGGCTGCTGTAAACATTATGAGTCTATATGGATTAGACTCCACTTCAAAAATTCTGTTGAATGTTACCAACCCAGAGAATAAGATGAAAGTTGCGCTGGATTCAGATTTTGGGCTTGACTTTTTGTGTAGAATTCATCAGATTTTAGGTGTCAATACTTTAACTGTTGAAGTTGTACCAGTTCTTCACCCTCAATTTCAAGATTCTTCCTTACTGCAAGCATTGTTAACAAGCTTAGGAGTTGTGTTGCCTGATGAATTGATTACTCAGTTGAATGAATCTGTTGATGGAAATGCTTCTGTTGGGGGATATCCTACTTTTGAGGGACAAACTGTTGTCGGGAGACAAGCTGGTGTTGGGGAACAAGTTAGTGTTGGGGCTGATAAATCTGATGAGGATGCATGGCTATCTGACTATTCAGATAGAAGGGCTGACAGCGATGATGATGATGTTAATATGAAATTTATGGAAGCTGCATTTGATGGTGCTGTTGAACCTAACCCTACCATTGCCGACGAGGGTAGTGAAGATAGTGGGGATCATGAGAGGGGTCAAAACAGCGACTTGGAATCTGATTCAGATGACAATTTGTCTGATGTTGATAAAGAGGTAAGAAGGCTAATTGATTCTTCTGATGATGATGTTGAGCTCGACACTGTCCAATTAACTAAATACTTACAACAACATGAGTATAAAGTAGGTGCTGATGGGAAACATAGGCTTAAATTAGGGCATGTGTTTAAAGACGTTGGTCATTTGAGGGAGATATTGCATGAGGTAATGGTTAGAAAAAGGTTTGCCATCAAAATAGTATATAGTGAGCCAAGACGATTCGTAGGTACTTGTAAAGAAGCTGACTGTCCATGGTACGTGTTTGGTGCAAAACTGAATGATGGGACTGGTTTTATATTGCGAGAATATAACAAAAAACATGAGTGTAGGCTTACTAACAAGACAGTAAAAGTTACCTTTGCTTGGGTTGCTTCCAAAATAAAGGGTCAAGTTACTGTTGACCCTAATGTCAAGATTGATATTTTGAGGAATCATGTGCAAGAGACTTATGGTTTAAAGATTGGGAAGATGACACTGTATAGGGCTAGAGCAAAGGTAAGACTTGAGGTATTTGGGGATCATTCGAGGGGATATAAAAAATTATTTGACTATGTTGTTACCATTCACAAGGCTGATCCAGGAGCAGTATGCAAGGTGTTATGTGATGCTATTTCTATTCCTCATAAGGTACTATTCCAGAGGTTTTTTGTTGCATTTTCAGCACAAAAAAATGCATATCTTAACGGCTGTAGGCCTTTTATTGGAGTAGATGGATGTCACTTGAAAGGTAAGTATGGTGGAGTGTTGTTAGCCGTTGTTGGCTTGGATGGTAATAATGGGATTGTCCCTTTAGCACTATGTGTTTGTGAGATTGAGAATGCAAAGACATAGGGATGGTTTATGGAGAACTTGAATAGTTATTTGGATGATGGAAGACAGGTCACTTTCATTAGTGATAGACAAAAGATGCTGATTAATGTAATTACAAACACTTGGCCTACTGCCTATCATAGGGCGTGTTCTAGGCATGTTTATGCTAATTTTTCTAAGTCGTTTGCTGGTGCACAGTTGAAACAATTGTTTTGGAAAGTTGCCAAAAGCAGTAACAAACATGATTTTGATGAGGCAATGGCAGAGATCAAGGCTGAAAAACAAGCTGCATTTGAGTGGTTGGAACGAGAACTACATAGTTATAACTGGTCGATGCACACATATGACAGAAATTACATGGTAGATCGTACCGATAACAATGTATCGGAGTGCTTCAACAGTTAGATATTACTACAAGAGACGGACCTTGCTTTGAAGAGATAAGATGTAGACTTATGAAACGGTTTACAAAAAGAAAAAATGAGGCAGCAATTTGGAAAAAACAGCTGACCCCTAAGGTTTTGAAAGAGTTGGACAAAAAAAATAAGATTGCACAGAAAATGATTATAAAGCTTCTGGTGATCTTAATTTTCAAGTCATGGATAGAGCTTATAATCCACCTAGGAGGTTTGTTGTGAAGCTAGAATCCAGAATATGTGATTGCGGTTATTGGAAAATTGCCGATCTCCCTTGTCAACATGCTATGGCCACCATAGGATATGCAAGACATGAAGTTCAGGAGTATGTTCCAGCCTACTTTAGCAGACAAGCTTACCTTAACACATATTCAGTGATGTTCAGCCCTCTTCCAGATCAGTGTACATGGAAGCCTACAGGAAGGCCGTTGATTGACCCACCAATTGTTGAAAGAAAAATTGGAAGGGCCAAAAAAACCAGAAAAAGAGCAACAAATGAGCCTCAGAAAGAGAAAAGAAAATTCTTCGTCATTTGCTCATTTTGCGGTGGTTCTAATCACAACAAGAGAAGTTGTCCGTTGAGGCCATCTGTTGCAAGGGCAAATAGAGCGAGGAATAATAATTTTCAGGTATATTTAATAATACTATTATTATTTATTATGTCTATTATTGTTCATTATCTGGGACTATTATTATTTGTTATATTTATATTGTTCTTATGCTTTAATATCATCATGTTTTCTAGGCATTAACAACATCAAGCCAGCCATTAAATGCTTCACAACAGGCAACAAAGAGAAGAAAACAAGTGATGCTTGCACTTATATTTCATTTTTTGTGCTTTCATAGTTCGTTTTATGTATAATATAAAATTCATTTACAAACCAATATATTTTATAAGCGTCAGCAGCAAAAACAATTGGTTCAGGCCAGCCAACAGCTACTACATCTGAAACAGTAAGAAAGGTGTTGTCTTGGTTCAATATTTGTATAAGCCAATGTTTGTTTTTTTTGTTCAAGTTTTTAAACTGACATAATATATAATTTAGATACCTAGTGGCCCAGGTCAAAGTTCCAATGCTGGAACAAGGAAAAGAAGGGCTGTTCGAGGTGCTGGAACAAGGGGAAGACAATCAAGTCCAGGACTGAACCAATCCCAAAATCCATCTCAAGCTTCAATTATCACGGGTTCTTTGTAATGGGAACAAACTAAACTTGTTTAAACAAACTAAACTTGTTATGGCCACTTCGGCCACCGGTGATGGCAATCCGCTGTCATCACTGGAAAGTCCACTGCGGATATCCTTAGATCCACCGCGGAAATCTTTTAGAAAACAGCCAAAATTCACCACCGAACCGGCCCCTACCCTAAAGCTACCGTCCTCGTCCAAAACCAAGCCGAGACGATCAAAGCGATTGTCAAAACAATGTCCAACAACCCACAATCCCGACAACACCCAACCCCAACTCCATTCCTATCAGCCCCCAATACCCACCGCCTCCATCCTATTAAAACTTCGGGAACCGGCGACAAACCACAATGTCGTAAATGACCAAGAAAAAGGGGTAGAAAGTCCAAAGAATTCATCCATCCGTCCTGCTCCATGTTTGGGTCAAGAAAGGGGTCGTGAAGGAAAAATGCATGGCGGCCAAGATGATAAAGAAATTTACCGTGAGGAAACAGAACTCGAACCCAACACTCCTCATCCTCGGCCATCCAACACTCCTCATCCTTGGCCAAAGACAACACCTCCAACCATGAACAACAACTTGGTAAATCTCAAGTCCTTTCCACCGTAGGCCTTGTACAAGCTTCACAACAACTCACGGTTGTCAACTTTGCAACCACCGTGAGTGGCCAAGATGCATGCATTCCTCTTAGTCCACAAACGGCTCTTCCAAAAAGTCAGCAAAATGCTCACCATTCTCTACCAACGTCAACACATACACACCCAATTTCAATATCTTTCGACTCCCACCAACAAGTGTCCCCCACTTACCACACCCATTCATCCCCCATCACCTACCAATTACTCACTCACACCAACTCCAAAGCCTTAAACAAAACAAATCACCATTCCCCCCCTTCGGTCCCCAACACCCACTCACACTCCCCACCAATCAATGCACCAACATTATCCCTCACCATCGATCATATGTCTCCCACTAAAATTCACAAGCAAATCCCCACTTCTCACACTCCTCTACTTGCCTCGGCTCCCACCAATCCACATGGCCACAACCAAATCCCCACCAATCATATACCTCTCACTCAAGCCCAACCCCTTCTCACCAACATACAAGCCCAATCCCTTCTCACCAACTTTCAAGCCCAAACTCACCTCTCCTCCTCTCAAGCCCAAAACAAAACTCCACCCATTAAACCAACTCAAGCCCAATCTTCAACCATAAATCCCCTAGTCCAAAACCAAGCCCATATCATTAACACCCCTCATCCACAAGCCCAAAATATTAACAACCCTCAAGCCCACTCCGGCCCTATTCCGACTTATGCTTCGGTCTTAAACTCGAATAGGCCGATTAAAAAATCCTTTTCGAAAATTATGAACGGGCCCACACCGTCGACGATTCCAATCAAAGCTGTCTCTTCATTCGAGGACGAACCGAGCATGCAATTTTCCTTAGACGAAGTGCAAGCGATGGCTGCTCTTTTTATGCTGACATTGGTCGGTAAGTTTTCTTATAACCGACCTCACATGAAATTAATTCGCAAATCTTTTAGCAACATGGGCTTAAAAGGAAATTGTCAAGTTTCCCTCTTAGATAACCGGCATGTTTTAATTAAATTGGTTGTCGAAGAAGATTACACTCGCTTGTGGGTTAGGGAGACTTATACCGATTTCCGGTGTTCCGAGGAGTCGCCCATTGTCCCTGTTTGGATATCTCTTCCTTACTTGCATGTTCATTTCATGCACTGTAAGGAAGCATTATTCTCTATTGCTTCGACTGTGGGTACACCTCTGCAGATCGACCACGCATCGCCTCCCCGACCTTCGGCCGCTAGGTGTTAGAGCACGATGTCACGCGTTCTCCGATTCAGAGGATCCGGATTGGTGTGGGAGATTCCGGATTTTGGCAGAACGTAGTCTACGAGAAGATCCCTCTTTACTGCTCCTCTTGCAGGCACCTCGGCCACTCCGCTGAGACGTGCTATGTGGCCAACCCTGGCCTTCGCCCCCATCGGCCCACCAGAGCCCGGCAGCCCGACCCGCAGAAGGGTCCGGACACAGAGACCCCTCTATCTGACTCTCCTCCTAGTGCTCCAGGCTCGACCCGAGAGCTGCCCAAGATGGCTCTTCGATTAGACACCGCCCCCATATCTATAATCGCCTGCAGAGGCAGACGACCGACCCCGCCACCCAAAGATACGCTCTGTGTTTCGATATTTATCGGATGATCTTGGCATATCGGTTGTGGGTTTCAATAACCATTGCACCGATATTCCCTCTGATGGGGAGATCAGTGGTGATGAGCACCAGCACTTTGATTATTCTGCCGACTATTAGCACTCCGGGATTCAGAGTTGTGACGATCACAGTTCTGACGAGCTCTCGAGGCATGATTTGTACTTCTTGTCCGCTCCTGAGGATAGTAGCAGCACTGCACTCACGACTTCAAGTTACTCAAAGACTCGAGGAAGGGCTTCAGATTACTCACTGGCCATAAATATCGGAGACAGTTTTCATGCAGACGTTACTAGTTTTTTGCTATTTCTAGTTTTCGGTTATTAGGCTTTGCCTTTTTTGATGCATTTATTGTTTTGCCCTTTTTATTGGATATCTTGGTCTACGTCCCCCTCTTCTTGTACTTTTTCATTTACTGATCTATATTACAGGTAGGGGTCCCCGCCTAACCCCCCACTGCACTGGTGGTTTTTAATAATAAAAAAAACTTTCTATTTTGGTTGTTATTTTGGCATATTACTAGTTATTTTGGTGATATTTTGGATAATTATGTGGCTGTCAATGGTCATTTACGATGTATTTTGATGATATGATTAATAGTTATTTGGGCTGCATTTTCGGATAACTATGATATGATATTATATTTTCCAGTTATTGTGGTTAACGAAATGTTATTTAGGGGTGTATTTAAATGCAATTGCAGATAAAAACTATGACTGTCATAATTAAGCTTTTATTTCAATAATGCATGTTTTATAGGTTGCATTACATTTTAATAAACACAATTGCACAGAGACAGACTAGCAGTACTAGTATATATTTAAGCTTTCCTTCAATAAGCCTAAGCCTTTTCTTTATCTTCACCATCTCATCAGCTCTAAAGTTTACTGCATTTGGCTCTAAATTTTGATTATCTACCATTTGATCACTACTATTAAGGTATATGAGAGCTTCAGTAGTAAATCATTGCCAAAACTTGCATTTATTGAATCTGCATGACCAAAACATTGCATTGGGATTTTGTGGTGTAGCCCGCACGCCACACCAACAGTACTTGGGAATGCATTTAATTTTTCTATGTGGTTGTCCACTGGCTGCAGAACTTAAACTATAACTTGATGCCATTTTGAATGTGTAGATGATGTGTTTCAATGTGAAGATAATGAGTTTGAATGAATGGTACAGTTATGATGTGTTATGGATTATGAGGAAATTTATATGGTTGGTTGTATTATGAGGGTTATATGGCTGGTTGTGTGAGGAGGGTTATATGGCTGGCTGGGAGCAGCTTGCATGGTGGAATTTTGCTTGTTTCACATGTTGATTCTTGGTTATTATATGCCCTAAATTGTAGCCGTTGTGAGCTAACGGCTACAATATTAAATCTAATTATTTTTTGCTTTTTTTAAGGTGAAATTGTAATTTTCGTTGTGGGGCGCAAAATAGTCATTTGCTAAATTTCCGTTAGTTTTCTTAACGGATCCTAAACGGAAGTGGAAAAGTGAAACAAAACGAAACGTCAAGTGGATTCCAGTAAAAAAAAAAAAACAATTGTATATTTTTGAAAAAGTGGAAAAAAATGAGTGGACGATGGATATTTTCCCTATATGTTTTTTTAATGACATTATGTAGCTCCTTAGATTAAATTAAATTCTCCAATCGGACATGTGAAAAAGTTTGCAATTTTTTATTTGAGTGAAACTTTCAAGTTTCAACAACTTATAAAAAATTTTAATTACATTATTCTTTAAAATATTTGAAATTAATTTATAAAATATTAATATATAAATTAAAAGTCAATCATCACATCATTAAATTTTATCTTACAATTTTTTTTAATATTTTTATTTATAAATTTATACGAATTTAAAAAGTGTAAATTTTTGTAAATTTTTTTTGTCTTGTTACTTAATTTCTACTTTCATAATTCTAAACTCTTAAAAGTTTCTCAAAATAATACTTTTACTTAAAATTTAAAGTATAAATATAAATATAAAATAGGACAAACAGAAAAAAAATTATTAAAAGAATAATTTATTTAAACATTTAATCAAATTTTCATTCAAAACCAAAAAAAAATTAACTTATTTTTATTATTAAAATAATTTTGGTTAAAGAGGAGTTTTAGAAGGAATTTAAAGGAGTGTCAACAGGCCTACTCTTTTTATTTTGGGAAATTATCAGCCATATACCCTTAAGTGTCACCGGTATCAAACATACTATAACACTTTTCACTTGTATCACTCGTATACCCTAAGTTGACAAAACGCTTCTGCCGTCCACCATTCCGTTAATTATTCATTCGCTCATTAGCATAATTTAGTCTTTTTAAACTTTGATTAAATAAACGACATGTCATTCCATTTACCTAGTAAAAAATGACATGTCATATAATATATATTGATAAAAATGACATGTCATCCCATTTATCTAATAATTGTTAATAATTACTTAAAAAAATATTTTACAACCGAATCTACTCTTCTAAAATTTAACCTAAATTTTTGAAGATCTACTCCTCCAAACTCCAACTGAAATTTTTTATGATATAATATGTATAATTATAAATAATATCTTGTTAACAAAATTTTTATGGTATAATATGGATAATTTTATAGATAATTATTAATAATATGTATCATTAATAATTTATATTTTTTAATAAAAAAATATATTGTTAATAACAAAATTAAAAAAATTGTGTATTGAAAATTTATATTAATTTTTAAGGTACATTTATATTTTTACTTCATTTTGAGTTTTAAGGGCAAAATAGTCAATTTACCATAATTCTGTTAACTTTCTAACGGCAATTAACGGAATAGTGGACGGCAGAAGTGTTTTGTCAACTTAGGGTATACGAGTGATACAAGTGAAAAGTGTTGTAGTACGTTTGAAACCGGTGACACTTAAGGGTATATGATTGATAATTTCCCTTTTATTTTTAAACACCACACGCTGTATAGTGAATCAAAAGTCCACTAAGACTTAGGTCGATTTAAGACTGAACTTGTTAAGGCCCAGTCCAAGATTCCACAAAAAACATTTTAAATTTTAATTTTTCCCCCCTTTTTTAACTATTAAAAATATTTGATTTTTTTCCCGAACGAAATTTGGGGGGAAAAAAAACCAAACTTGGAAAATGCCTGAGAAACTTATAAAAATAGTCTTAAAATATTTAGATTTTTTGAAATTGACCCTAACTTTTATTTTTATCATAATTAGCTAAATATAAGATTTTTAAATTGCATAGACCTCGTCACTTTCAAAAAATTACCAAAGCAATACTGCTCTTAAAAAATCATCAAATCTCACTGCTTCACGAAATCATCAAATGCCATCACTTTCAACAAATTACCAAATTCATCAAACAAATGTAGTAATGTATAACCAAAGATATAATCATCAATTATAAATCATGAAGCTAAGGTTAGTGTGTCACACAATGTATATGAATTTAAACAATGTGGGTTTTTTAATGTTTCAAGTTCAAGGTTTAAGTTTGAAATTAATATGAATTTTTTTAAATAAATGTTGTTATTTTTCATTAATAAAATAATGTGAATTCTCAAAGAACTTAATTTGAGTTTACAGATAAACAAAAAAAAAACTATTAAAAATAACAAAAATCCAGGTTAAAAGTAAGATTGAAACAAAACCCAAAATATGTGTATATGCAAGGCGACTGGCACTTGCTTACATACTCATAGTATGTGTGGCAATTAGGGATATGAAATCTGGGGGATGTTTTGATCCAAAAAATTATATTTTGTTAGTTATGATATAAAAATAGTTAATAGGGTCAATTTAAAAAGAAAAACTCAAAAATTTTAGAATTTTTTTATAAATTTTCCAAAAAGAACCAAACAAAGTGAGGGTGGCTTTTTCCAGGTCGAGCTAATATAAACTAAAAGCCTAAAACCGAACCAAACTCAACCCAAATCGAACCCTTTTTATATCCATAACGTCGTTGTTTCAGTAACAAACATATACTAGATTTTAATATCTCAATCTTAAAAATCTCACTTGTTTGTAATTAGGGATGGCAGGAAAATCCGGATCCGGCCCGCATCCGCAAGGATCCGGAAAATCCGGATCCGGAAAAATTCGGATCCGCATGGTAAATAATGCGGATCCGGATTTGAATTTTTCAAATCCGTACGGATCCGGATGCGGATCCGGATGCACTTGCATCCTAAAACCGATATCCGGATCCGGATTTTTTTTGTTTTAAATAAAAACTATATGTTTAGATTTAAAAACCTAATTTGATAATTTCTAATCATCCTCATCCACCGCCTTTAACCCGTAACCCCCATCTTCTCTCTCTTCCTGTAGCCAAGGCCGCTCGCCCGACCCCATCTTTCTTCTCTCCTTCACAAATTTAATGGGGTGGTAAGCCGCAGATCTCGCTGACCTTCACCGTCGCTGTGACTCGCCTCGCTCGCCTCGCAACTCGCCAGACTCGCTCGCCGCAACTCGCCGTGACTCTCGCCCGCCTGCAACTCGCCAGGATTTCGCCTCGCCTCGCAACCGCCGTGACTCGCGCTCGCCCGCAGCTTGATCCTACCGAGTCCGCTATCCGTCATCCAACCTTCCCATCCAAATTCAAGCTTTCCAAGCTTCACCAAAGCGAGCAACTCAAAGACTCATTCTCGGTTTTACATCTCTTACTTTGTGAATTTGATTTATTCAAGAAAAGTTTCAAAGATTTGAGATTGATTGTTATTAGCTTGTTGATATTTTTATTTTGTGGATTTATAATGATGTATGTTATTTATTAAATTGTTTAAATTTAATTATGTTTGAATTTTTTATGTGCTATATTCTCACCAAATATTGCTTTCGCCATTTGTTATTCAAATGTTGTGAGGCTTGAAAATGAGCAATATTTTGTTTAAATTTATATTTCATGATCCGGATATCCGGAAAATCCGCTCGATCCATCCGCAAAAAATTTATGATCCGGATCCGGATCCACCAATGTTAATCCGGATGCGGATCCGGATGCACATGCATCCGGATCCGGATCCGGATTTTGCCAACCCTATTTGTAATGCGTCTTGCTTTAATATTTCCTTTTCCCTCAACATTCTTTGTGTTGTCCACTTTACTGATATTTTTCTAAATTTAAGCTTAGAATATTTACTAAAAGGCTGTATGAAAATACTAAATAGATAGCGTGTAACTCCCTCTTTATAAAAGGGAAAAAATTTCACAAATTAAAAACAAAAAAACTACACACAAAAAGAATAGAGCCAAAATAGTAGTTAACTTCCTAAAACACCAATCATGATTGCATGTGATTTTGTAATCTTTGATTAAAATCTCCAGGGAACTTTATTATGATTAAATTCTCTAGTAAAAACATCTTAGTTTTGCTCTTTAATAAGAGATTTTAAGGAAGTAGCAGTTTGCAATAAGTGAAGGCAAGTTCAAGTTGTAACAAATACTGAAGTCGAGCTTTTCAACAAGGCACATGAGATCTGGAATGAAAGTTCTTAAAACAAACTGTAGAAGTTGACCATGACTCTTTTAAATTATAACTTCAATTAGAAAAAAAATATAAATAAATTTTTTTATAAATATATAATTAGAAAAATATCATAAGTAAACAAATTTCACAAATTTAATGGAAAACGGTAAGATTTGCAAAATGCTTTAAATATCCACCGTTGACCTTATTACCGTCCGTTGATTGATACAAAAAAAGGGCGGGAATTCTTCAAAAGGACCAAAAACGATCAGGCCGCCAATAAATTAAAAAAAAAAAAACCCTAAAATTGAAATCGGAATAGTTCCGAAATTCTCCCCACTTCATTATTCACTCAAAATTTCAGACCTGAAAAATGGAAGCCGACGATCCTTTCGCCTCAATCACCAAGCTCTGCCAGGTGTCATCCTCCCAGGAAGAACACTTGCGTCACTGTCGGTTCGTGGGCGAACCGGAAGAGGACCCGCAAGCTTCCGGAGAAATTGACGAGCAATTAACCGGCATCATGATGATTACTCCTCCTGATAGTATGTCGGACAACGACCAGAATGACAATAATGCCCTTAAAGATAACGAAATTTTCCATACCCCACCTGAAGATACCCTAATCTCCAGCTCCGACGATCATCGAGATAATCAAAGGGTCGTTATTGAAGAAGAAGCTGAAGGGGATTGTACGGAGGGCGAAAAGACGGTCGATTTGGGGGCGGATACCGATTTAGGGTTCACAGAGGTGGAGTTGACGCAGAGATCCGGCACTGCAAACGAGGTAATTCAATCTGAATTAAACAAAATTAGGGTTCTGAAGAGAGAATTAGCTGCCAGTGAACGTCTAATCGAATCTCTAAAGAAAAAATCGAAAATTTTGGATAACAATTTTCGTTCGGAATCTCCAAAACGATGTTTCGGGGAAAGTGTAAAGAAAATAATGAAATCTTTGGAGAAATTGAATTCTAATAAAGGCAGCCCGTACAAATCCGAATATAAATCTCATCAAAGTAATCAAAGTAGTGAAGCTAGTGGAGATAGTTCTTCCAAAAGGAAGCTGGACTTTTCAACTGACAATTTAGGATTAGAAACTGAAGCTACTGATAGGGGTTTAGGATTTAGTGAAGGTTTAGAGCACGGTATAAGAAATAGGGAAGGTTATAGATCAGTAGGCAACAATGGAAATGGTGAGGGAACTTCAATTTCGGGGCAAAAGGGCAAAGAGGACATTGACAAGTATAGGTATACTGGTCCAAGTGTTCATAACTTTGGTGAAATGGGGAGAAGAACTCGGGCGATACGCGCATTGCCGGTGACAATTTGTGGAAAGGGAGAGAAGGATGCTAGGAATGATAATAAGGAGATCAAGCTTTTGGATGTCTTGAGGATGCTGGCAAGGAATTGTGATTATGATCATAGCCTTCAGAGTAAAAGCATCTTGGATGTTGCAAAGAGTCGGGGCATGTCTTTTCCGTAGCTATGAGATAAAGAATAATCTATAACATGTATATAAGTGGACATAGGTTTTGTATGGACATTGGTATGATGGGTTTCTAACTGAACAGAGGTTTTGGAAATCTTATTGTTCTTGGCTGTGAACCTGTTTCCCCAAGTGCTGCTGGCCTATACAGTTAGGGATGTTATTGTTAGTTGTTACCAATGGGAGGATGTATGTTGGAGCATATTGAACTTATAAATTGGAAGATAAATGCATTTGTGGATCAATAATGGGATGTTATCAGTGTTAGTTGGTTTGGGAGCTTTACATGAGGTGTTTGTTTTTGAACTTTGGAGCATCAACACATTTCTACCCAAAAAATCTTGTACATAACTTTATATATTTCAGCTACTAGTGTTCCTTAACTGAGCTTTATGTGTGTGTACTACTGGTTTGATAAGACAGGTGTTGGTTGGACTTATTTATTGTATGAAGTTAAGCCCCGTGACTTAGCCTAAATTTAAGGATCCAATTTGGAAAGATTTTGCTAAAATTTGTCGAAGAAGAAACAAGGTATTTGTAGCTATTCTCATTCTTTCCCTTCATTTCAGGAAATTTATATTATATAAGTATTTACATATCTATCAATGCATAGTCCTACCTGTTAAATTGAAATTTAAAATAGTTGATTTAATATGTTGAGGCAATCAGGCAAAATGTTGCTTTCCCAAGTCAGGATAAGAGCACTATGATTGGCTCGCTTCAAATGCACGTGCATCCGCTGTATGCAGTTGCGCAATTTGACTTTGGGAGTTTTCTTTTATTGCTCTTATAGTTATAGGGATCCATCTTGCAGTTTTTCTGCTGATAAAACTTCATATGAGGTCATGAGACGTTGCTTATTAATGGATTCTCATTAACCGGTTAGTTGTTTATGGAAATGATGCCCCCATTTTTTAGCAGAGAGAATTTTTAAATCCGCCCAAACAAGAAATAAGTAAAATTTTAAATGTGTCAAGTAAAATTTTAAATGAGTAATAAGTATTTCATCTTTGTTGTTCATAAGATTTAACTGGATAATTCTACAATGTAACGTTGAGCATTTTCAAATGCTCAAAGAAGTAGTGATGTTTGGCGGTCGTGCACAATTTATTTAAACCAGGCTAATGGCATTAAGCTATGTTCAAATTGATATGCACAAAGTTCTTATATTCTCACATCTAAGAGAATCAACTAGCAACGTAAAATATGATCTTACAGATCACTGTTCCTACATCCTAGAATGATTGACCCACTTAATGAAGTCGATTATTCACAATAAGGATCAAAAGACCGAACGTTTCTTCTTTTCCCATATATCTTCAGGACTGACCTGACCAGCTGAACTATGCAATTGTCCAGCCAAGAAGCATAAATATAATGGTTACCAACTTAATTCACATGCATCCCTCCCTTTGTGGCTGGGTAAAATCTATCAAACTGAAGCAACGGCTACAAGAGGATGTGGCAAGTTATTTTGCATGGCAAACATTATATTTGCATACATAACTCTGAAAATCGCCCCTCTACAGCATTTTGAGCTATATATTACAGTCTGTTCTCAACCTATACAAAAAAGCCCACCCAAGCCAAATTTATCTCTTAGCATTCCATGTTCGAAAAGATCAAGGGAAAAAGATCAACCAGCAAACGTCATTCACAGAACTTTAGTAGTTGGCATGCATAGAGCATCCATCGGACAAGTACTGAAGGAGGCAGTCTGCAGACTTACATGGCCCTAGTAATCAAAGTACTATTTGGACCAATTCTGCTATGGTCGGGCATGATTCGGGTATGCTGAGCTACTACTGCTTGCCTGTTGGCCAAAACTTAAAGATGGGTGAAGGAGCTCTGCCTGTGGAAATGAGCCATTGGATGGCACATCCAGCAGCAGATCTTGATCAGAACTTTCATCAACAAAATGCAGAGACTCGAGCATGAGGGAGCTCCCATCAGAAGGCAAGGCAAATAAACTTCTTGGACTAAAGCAAGAGCCATCATTTTCCATGAATTCCTTGTTTTCATAGGTAGCCTTCACAGTCACCCTTTTGGGGCTCTTCATAATATTTTTTGCTTCTGAAAGAGCAAAGATACTTTTAGGGAGCAGTTCCAATGTACAACATTGTAATGGTTACAGAAGACCATTGACAATCAATTTATACCATGATGTATTTATTATGCCGTTAAAAAAGCCTGTCACTTGATCATGGTGGTTAGTAAACCAAGTTGTCAACACTGACTCTTCAAATTGAAAAGACATCGAGTTTAGATGTATCCACACATGCACAGGTGCACCAACAGAGAGATGAATTCAAATTTCTAATATATTATCCATAATCTGTGCTAAAGATGTTTTAAGCCAATCATCTGTTTCATTAAAATTTCCCCAAAAATCTATCCTCTAAAATTGGTAGTGGTATTTGTGCGTGTCAGGTCCTTAGGATTATCTGGACAGAATATGTATGTAGGAAAAAATACAATTTCTAAGTTGAGGCTTAACTGTGTCAACAGAAAGAAATGTGTATCCCCTATGATATTGCATGTATATGTTTACTGCAAAGGAACTTAAAACTGTGGGCCATAAGCAATTGGAAATTATGTGAACAGAAATTACAGATCCGGGATTGAAGCCTAGATTGGAAGGATTGATTTTAACTACATCAGTAATCCTAGTGTATGTTATACTTGCTAGGAACAAAGTACCCTTCAGCTTATCATAATCCTATTTATTAGTCTCTCGTTTGGTTTCTCTTTGTTCCTTGGAGAGCCTAAGTTGTCTTCAACGCTAGGAATCAATGAACCTCTCCAACTTTTTGTAGTGTTTACCTGATCAGAAACATTCAACGACACATTATCACAGGTTTGACTAACCTGGAAACTTTTGATTTTGGCCATCACGTAATCTCTTGGCATTTATTATGTTATTTGATGCAGCAGCATCTGGCCCTCTTGAAACACATGACCCTCCAGTACCACTCTTACACTTCTGCAACCATAAAATGAGCTAATAAGTAGCAAGATAATTGTCAATCAACTTTCCAAGGAATAAAAGTTCTGATAAAGATTTTCAAGTAATGATATTCAAATAAAAACTCAATTTAAAACCTTGAGTGATTGATAGTGCTCCACCCAATTGGATGTTGTCAAATTAGATAACGCAAGCCTTTTCAATGTCCTGCAGTCTTCGGTTGCCACCCCCAGGAATGAGAGATCAAAAACCCCTTCTGCAAGCAGTTGCTGAAAGGAAGATATATCCTCCTTGTATTGAAGGCTATCAAACATACTATTGAGGCTGCACAAGCAACAATGTTATCATCAATAATGCACCTCAACATTGAAACCTTTTCTTTAAAATTCCACATGAAATGAATTGCTTCAACACCAATGTTCGAATATGCATAATAGGACCATCACTTGCTCGTTATTCAAGACCGGATTCCATTGGTTTGGTTATTATGCATATCACACTTGCAATCCAATTTGGTGTGATTATCCTTACTACACTGCAATGAAACCTTATTCATTATTTCACTATAGATCATATTTCAAAAATTCTCTACAATCACTTGCATATAGCATGAAAAGACATGTAAGAGAAAGAGACTGACCTATCTGGAAATACGGCAGTGTCATGCAGAGGTAGATACTTCAGTAACTGCTGCTGCTCCTCGTGTGTCAAGTGTCCCAGAAACTCCTTAAAATTGAGAATATCCTACACCAAATATGAATACTGAACATGATATCTCTCAACAATTTAAAACAGAACAATGTTCAAGCAGAAAAATTCTGCACAATAGATAAATACAACGATGCAAGTCACACTGCTGAATGAGTAACTTAATGTAGATTCACAAAGATCCTTCAGAAGAAATTCAAAGTGAAACTTTGAGAGTGCATAACAATGAGAAAGTGAAACACGATAACCCATATACCATATACATAACTCAGGTTGACATGCTTCATATTGAGAAATGTACAGCTGAAGGTAAGCTTCAATATATATATATTTATATATATATTTATATATATATTTATATATATAATTTTACCAAAGCCTTCTCAGTCGAATGCTAACAGATAACATCAAGTTCAAATAAATGGTTTTTGTATGACCACCAGACAAAGACCAACTTAATACCACTTACATTCAAGTCTATTTCACATAGCGGTGAATTATGACTCCCCAGGATTTGTAATTTTTCATGCTGAGATTTGTCCCTGAAATGCCAAAAAACAGAAATGTTAACCAAGGTAACAATCTCCATTTTGCAGTTATGTTGCATGCTCATTATATAGAGGAGGGTTTAAATTAGAAACCGTTACTTTTATTTTTAATCTCTTAAAAATAGATAATTGACAAAAGGGCTTTCATAAGTTTTTACCATTCCCAAAGAAGTTACCTCTTAAGTTGATCTTGTTGCATGCCTTGTTCAATGAAGTTCTTTGCTTTGTCCATGTTACGACTTGAAAAGTTTACACCCTGGTAATCATTATATACATGAAGGGTTGCAGAACGAGAGTATGACTCATTTGCTGAGTACTGTTTGTTTTCAACTGACAAGGAACTAGCTTCAGATTCCTCTTCTCGTGCTATTGAACTGGGATGTCTAATGAGAACACTTCCATGTCCTATCTCGACAGACACCATTGGTGTTTCACTTTCAAAAAGCAAATCCTCTTCTGATGATCCAGAGAAGTATGAAGACTGTTGTTCATGTAAAATAGTATACAAATCTTTAGTAAGCTTCTCAACTGGAGATTGCTTTGGACGATTGACACAAGTCCTCTTCTTAGAAGGTACCACCGAGTCCCACACATTTGATTGGGCTGGACCTGAATAAAAGCATCAGGAAAATACTTCAGAGGCAGAATAACCAAGTGCAGTAAGGTCGATAAATTATTGAACCAATGTGACTATGAACTAGTCAAGCAAGCAGTTGGCTTTCCACACAGACAAATTCTGGAACAGTTAAGTTACTTTTCTCTAATTTACTGGATTCATATATCATACGGTAGCTGACGCAATACCAATGTTCTTAATTCTTTTTAAAATTTACATGAAACTGAGCAATGGATTATGTAACTCTAGAGATGGCCTAGTATAAAATTTTTTCACTTTCAAAAGGGGCAACGATGATGAACTTTATTGAGTGCCCAACCTGTCAAATCACTAGCATCGGCACCCCCAAATTGTACACAGCTCTCGGAATTAGATATGGCAGACCCAGAACTAGATCTATTACTTGTGTCTTCATCAACAACCTTCCGGTATCCATGATTGTAATCAGGGGCAAAACCCCCAATTACCACATTGTCATAATTTGACTTTCGCTTGAGAACTTTCACATCTTTGTTCTTGTTAATAGATATGCTCTTAACTTTAGAAACCCTGTGATCCTCATAATCATCTGGTTCAGCCCGAGCATGAAGTGGGGTATAGTTTGCAAGAGTTCCCTTTGTCCTCCACCGAGATCCACAGGCATTGCACAGTACAGGCTTCTCAGGAGGCCCATTGCGCCAAAGAGGAGTGCCTATTACAACACTTGATTGTTAGCAATAATAGACATCAAATAAATCCATTTACAAATATGATTAAATATCTAAGATAGACTTAGAAGATGAACTAATGGTCATCTAGAGCTCCTCATTGTCACTAAATTTAACAGCCACACAAACAGCAGAAACATTCAGCAGGAAAACGATTTGTCAAAATATACGCTTCAGCTAATGCATAGACAAGTATGAAGGCTCTATTGGACCAGAGTTGTTAACAAATACAGGTGAAACAACAAAGAGATTTTGAATAGAAGATGGAAAGCTAATCACCCAGAGAAGTATATATTTGGGAGAAATGGATACGAAAAGCATTCCAGTAAATTTCTAATAGAAATAACTTTTCAGGCTTGGGCTAATATACATCTTTCATGTGGCGGATTTCAATATTAGTTCATGTCGATTCAACATATCAATATTCTCACTCTTTCTGTACCCAAACTAAAACAGGATTTAGGATGCACCTCCTCTCATCATAAGCAATTTATGATCAGGCCTTTTCTAAGTGATCAACAAAGCCATTGCTTTTTCTTCCCCATTTTTCCTTTCTTTCTCTACTGAGCTTCTTATCAAATATATAAATAAAGGCATTGACCTTTAGGGTGGAACAAGGACATAATTCTTATAGATACTCTAATTACATGTACAAAGAAATAGAATTTTCTTCCTCGTTACACCACCATCTGGTATTGGTCTCGATGTTTCCTCTCAACATGACTATTTCTGAGTGTTTGGCTATCCAAAACCTATTCAACATTGATTCAAATTTGCATCATTCCAACTTCTATGCCAAAGAATAGTGTTGGCATTGAAGATAACACTGAAGTTGCTACAACTAAGGAGAAGCAACTTTAATAAACCTCGCTCACAGTTCAGTCCCAACAAATGCTTGTGGTACCAAGTTTGAAATCAAAAAACAAATGTTGTGCTGCACACTTTCACAGACAAACAACTAACGTTATGATGCATTTGGAACTGGTTCAAGAAACTTCTTAGCAGGTGAATGGGAGAGTTTGTCAGCTTCAAAAGACAATAGGATGCAATCAGAAACAAAAGCTCAACATCAAGAAAATGGAAGAAAATAGTTTTGAACAGAAATAAAAGTAACTAAATGAAAGTAATTTCAATAAGCAGTTGGAGAAACAGCACAAATTAATCAGTAAAAACAGTTCAAGCACTTATTAGCAAGTACTCTTCAGCTCTAATCCTACATTGGATTCACTCTTTAAAAACAGGAATGTGGGCAATAGATTCGCCACTGAGGTTAAACTAAGCTAAAAAAAACTCACATTCCTGATGTTGTAGAAACTACATTTATTTTTTTCTCATATTCAATAATTCATTAAGCAAAAAATTCATACAAAAAGTTCAGCTTGAGCTATTTCTCAATCTGATATTGACAAAGTGATTTCCAACAATTTGATGAAAAGTCCAAACTCAACTCTGAAACAAGTTGAAAACTTTGATAGACAGTCAAACAAGAAAAACTGAGTACTTGGACTCAATGACAAACTGGAATTGAAAGCAGTATCAGTTCCAATAAACAAGACAGCTGTGTTTCAGAATCCACACACAAGCAAAAGCACACAACAATACAGCCCATACTCTCAATTCACTAGCTTTTTGCACATAGTTTATTCCCTTCAATCATAGAATTACTCATCCAATATGCATATTCATATATCAAACAAACAAAATAAAATACAAAAATTGAAAAACACATTTTTTCCTTAAAAAATGAAGCAACAAGAACTCACTTGTAACTCCACAGTGATAGCAAGGACCTTGCTTTCCCATGTCCTTCCCTTAGTATTTTTTTTTTAACCCTTTAAAGGAAAATAATTCTAACAAAATTCTGGTAAACAAAAGGGATAAAGGGCAAATTTATTGACAAAAGTTGAAACGAAAATTAATAAATTTGTAAGAAAAAAAACTGTTTTTTTTTTTTAATCTATATTTCTTCAAGCCTCATATGGCATATACAAACACAGCTGGGCACAAACAAGAAAGGCTTCCCAGCAACAAAGCTTTGCTGAAAAAATATCAAAAGCCAAAGACCCAGTACAGTATTTTCTCAGTTTTTTTTTTTTTTTGGGTTGGTTATGTGGTCTTATTTATTGAATTGTTATTTTAAAAATCACAAAAAAAATTACAAAAATACAATAAGAAATGAAAAGATAGAGATGGGTTTCTCAGCTGGGAATCTGTACAATCAAATGGAAAAAGTAAAAGACCATTGAGAGAGAATCTAATTAATGGCTGTTGAAATGTGAAAGAGAAGAAGCAGCAGAAGAAGAAGAAGAAAGAGAAGTGTTTGTGTATATAAATAATATATGACCTTTTGTTGTTGTATACTTGTACGTATTGTGAAGTAAAAATGTAAAATGTTCAGCTTTCTCTCTTTGTTTTACTTTTATTATTATTATTAGTATAATTATTATTATTTTCATATTACCGAAAGAAAAAATTAGAAAGACTGAGAGATTTCAATTCCATATTTATTTATTTATTCTTATTTAAAAAATTAGTTATTATTTTTTAAAACCCATTCCGAAGTGAAGCATTGCAAAGAATATAATTGCATATATTCTGTTGACTATAGTCATCTCTTCTTTGTTAAACCAAAAGGGGGCAAAAAAAAAAAAAAAAACAGATATTTTAACTTATGGTTTTAGAGAAAATTAAAACAAAAATAAATGGCGCAGAACAACAAAAAAAGGTGAAAAAAACAAAGAGGGTTTGTTTGGCATTTTGCTTTGTATATTATGTTTTCTATTTTTTTTGGGTATTTTGTACAAGATAATATTAATATTCTTGTATGTTTTATGTGATGACATGATGTTGATAAATATTAAAATCAGTCTTTATTTATAAAAGGAATAAAAACTAAAGCCACCTTCTACGCTACATTTCGTGGTCACAACTCACATGTGCCACGATTTCATTGGGGAAACCTTCGAATTATATAGACTTTGGGCCCCACTAAAATGTAATCCGCTAAAGATTTTCAATTTAATTTAGGTTTTAGATCTGAGGGTAGCGAGTACGGCAGTGATTAACATAACTTAAGTAGCCTGTCATTGTAAAAGATAAGACTTGTAAAAAGCTAAAACCAAAAGCATCACCACGTAAAGGGACATTTATAATAATATAATTATTCTTTTCCTCCTCAAATTTAGCATTTATTTTCTTAATTGACATCAATTTTACAAAACTTAAGGAGACAAATACTATGCCAAGCCCATGATGCACAGTGGGCATCCCATGAATTTGACTCATTTGGCACCATGTGAGTTTCCTTTTTTTTCTTTTAATTTTTTATTATTTTTTTCCTTATTTCTAATTTTTGGCTCAGCTTACTTTCTGAATAATTTGGTCCACCCACAAGTCTAAAAGAAAATCAACAGGAAGACAGAAATGTTGGCCGTGTGATTAGAAGGCTTTTCCAACGAAAGATTTTGACCCACGTCATGTTCAGAATCGGACGGCCAATAATAATCGGTCTTTTGGGCTTCCCCAATGAATAGTCAACGAATAAAAAGTCATGCAGATTAACACGACCAATATAAATATCATTCGTTATACAAGTTTGACGTAAATTGAATGTTACTGATAATACATTTTATGCCTGCGGTGTTCTTGTTAACATTACATCCTCTTTATCATACGAATGATGGACCGTCCACTCAATCATATAATCGGAAGATGCGACCGATCACATTAATAAAAAATATATGACTTTTTTTTTAATTAATGAAATGCGACTTCTTATCACTCAAACAAAATTACCACTTTTTCTTTTTCTTTTTTTTATAGAAAATGAAACATGACTTTGGTAAGATATAAATATGATTTATAAAAATGTTTTTACTTTTTAAAATTTATGGTGGTTATCAGTTTATATGATTAAAGTTTATACACTTAAAATTATTGATGTTTCTCAATTTCATCAAATTTTATTAGTACATTAAAAAATTCTTTTTTCTTAAAAAAAAAAAAAAAAGGTCAAGACATAATAGTGGGCCCCAACAAGGAACTTCATAACCGATGGTGCTCTGTTAGATCGACCACTTCTCTTCTCCTCGGTTCTTTTCTTAGTTTCCTTGGTAACCTTCTTAATAAGGAAACAAAATTAGTGTACAGCACACTCATACCGTAACATTTATTTTAAAGGACACGTATGGTAAGGTATTGCACTTACTTACGACTTAGACCGCGGCCCCACGTCAGGATCACGCTTCTTTTTAATCCGATTGATTGTTGTGTGTGTGCAATGGAGGATGTGGCGTTGTGGGTCCTTCGAGTGTAATTGGGTTGGAAATGCAGACGCCACGTGCACAGCGAATGTGGGGTGAGGGTGCATGATTACAAGCATGTGGTGAGACACAACAAGTTCGCTTGCCTTCAACTAATTCGAGAAAAATAAAATAATAAAAAACAACAAACCGGAGCCCGTCTTTAAGAGGGGGGGTAGAGAGACTAATCCGCTCTTGCGGCATAACCAATGACCTTTTTTTTTAAATTTTTTAAATTGTCTGTGGAAATGGATTGCATTTGTAACCCTTGTTATTGTCAATGTTCGGATTACCCCGTCTCTCTGTTTTTTTTATTTTTTTGGGGAATTTACGAAATTATCCCTTTACCAAACAGCCCCCACATCGTTAGGTGTCACAAGGAAGTTGTCATTAGCACTAAATTATGCGTTAAGTGAGATTACTGAGATAGTCAGACCTCTTTATAATTATTCCATATGTTATGCAGGGTATTCATGCGTATAAGGTATCCAGTTGTGACCACTATGACACAATTTCGTAGCACATCGTGAATGATTATTCAATGGGATTAATTAAAATTATTAAATAAACCAAGAAGTATCATGCGATGTTGTCATTGTGTATAACGTGACAGCATTTGTATATACAAATGCAATAATTATAAAGCTAAAATAGTTTGATATTGTCTTTGGAAATTTTCCAATAAAATATATGACAACACATTTGGAAAATTTCACCCAACCAAAAAATAAAAATAAAAATAAAAATAAAGTTGAGACTTAGAGTCAAGATATTGACAACAACGACTGGAATTTTAGTGAATGTAGCATTGTAAATATCTTATAGATTGTCGTGTGTGTATAAAGTTGGAATGCAATTAGAAAAAAAAAATCTAACTCAAATTAACATAATCTATCGTTATTATTTGTTTATCGGTGCAAGAAAAGCTATCATATTAATAGTATAATACAAAAGTAAAAAATAATCTAACACTTGTGAATCTTAAGTGTCATATCTAGCATTATTGGTATAGTGGCATGCTTGAATTGAGCATATATAACCATACATTTAACACTGATGAATATGTCAACTTTTTTAAAAAATTTAAAAAAAAAAAATCAACGCATAAAAAGATGTATGTGATTTGATAAGATGATGTACAAGATTTGTGTAGACGAAGCTTCTAATTGATGGGTAGTTTTCTAATGTAGGTTGATAATTGCTGCTTTTTTGAATTTTAATTGCAATAGACAAAGAAGACGAAAGGGCAAGTAAAATGTTTGATAATATTCAATTGATAAAATCTTGGATAGTACACCAAAAAAGAGACATGCTGCGGACAAGTTGGTGTGGTCTGTAATTGTGATGTTTTGAGGTGAATTATACTGCAAATAAGACTCCACAAATTAGGTGGCTACATGTATCTAGCACCCTAGTTTTGACCTCATACCACCTCACCCATTCCATTCTCTTTATTTATTATTATTATTATTATTTTCTTGGGTCTTATTTAAAGTTAATTTTTTAGATCTTGATTTTTACTGTGGACGTAAAGGTCAATGTAATTGACTCTAATCTTTGTTTTTATCTTATCGGGTAATTAAAAAAAATAGTGATGATCAATTAGACGAAGGACGCGAAATTCCATAAGATGATGGTGATGATGCGCGGCTAGTGCGCACATGGCCAATGAGATGGGATAATTAGACCCCATTTTCAGCACAATATTATCCACATATATATATATATATATATATATATCTGACTTTACATAAAAATGTTCGCTGGCCTGTTTATTAGAGAGTTTAAATTTTTAAGTACAAAATAGTAGTTGTGATATGCCGGAGCCACATTTTTATGGCGAATAAATGTGGGAATGTGGTTTCGGTTTTTTCTTGCGAGAGGGAAAGGTGAGTGAAGGAATTAATAGTGGCAAATAACTTTTTAAGTATTGGGAGTAATTTTTTTTTTTTTATATACTACACTCAGAGCTCTGTTGATATTTATAATCCGCAATTACTTGGGACATATCCGGATAATTCTATTCCAGCACCGCCCAAATATTCACCCTCACATTAGTTGGAGGAAGATTTTTTACCCTCACATTAGTTGGAGGGAGATTGATTCTACCCCAAACTGGGGAGCCAGCTACCCCATTATTTTTTTTTTTTTGGGAGCAAGTCCCAGCTACCCCACTAGCTGGGACTCGAACCCGCGCTCTTAAGTGGTTGCCAATGGGCTACGATTGGGAGTAATTGAAAAGAAACGAAGGGATAAATTTAATGAGATTAATTATATGTTCATTTCTTGTTGCATCTTTTTATCTCATCAAGGATAACTACGAACACCATAAGCATTATAGCAAATAGCCATATATGTATACAAGTGTTTGTGAGATATTATTTTGAGTGGCTACAGCAGTTGAAACTTCAAAGGGGCTTTTTTTTTTTTTTTTAACAAAAGAAAAGAATGGTGTGGAAAAACAAAATAAAAAGGGGCATGTACTAAAAAAAAAAAAAAGGCAAGTTGAATATGTTTTATAGTTTGAAAAAAAATGGATATTTTACAGGATCCGCCTACTATACAACAGTTGCACGGTACCACCCTTTTTGTTTTTTATGCCAGCAAAGCTGTAAATTTTCATAGAACCCCTTTTATTAATTTTTATTTAAACTTTACTTCAAAAATATTAAGTTAATTTCTAATGCATCCATATAAATATTTTAGTTAGCACCTTATACTATTTATTATTTATAAATTTTTATTCTATATTGCATATGTATCACAATAATCCCTCTCTTTATAACTTTGAGTTAACCGGATCGACCCGAACCCGCGAAACCGACCCTGATTTTATTTCCGTTTCCGGCCACTCCACCGGCAAAGGTTGGTACCAATCAGAAGCTCGTGAGAAGCCGGTCATATCCATGCCATCGTCGTCGCCGTAAAGCTTTCGAAAAGCTGCCGAAGATCCGACCCTCAAACCCGACCCGGTTTCCGTTTCCGTTTCCGACCACTTCACCGGCCAAGGTTGGAACCGTTCGGAAGCTCGTGCGACACCGGTCAGGCCAATGCCATCCTTATCGCCGGAAAGAGTTCGGAAAGCCGCGGATCGAAACCGTGAAAAGCCGCGGAATAGAAGCTTCAATTTGCCGCGATTTCACCGGTTTCCGGTGACCCCACTACTTTGGTTTTGTTCCCCATAATTTTCTCTGTATTTTCCGACCAACCACAGCCACCGGAAGAGCCGTTGATCGGCCGTTGAAGGATTCACGGGTTTGGGAGAATATAACTTAATATTTTTGAAGTAAAGTTTAAATAAAAATTAATAAAAGGGGTTCTATGAAAATTTACAATTTTGCTGGCATAAAAAATAAAAAGGATGGTACCGTGCAACTGTTGTATAGCAGGCGGATCCTATTTTGCAATACAATAAGAAAACTAGAGACATGATAGTATTTCGGTAAATTTCAAGAAAATTTGAGGCACTCAATATATTTATAATATTAAATATCTAATATTTTGAATATCAACTATTATTATGTATCACATATTTATTAAATGTCGCATCAATTATGAATAAAGATATGATTCAAACGTTAAAATCTTTATTATTAACTTCGAAGAAATGCAAAATATATCACTTTGAATAGCTTGTACAAAGAGATGCTATATGCAAAACAAGACAATGAATTTGAGGAAAGTTGACATAAAAAATTTACATAAAATTTGGTACGATTCCACTAAAAGATTTTATGACTTGGCCTCTCTACAGTCCCAATAATATTTATGTTGTCCTTCATTACTCCCTGTTCCCGGTCGACTTTTCGTAATATGTACTTGCGAGATAACAGTTATTTTATTATAAAATAAAAATTAATTTTTTTTTTATTCTTTCACAGTCATATTTGAGATCCTCATAGTTCGTCGTATTTGCGTACAGGCCCCCAAAAATATTTACAACTTTCTCCAAATGATCCAAGTGCATGTAGACTTTTAGTATGGTCTTTTAATGTTTCAATCCAAACGGCAGAAGGTTCATCGCACGCGCATGGTCCTGTGCTTCACCGGAACACAACACTGAAATTACGCACCAATAAGCTACCACCACGTGTTATCCAAATATTGGCATGACTAACGTCGAAGATGCTACATATATACATCATGCATTTTAGCATCATATCACCACACGATTGGCTGGCCTTTGTACAGAGAAAGTCACAATTCCAAGTCCACGGTGTTTTATTTATTTAAATGATGCAAAAGCAGGTAATCTCACTATTAAACTAATGCAACAAAAAACTCCGGCCATTAAAGAGGAAATCATGATTTTGTTATTAATTAGCTGTGTCACTAATTAAAAAAAAACTTAACATATTTTGCACGTAACTATTTTATTATTTTTAATGGGACACCCGTTTTTTTTTTTATATTCGCTTCTAAACCCTCTCATTTTCATTTTTTTAGTTAATATACACTACACTAAATACATAAGCATATTCACAGTCACAGAAAAGTATATGGACATTTTAACCAATATACTAAATCAACATCGTTTAAAATGCGGACGCTCACACATGATAATCTTCATATACTAGATAAATCAAACATTGTATATTCAATTAGAGTTAGCTCCATATTCATTCTAATTAATTACTAAGGACATTCCTTTTGACTTTTATTTGTATCGTATAAATAGGGCTTCATGGTTTATATATATATATATTTCCTTTGTTTTTTTACTCCCTCCAAGGACGCGGTTTTATGAATCTGTCAAATATAGGGCCCGGATCGAAGTTAACAGATGTTACATGTAATACGTCAAGCAGGTTAAGATTTCTACCAAAGCCTTAAAGTCTAAACAATTACTAGACATTTGAATGGGTTCAAATTGATAAGACAAGCTCTGTGTAGCCACCCATTAAACCCGCTAAAATTAAATGGGTGTGATCAAGTCAGGTGACAGAGACTCTACTCTTATTAAATTTTAGTGTAAAGGATTATAATTATCCAGTACGCACACACAACCAGAAAAAAAAAGAATAAAAATAAAAATAAATGGGGAAGGTGGGCTCTGAGCAGGATTTGCAATTGATAAGACACATATGGGGCCAAAGAATAAGAAAAAAATTTTTAAAAAAAAAGGGTATTAAATTTACTTTAAGATCATGCACTACTAATTCGGTAATTAGGCATGTTTTGGATTTGTCCAATTTTGAAAAGTGCTTTTAGTAAAGAAAGAAGGGGCAAAGCATTTGTATTTGTGCACAGATATGCTCAATGCCACGAGAAAGCGAGGGCTCAAAAGTCAAGATTTGGCAAAGTGAATTTTGTTGTGGAAATTAAATCCTTCGAAGGGAAGGAATCTCTAATTGGAGATTCTCCATGTGCTTGTGTGGCTCCATCAGAGCTGAGATTGCGGCAATGGGCAGTATTTTGAACCCCAAGACCTAGATTTAAGCTGGCTCGGCAAAGCACTGGCCCAGCTGAAATGTCTTCCCCTTTAAGGAGACAAATGGGCTCAAGTTTTTTACCCAATTTAAGGCCCATATCCTTTTCTTTTAGACCCCCCAAAAAAGAAGAAAATTTCAACATTAGACTTTTTTTTCCCATTGCAGGGGAGCTAAATTATTAAAAAGAGAGAGAGAGAAAGAGAGATCAAAATAATTTTTTTTTATATATCTTTTAACTCTACTTATATTTTAAAAATGTGGACATCAGTTTTAGATAACTCAGTGATAGAAAAGACAATTTATAAACGAAATAATTTGTTATTATCCGTTATTTGAAAATTTAGAATATTGCACACTAACTTAGTCAATCCAATGATACTTCTAGATGTGTGTTCTTATTTGATGCATTTGATAGAGTTTATAGATTAGGTGTTTATCTATTAAGCTGTATTTCTAATACTAGAATGGGTCCTTAGAAGTTGTGGCTTGCAACATCATTACCTCAAGCCAATTAATCAATGAAGGATTTTGTTTTCTCCAATCCTATTCAAAATTTGCGCAATTTTAAAGTTTAATAAATTTAGTGTTGATCTTGGTGTAAAACTTAAGACATAATTAAGTATTTTAAGTGGGACGTATAAAATTTGTACACATAATAATAATAAAAACACAAATCATACTTTATGGAGAATTTTACCTTCTGATGTGGGAAAATTTTTCAACTTTCATGGGTGGCAATTGAGGACAATGGAAGAAATTAAGAGTCCCTTTCGATCTTCATCCCCACCTTATCCCACGTGCTAATCCAATCAATCCACAAAAGGATTTGTCGACTTCCAACTAATTTTTTTTTTCTCTTATAATGCATTTTTGGACTCTAATGGAGTGGTAGCGACACTGTTCATAGATGCGTGGCAATAATATGATGCTTGGGCGGTGTGAAAACCAAAAAAAAAAAAAAAAATTGCAATCCATAGAAATTCTCACACAAAAACTTAACTTTTATGAAAGGATTTGCTTGAAGATTTCACATTTTATATTAAGATAATGATGACGGTCCATCTTGAGAATTGGAATCTTTTTTCTTGCAGGGCCATCTGAAAATATTTGACACACGAGATGATTGGCCAGTGGGGGTATAAGTTTGTTCACATTCTTCTTTCTTTTGTAAACGAGACCTTTTGATTTATTTTCACCCACAAGCATAGATGTTAGGGAAGTTTTGGTCCCCAGAGGCCAGAGAGGAGGTCAATTTAGCCTCTCTCAAGTCTCAAGGAGCCTTCCTTAAAAGCCACGTCTACTGTATGCGTTTACCAAGCCGAACGTATCCTTATTGATTCACGATGACACCCACTGATCTAGTGATCTGTATCAAGCGTTGCTAATTTAGTCACTTTATCCCGTCAACTTTGGGGGAAATGACAGAAGGAATCCCACCTAAGCTCTTTTATCTAGACATAGTTGTTCCTGGCATCTGGATTCAATTGATAATAGAAGTAGGCTAAACTTAGCTATTAAAAAAGGCCACTCCGCACTCATTTATAACAAGCTTTACAAAAAGTAAGATACTGTACTTGCATGAAGTTCTATCACCAAGAGACTTCCTGCATGCTCATACCATTTGAGTAAAATCTTAGAAAGCCAGATTACATCATACATTTGATACAAACTCCCTTGTGAAATTCAGTGTGTGATCAAAAAAATCTGACAAAATGTTGCCTCCGTTATTCAAATCAATTTTGATGGCCTCAACTGGGGAAATTGACTGTGGGTGCAACAAATGAATCTGACGGTTACATCCAAAAGTAGAAGAAAGGGGAGATTTTCACTCCTACAGAATTCTTCTGTTTCTACTGCAATCTAGAAGCAATTCACGGAATCATCTCATCTGAGCGTGATTTTGGCTGGTGGTGGATTCTGCATCCTGGGGATCACCCTTCGTATTTGAGTGCTCCTTCAAATTTAAGTGTTGTGCATTTGCAAGTCTTTCAGCTTCAGCTTTCTCAACCAAGGCCTGTCTCTGCATGGCTGACATCATCTCCCTCATAGTCTTCTCCTCCCCTTCCAGTTGCATTTTCACTATAATCTCAGCTTCCTTGTCAATTGGTTTGAAGTATTCTTCAATGGCAGCTTCCTGAACATAAAAACACAACTTTTCTTTACACAACAGAATCAGGAACTTAATATGAGACATTTAACTGGGGTGAAAAGACAATGAAACAAAAGAAACTGCAAAAGCCTCCACTCTAGCTCCAAGTGCTTTACCATGACAGAAAATGAATAATCTATGAAGTGAAAGCAAATCATTTAGGCTTTTAGGTGATAGGATTTATTAGTTCAGATGATGCATTGCCAGCCAAAGGTTAAGTAACCAGGCTCGCTATTTACTAAAAGGTAAACCAAATAGTTTTATAGACCTTACTTAGACGTAGACTTAAATTATGCCACATTCTCCAATCAAGAAATAAGGATAGACATACAATACAGAATTAGCGATGAATAGAAGAAACTCCTCGAAATAATCATCAGTCAATTTAGGCCATTGAATGCGTAACTCACTGTTTCTTCTAGTTTCTTATTCAAATTCTGCATTTCCTCAACCATACGGCGAACCTCAGATAATATAGCTTGTTCAGGGATTTTCCTTAGAGCAACGTTCCTTTCTTGTGCCTGCAGGAAAGTACCAAGGAAAATTAGGAGAATTCTAAGCCAAATTTCCTGGAGAACTTGTTGACCAATTTATTATGATGAGAAATTGAGAATGGTATTAACTGAACAGAATGCAATACAGCCAAAAGAAGTTAGAAAAAATGCTATAAAGCATTAGAAATCAGGAAAGAAGAAAGATTGTGTCTATAAATCTACCATACCTTATGCTTCAAAATAACCTTGCATATAAATTAAAAAAGGTAAGTATTGCTAGCAAAATTTGGATATATTGTTCAAATTCAAGAGTTCGGATAATTATGAATAATAGTTTTGGACCTAAATGCCATAACAGACAATTAACTTAAAGGAGTTAAATAGAAGAAATTTCTCCATATAAAAGCTTCCAAATTCTGTTTCTTCCTTTCCTAAGGAGCAAAGTTTTCATAACTCTGTAGGTAAATATTTCACTTTCTTCTGTTCCTACGACTCACTAGTTCAACCTCAGATTGAACACCACTTATAAGATTAATTGCTTTTTGAAAGGGGATAAAAGAGAGTAACTGAAAACACAATAGGGATCCCACAACCCCCAACATCAAAAGAAATATGAGAACTTTTGGCAGTTGTATGCCATCATAATACTGCATTTTCTAGTCACTAACAACTAACGAGAAGCAGAAAGCAGACGTAGGAAAATTAACATTTGCGGAGAGGAAATACGAAAAAGGAATAAGGTGGATTTACAGAAATTTATTTGAAAAGGCAATGCTCATGTTCCATTGTTTGTTAATCTGAAAGAATCTAGTTAAGAAGATAATCATTTGCTGCGAACAAACATCAAAAGAAGATGAACCAAGTAGGAAGAAGGATTTCGATACATTATTTCAGCCACTAAACAAGAAGTTGGCCGAAGATGGCAAAACAATGTTTGAGCACCAAAAATAAAAGATATCAATACAAATATGAACAACCTGAACGGAATCAAACAACTATGATGAAGAAAAACAAACCAAATTTAATCTACATGCTGTAAGATAGGAAAGCAAAAGCCAGAAACCAAAATGTAACAGAAAACTACATTGCAAGCATGCTTACCTCAAGCACACACATAAAAATGGTATTTACTACAGAACTTATAAACATGAATAAAAGTTAAGCACAATTAGAAGCATGTTAAAAATTAAAATGGTAAATCTACAAGACAACAAAGAGAAATGAATGTAACAAGAAATAAACCTGTTGGAGACGCTTCTCAAGCTGCAACCTGTAAGATCGAATCCTCCGTTCTTCATATCCAGAAAGAACCCTCACATAGAACATAGCCCTTCTGCCAAACTCCAATAGCTTATCCATCCTAATTATTCATTAATTCAACGCGCATAAATCCCTATACAAGCATAGGAACAATAGTCAATAAGATTGAAAAAAGAAAAAAAGTAGAGCATTGAAAATCCCACGGTGAAATTACACTGCATAACCACAGTGGGTTGCTATTAGAATAGTAAGCTTTGTGAGCTGAGCTAGGTTTTTGCAGAAACGAAAGTGAAGAAAGTGCCACATGTACCTGTGAACTCAATCAGGGCAAAAATGTTGATGTGATGTGAAAATCAGAAGGGTGATGAAAGATACAAAGAGGAAGCGCGTGATCTTTGAGTCAACAGCGAATTGACCGTAACTGATTCGAAGATTTGTTTGTATAATCGACTGGAAATGGGAGAGGGAGAAAGGGTTTACCTATTTATTAAGGCTGTATACAAAACTTTTCAATTAAGAGTTTTTATTAATATAATTCTTCTCTCTAAAAAAATTTGGTTGTTAAGAAAAAATTTATTAAAAATTATAAAATGACTATATTGGATGAGTTTTTTGAAATTATATTATGAAAGGAATAAAATAATATTATTAAATAAGTAAAAAATATTTTAAATATTTTAATATTTAAAAAAAATCAATTTTTATTGTTTAAAATATAAAATTTAAGCCTTTAGCAGTACATGTAAAATAACTTACTTAATCTTTAAAAATTATATTGAACAAAACAATCAATTAACAATAAAAATTTTGATAAAAACTTATGAGGTTAAATAAGTATTAATAGTCATTAGGTAAGTCATACCAAATTAACACTAACTAAAGTACATGACTAAATTAGG
Source organism: Citropsis articulata (assembly GCA_030449925.1). Lineage (NCBI taxonomy): Eukaryota > Viridiplantae > Streptophyta > Magnoliopsida > Sapindales > Rutaceae > Citropsis > Citropsis articulata. The sequence goes on along the minus strand of JASUUH010000019.1, from coordinate 4,591,518 downwards.
TTATATTGAACTAAGTATTATAGTAGACTCAACTAAATTGAATTAAATTAGGTCAAGTTATATAGCACTCACTTTTGTTTAGTACAATATCAAGATTGAATTATATTAAATTAAATTTAAATGAATATTAGTTTAAATTAAAATTCATTTAATTTTTGAATTCGTGATATTTAGTAAGCATATTATAATTAATTAAAAACAACAAAAATTATATATATGTATTCAATTAGTTGCTGGATAGTCATAATTATAATAAATAAAGAAATATAAGTTATTTAAATTATAGGCTATTTCATGTGAGATATATCATTTCATTAAATAAAATAAATAAAACTATTCAGTAATTAATTAATTAATTAATTAATTTTAAGCAAATCATGAATAAAAAATAAATTACTTAATTAATATAATAAATGAATAATTTTTAAGTTATAAACAAAATTAATGTAATATTCTTCTTCTCACTATCTAATGTAACTAAGCCTGAAATTGGGATTACTAATTCTATAAATTTAGAATTAAAATTTGAATTTGGTCCATTGATCTAATCCAAGTATACTTTCCAAACATGGGATTAGTTTTTTTTTTTTTTAATCTTAAAGATTAATCCAATTCTACACTTGCCCAAACGCAACCTAAAAGGCGCAAACCACTGTGTCCTCGCTCTGGCAAGGATAGAGATTTGATTTTGTTTATATTAGTATTTATTTTTTATTAAAATATACAATTTGATTAGGATAACAATTTTTTCTATTCGGATAAGATCTTGTAGAATTCTGTCCTGTTTAGGACGAGAGACATATTTTTTGTTCCAAAAGAATAAATGAATGAGAGTGAAACTTTTTAATTCCACTTGCATAAATGGAATAAGACTAGGATTGACAAATCTCGTTCTATTGTCAACCTTCACTGTTAGTTTGGTTTTATTATTATACTGTTGAATTATTAGATATTTTAATATGACTTAAGCTGATTACTGTCCAAATCTATAGTTTTTGAAATGTAAGTTTTAATATGAATGTGCAATAGAAGTAAGTAGAAAACTATTAGCATAAAATTATATTTGAACATATACGTAATCAAAATAAAACTATTATTTAATTATTCATCTTTGTATTTATTTAAGATTTTTGTGATATTTACTTACATTTGGGACTATTCGAGATAATAAGATAGGACAAGATATTTAATAAGACAAGACTAAAATAAATTTTTATCCAAAAAAATAAAAAGACAGAAATGAAATTTTTTTATCCCACTTACATAATAGGATTGAGATTAACAAATCAGGCTCCATCTTCTCCCATTGCGGACCCTAAACCCGACGTTCTTTAAGAATTTGAAATTAGTCGAAACAGCATTTTTTCAAATCTATTTTTTATTTTCTATAAAGAGACTCCTCATTTGGCTAATGAAGCAAGCCAGCCAGGAGGTTAAAGACGACGGGATCCCACCCAACACCAAGAATAAAGATACTTCATTCCCAAGAAAGGCTCGTTAATTTAGAGTTATAGCTCGCTATATATATTGCCAAAGAAGTAGGGGACGCACACCCGGAGTTTTAGTTTAAACAAGCAAAAGTTCAGATCAAAAGTTCAGTTTAAACAAGCAATAGGTCACAGCATTGCAATTCAATTGTAAATGCTCCCTTGTCAGGAAAGAGTGCTCAAGTCCTCAGACAACAACATATAAACATTTTCCAAAATAATAACATAACAGTATTTCAGAAAATTTGGGACATTCATATTTCCTAATTCACACAAGAAACAAGCACGGAATCCAGGACTTCGCTCATTAAGGAGCACATGAAAATAAAATGTCAGAGTAGCAGGCCAAGAAACACACAAACTTCAGATTCTACACTTGAATCACCATAGTAAACAGCAAACAGAGAATTTTATTAAAATGTGGTTTCAGCACCCACTGGGCATTGTCAAGCAGCAAAATAGCAAAACTTAGCGAACACAACTAACCCCATGTATTACATCTGATTGTTAAGAGAGGTACAGCTTGGAGAAGAAAAGTAAAGCACAAGAATTTACACAACTAATTTAGTTGTTCTGCAACCCCTAGCTAAACAAACACCGTCCGTCCAGCTACCGAGAGATTCAGTCTCTCCTCTTCTTCTTCTTCTCCTCTTTCTCAGAGGCATGCTTCAACTGCTCACCAGCAAAATAAAATTAAAATAAGATAATGGTTGCGCTAATTTTAAAAAACATAAGCAGAAAAATTGGAACTGGTCCAAACGACAATTGAACTCACCATGATTATGAGAATACGAACAAAGACAGCAACAAAGTCAGTGAAAAGAGTCAGGGCATGCTTCACATAATCCAAGTCTCCAAAGTGAGCTTTCTCAATTATATCCTGGGTATCCACCACGATGTAGCCAACAAACACCAACAGCCCAAAGTATAACTGCAAAAACAATCAAAAGCACATAGTATTGTATATTTAATACATGTCAATGAACGGACCGTGAAAATAATAATTTAAAAAAGAGAAAGGAACTCTTAGTATGAAAGTTCACAGTTAACATCCTCTAACCTCAAACTTGAAGATAGCTGTTGAACCACCAAAGATAGAGGAAGCAAAATGCAACCAAAGAAGCATGGACAGGCCTGATGAAAGCAAGCCACCAAGATAGAGATACTCTCTACGCCTTGCAACCATGGCAGCTACAGAAAAACAAGCGAAAGCCAGCCCCGTTCCCACAAACGCAGAAATCAGAATGCTGCACCGAAGTAAAAAGAAATTATGATCAGCACACACAGCTCCAACATCAATCAAACAAAACAAAAACATAACCAATACAAACATGATATAGGAATAAATGTTTGAAACATTTATAGACATTGGGATACCTTGGGTCAATTTGAATGGCGACATCTATCAAAGGACCAATTGATGCACCTTTAAAGAGAGCTGTAGCCATGAGCAGAGAAACCCTCTTTTTCTGCCCATCAAGCAAAAAATAAAATATCAGCACCCAAAACAAAGCATCAAGAGAAAATAAAGAGCATTAAATAATAATAATAATAATAATAAAGAAAGAGAGGGTACCTCTTCATAACTAGGGGTTGCGAGAAGCCAAACCATTGATCCAATCATTGCAAAAACCGTAAGTAAGCCACCAATGTTCCAGAGGAGATGGAGGTAGACTCCAGTGGCTGATGCCACCAGTGCACAACATAATGACAGATAAACCTAACAAAATTGCAAAATTTCCCAAAAATCACAACAAACCTTCAACTACGGACATTAAATAAAAGCCTTTTTTTTATAAGGTGATCCCAAATTTTCCCTTTTCCTTTCCTCTTTCGTTTTTAGGATATGAATTCCCAAGAAGGCGATACGTTTAAGACAATCTAAATCATACAAAACGCTAAATATCTCTATAATAGAAGCAACTGCCAATCAAGAAAGTGCATAAAAACAAAAATTTAATATTTTGAGGGGGAAAATAAATTAAAAATTAAGGATCTAACCTGCTTAAGGTGAGTCTGGACGACGGGAGAGATCTGGTGGAAGTTCTTGAAGGACTCCCAGCGGGCTTCGCTGTTACGAGACTCAAAGTAGGAAGAGAAAGCATCCATTCTTGATTACTGACGTTGTTTGTCCAAAGAGAAACCTCGAGAAAATTGCAAGAGAAAATTGCAAGATGGCGTCGATCCCAAATTAGATTGATGAGGAATGCTGACGGATATTTATATCGCTCAGATGATGGAAGTTTTTCTTGGAACTTTCCAGGATTTACGTTGTTACAATATCACCCTTACCGTAAAGCATTAATTACCATTTTGTCCTCTGGGGTGCGTTAAAAAATGACACCCCGGCACCCTGCGCGTTAAATACTATTTTATTTTCAAATTGATAATGCATAGGTGTTTGCTATATTTAAAAAAAAAAAAAAAAAAAAACCTGTCGGCTTAGTTATATAATTTACATTTATAATCATGAAATTTCTGAATCATTAATTCATGGTATGGGGTCCTCTAAAAAAATTAGTCAAAATTCGAAAGTTGAGATGAATTCTCTAATAATTAGAGGGTAGCTACGGAAATTGCGAGGACAAGCTAGAAATTTCGCGAGTTTGGAGGACTGATTCTGACGCGCCACAATACAAGCGGCCGACAGAAGTTCGATGATGACAAGCAAGAGACCTTCTAAATTTCTAATAACAAACATCGCTTTGCCATCAAGAAAACAAATATCTGCCACCATCTATTCCCGCAAACTACGTCATTGAACCAATGACATGTTGCCACGTCAGGAGGGGCAAATTGACACGTACGAGGGCGCCTTTTTTAACGGACGTGCGTGAGGTTTGACAAAAATTGACCTCGCTAACAAATCGGATTACAAACTTGGATTTGATTAATGGTGTAAATATTTTGTATCAATGAAAATATTGCAATCAGTTAAGAAGATTACTTAAAAATTAAAAAAAATGTATAATTGATCACAACTTTCAATTTCTCTTCATATTTAAAAGTTCTCCATTCATTTCGGATAATCAACTTGATTTTAAATCTAATTCCTTTTCATTAGTTTTCTTTGTTATCCACTTTACTTATATCTATTAAATTAAATTAATGGCTGAGTAAAACATTAAAATTTAAGGTACACAACAAAACAAGCTTACTACAAAAGTAACATTATGCACTTACGCTTAGGAGCGGGTATAAACTCACAACCCATGAGTTTACTCAAATCTAAACTAAATAAAATGATTTGAGTTGGGTAAATTAAGAAAATTGGTTAAATTTTAATTTTGATGTCAAAAATTATTTTATAATGGTTTGTATATAGTTTACCCATGAGTCATGACTAAATTCTCAAAACTCAATTGACATATAAGCGAAAAAAAAAAATAAACAAAATAAATAAAATTTTATCACTCTCTCGTTCAATTACAAGCCTTGAACTTGACTAATGTTAATATCAAGAATAAGAAGCTTCTGGATAAGTTTATTGAGATTGCCATTGACGCGTTCTTCCCAATTTGAGAGATGGCATTGTGGAACCTGTTTTGATGAAGCATCCTATTGCGTGTGCATGTTACGGGGCTTGTATTCTTGCTATATCGGTGATTTTATTCTTAAATTTGAAGCCTCAACGAGCCTGCATTGGATGTCCACCTATTGATCATTTGCTTATGAGGTAATGCTTTGCCATTTTGCGCTTTATGTTGAACATATTTAAGTGTGAATATGAATATTTGGTTGTATTTTACATTTTAATTATATTGGTTATATAATTGTTTTATTACTAGGATAGAAATGGCAGAAACTATTATGCTTTGATATAATTGAATTTAAGTAATGGTTTAAATGATTTGATTAATAGGTATGCTTAGGGCTCATTTGAGATTGCTTTTGGAAGGCTTAAAAGTGATTTTGAAAATGTAAAATCTAATTTTGGTGTTTGGTTTAAAAAAATCAAAATCACTTTTGTCAAAATTTGCTTCTCCTACAGCTAAATTTGAAAAGCATGGAATGGGAAATTTTTAAATTTTAATTTTGAGAATCAATTTTATCATTTAATATAAATCCATAAATATTCTTAAAATTATTACCTAAATCCAAAATAATCCTTATTTAAATTATTAAAAAATTTATATTTTAATAAATTTATATTGATGAATATCAATTTGTTGGTTGAATTATTATTAAATTTGTTTCACTATATTATATATTTAATTATCAATTGTTTTAATATTAAAAAATAAAAAATAATAGATTATAAATTTTATTTTTAGTAAAAATTATTATAATACACAATTAAAAATATTATATGTATATTTTTTTATAGGTATAAATAAATTTTATCCTATATTATGTACATTTTAATCATTTGTTTTCTCTCAACAGTTTAACGGTAAAATTTACCAAATGTCCATAACGGCCTTTAAAACTCACAGTATTTCTGAAAATAAAATTTACCAAACACTTAACTGATTTTTTTTACAGCTGATTATTTTTACAGCATATCTAATAGTAATTATTTTAAAAGCCATAGCATTCCCAAACTAACCCTTAGTATTAGTGAATTTTAACTTCCATAATATTTTTCATATTTTAATATTAATTTAATAATTGATAATTATTAATAATTATTATAATTTTGATATAATTAAGTTTATGAAAATAAAAAAATATTTTGATTATAAAATCAAGTAATATCATACACATAACATTAAATAATTTGTGACATATCTTAACGAAATATCTAAATTAAGTAATCATAACTATATTGATTTGAATGATCAATCAAGCAGGTAGGATTAACAACCGAGTGGAAAAACAATGATCACATAAAATTGAACCAGAAAATCTAGCTGTGCGAAGTGCGACATTAGACACCATCTCGTGGTGACACTGATTGAGATTGAAGATAAGATGAAGATAAGATTCCAAAGAGATAAAAAAGCGGAGGATGATTACATTGTATAATTTGTACGAGAATTCTCAGGTTCTCAATGACTTTGCTCGGCCACGACACAAGTCCTTCCAGCTTTAAGCTTATTTCTTAGTGTTGACGGAAGCAAGGCTACTTCAGCTTTCCTCAAGCAGAGTTCCCGAGAATCGCTCGTCTTGCTTCAGAGATACCAGACCCCACTGGGATAATTGAGTTCTTTTATTTTCATGTTCTGAGGCTGAGTGCCAATGAAGGAGTGTACAACTTTGATTTTTATCTTGTAAATTGTAATAATGATACAGGTAGAGCTCCTCAGCTCCATGGTGTCGGTGTGAAAATTCACAGTAGATTACAACAACATGAAATCAGAAAACCTTAAACTAAAATGCTTTAACCTGGACGCACTCACAGAAGCCGTCAAGCATAGAGTGTTGGTTAGCAATAACTACTGATTTTAAGGTCCAAAAAATGAATGTCCTGTCAGCTACTGAGATATCTTCAAAGGTCTGGCACTGCATTGTTTTTGTGATGGATTGCCAGTTGTGTTGTCAATGCTGGACCCTTGCCTGAGCAGCTTCTGCTTTTTCAGCATCTCATGGCAAGGAGCAAAGAATTCATGTTTTAAAGCATCCTCTGCGCTGATTCTCAGTCTTGGGTTCACGGTTAAGCACTTGTCCACCAGATCAAATAATGAACTTGGGATTACCTCAAGGAAGCCCGGTCTCTTTGTGTTCAATTTACACCATTCGGGCAGTTTAATTGGTGGCAAAGATTTTGCAGCATAGAGGTCCTGCAATGAAATGATGATAATTAATTGGCATATTTCCTAATTACTGTAGCATCAAGTTAATTTCATAACATAACGGATGAATACTTCAGGGAATGACGATTCATGATTGTGTAGTTTTGCAACTTCCCATAGGTCCTCAGAGCCCCTCAACTTTGCAATATCCTTAATATTCCTGGCGACACATGGTAGGAAAAATTAGATAATAGGATTACAATAGAACCGAGTAAAATGATTTTCATATCTTTAAGAGATTCTTACTGTTCAGGATCGCCAAAAAAGGGTGTTCTACCAATCATTAGGTAGAGTAATGTGACCCCTGCAGACCAGATATCGAGCTTGGGACCTTGATGTTGAGATCTAAACAATACCTGAATAAAGAAGATATCATGTCTGTTTCCTTAGAGAAACAAATTAAGAGAGATCAATAATGTTAAAAAGTTCCAATATTTTCTAAGAGACAAGGACAATATTAGATAAGCAGTAGGCCATGGGCATAAATTAAAACCCTGGTGAAGGCAAAATTTGGTTTTAGGTTCTTGGTAACAGTGACTGACTTCTCATGGACCTCTTTGACTGATTGCTATCATAACTACTAAGATATTGAAGATACTTACTTATAAATGATTCTAGGAATATCTTCTTTAGTAAAATAAGAATGCATCTTCATTTTTCAGTCAAAACAAACCAAGCCACCCTTTAGGAGGGGAGAAAAAAAAGAAACAAAAAGATGGTGGCATATGTCCAGGGAATGCTGGGTGTTGAACTAAATAGGAGCTTTGAATTAGGTGAATATTAAAGCATTAACTGGTTTATCATGTGTCACCTCAGGAGCTCGAAATCCTTTTGTTCCAGCGCAAGGACCATCTTTCTTCTGCTTCCCATTCCCTAATAACAAATAAAATATGATTAGTACAGGTACTGGTTGTAATTTTTTTTACTTTTTGAAGATAGTTATTGGATGTAATTTGGTCAATAACAAAATTTGCAAATCTGATAAATTGGATGGACCTTTGTTCATCAAGCCAGCTCCAACAACAGCAATGCCATTTGAGTGCAGAGGCATTGGAGTAATATAAACCAACTCTTTACCCACTTTTCCAGGAGGGGCAACAACTCGCTTTCTCCTAGGAGCAGGACAATCCAAGGCTTCATAAATTGGATTCCTCAATGCTTTCTGCAAAAGGCTAATGAGCTCCTTCCTACCTTGGCATGGGAATGGCTCTCTCAACCTTTCTGCAGGAGTCCTAGTGCTTGTAGCTTCTTTGGCAGAGGTTATGCCAGAGCCATCTGCACCTTGACTGTTGATAATGTTTCGACTACCTAGGTTATTATGGACATTTGTTTGTCCTACAACCTTCCTTTTCAGGTCCTTAGGTTCTAAATTTGAGCCTTTTCTAGTGTCTTGTTTGACGGCAACCAGAGATTTTGCACTTGGGACCTTCCTACTGTTGGCAGGGGGTACATATTTAGCACCAGGAAGAGTAGCGTGATTGAAACTGCCATCAAATCCCACCTTTAATTTGCCTGTAAAAATTACAATATAGCTCCATAAATTCTTGTGGTTTAACCGTGCAATATTATAACCAGAACAACTTGGGCACAACACATTCGAACAAAATAGAAGATACGCTTTTGTGTTTTAAAGGGAGGAAAAGGTTGAATGAAATTAAGCTTGTAAATATCAAGATGAGAAAAATGAAAAACTTAAGCAGGCAATCCAATATGCAACTCAGAACCTAAGAGAGTAATTTTTATTTAATTTAATGGTCTTGTACTTGTGCACTATTTGCTTATCAAGTATTAACTTTATGTGGGTGCAGTCAAGTTTTCATTCTAGGGCTAGAATTGTGCTAACTTTATGCTTGATTTGCCACTAAGTCAGACAGAAGGGGAAGCTTACTTATGGCTTCATGCTTCTGATGCAGATCCTGTTGAAGTAAAGGGGAAAAATAATCATCATCAAACTATGTCAACCAGAGGGCCAGGAAAAAGAATAATACAAATATACCAAAAGGCAGATGAAGACAAGTCTCACTAACCATAGCAAGATTAAAATCAATGAGATAACCTTTAACAGCCTTACAAGAGAAGAGGAAGTTGCCAGGTTTAACATCTCTATGAACTATTCCCTGCATGTAAAGAATGTAAAACATCATGAAATATATTAGTATCATGTAAACCTATGTGGGCAAGTATGTGGCTACAATGCATACCTGCTTATGCAGACTTGCTAGTGCCCTGAACATACAGTAGCCATACCACTGTAACTGAGAGAGATCTATTTCTTTTTTCAATACCTAATATTTAAAACAAAGAGAAAAGTTAAGAAGAAATAAAACAAACAAACAATTACATAAAGAGAAAAAGAAAAATTGGCATTGAAGAAAAATTACCTCGGGTCTGTCATGTTTAACATGCTCTAGAACAAAGCAATCAGAATCACCACTCTTAAAACAGCCTTCATATTTTATTATAAAGTTTTTCCCCCTGAATAAAAAGGATACTCTTGCATATTATAATTCACTCTTTTGCAACCTCAAAACACAAGAAAGATGTCGTAGGTGAACTTTTTTTTTGGCAAGCTTACCCAAAACGCTCCAGCATTCTCAGTTCATTGCTAACATGGTGTTTACTAGCATTTGCATGAGGGCCTGTGGAGTCATAAAACAACTTGATATCAGGGGAGTGCTTTTGAAGCATCTTCTTCTGCCCCAAGCAATGACTAATATGGACTACTTCACTATTACAGAACATTTCAACCAACAATGAATTCAATTGAGTGTTTAACAAAACTTATGGTAGATTGGTTTAGACAATGCTTTTCCGGGTATATAATTTTCCAACAAATATTCATTGACCGCGTCTCAAATCTCCTCACATCCAAGTCCTTTTCATAATTTTAATTCTCTACAGAAAATGCTACTTGGAAACAATTGCATTGATAAAAGCTACTCCATAACTGAAAGCAAAAGATAAAGAAATGAGATGTCTCACTTACATTTAATGGCCACTATGGTGCCGTCATTTTTCCTTCGTGCCCTGTAAACAGTGCCATAACCACCTACAGTTCAAAGAAAGGTTAACAGCTTAATCCACATTATAATAAAAAATGATGTGAAGCAAAATATAAATTATAATACTCATACCTGAACCCTCTTCCTCTTCTACAATAAATGATTCAAAGTTAGGCAGTACCTTTGCATTTGTTTGATCCTATGAAACAAGCATCAATTAACCTCAAAAAAATAAGAGGATAGCTAAATAAGTTGCACAACTTACTATCAAAAGATGGTTTTACTACAGTTTAGAATAATGAAACTACATATCAAAAAATTGGTAGGACATATGAGATTCTAAAATATCATAGGAGCATACCTTAGGAGAAAAGGAGTTAGAGTTTCCCCTTTGATCTTTCACATCATTATGATTCTCTGTGGCTTTCAGTGCCATTATTCTGGAAATTTGATCTCTTTTACCCTGCTTCTTCTCTTTGGCGGCATTTAAAGCCTTATTATGTCTTGAAACCTGCAATTTCAGATCAATTTCATCCCTGTGGAGCAATTTTGTCTTTGCAGAGGGTTTCCTCAACTGCCGATTTGTGACTGAAAGTTCAGCTGCTGGTGATACAGCCCTCATATCCACATCAATTTCATGCTCATTATCCAAAGATGGCTTATCAATCAGGGTAGTATCTAATGGCAGCACAAGATTTTCTATTCTTTTTGTTGTACCTAAATCAGTGAACTGTTCTTTCTCCTCACCTTCAACAATTTTGTCATATTCTGAAGTTTCAGCATTTGTACCTTTATTAGCATAATTAACAACCACAGTCTTAGCTGCTGATGCATTGTTCTGTTTCCTATCATCCAGACAGTATGTGGGATCAACCCTTAAACGAGTATTAAGATCTGGTAATCTAGTTGCAAGTGGTAATTCTGAGTCAAACTTGCATTGCATTAATGTTTTAGGCACCATCATTTCTGCAAACATTTTCATTCCCACCCCACCTTCCACATGTACAGTGTCCTTAAGCTTGCAACTTAACTGTCCATCTCCGAATTTGAAAATCGAGGGAGGGTTAAACATCACTTGATTCATGATAAATGACACGTCACTTTGTCTTTGAATTGTGCTCCTGTTGATTCCATCGTTTATATGATAACTTGCCTGCACTAATGCTTTGATTCAACAAGAGTTGGAGATAATAATCTACTACATTATTCAAACTTAAAAACACACTCCCAAATACTTTTAAAAAAAAAAAAGAGAGAGAGTCTCCTTACGAGGATAATACAGAAATGAGAAGCAAAATAAGAAATTAGTACCTATTTAATTTGCAATTCTGGCACAATTTGACTTTTATTATTGTAAACTGCAAATTGCAGCTTACTTTTTGGAAACTGCTTACAATTAGCAAATCAAACGACTTTCTACATAACCTGAGCAGAGACGACAGCTAACAGCCTATCATCACTAACTCAACACAAAAATTAAATATAATTAACTAAAAAAATTACCATTGCTGCAGCATTATGAATCCTCTTAGCCAAAGGCACTGTAAATCACCGACCCAAAAAAAAAGGGAAAAATCAAATACAATACGGAAAATAGGGGAAAAACTGTTAACAGAGAAAAACGAAAGCAAAAAGCAAAGTACCTTCTTCAGAAGTATCTGTATCATCAAAAGGAGATCGTTTTCGCTTCATAAAACCCAACCTCCACGGATCCTCAGAGCGAGGTCCAAGTTCAAGCCGCGGCGTCAAAGCATCAAAGAAGCAGAAATTATTGGCGACAATTTCAGCGAAAGTTAGTAGAGCAATAGGAGAGAGAGTGACATAGAGATCGTCTGTTAGCGAAATCGGAGAGCTAGGGATTAGGCAGAGAGATTGTATGAGGTGGGGAGTTGCGTGGAAAAGGGTGCATCCGGACGCAATCTCGGCCAGCCGGACCGGCCGGCGTTGGGAGAGGAGGAGGGCGAGGATGTGCCATGCTTTCTCCGACACTGACTCGGTCGTGAGTTGCTGAGTTGGCATCACGAGTTCAGGTGGAGAGAGAAGTTAGAGTTTGAGTCTGCGAAAGTAAAAGAAATGCATTTGTGCAAAGAGCGGGATAATAAGGGCATGGTGATGGAGGGAGGCGGGAATCAGACACGTTTGAAATTTGAGATTTAGCACGTGCGATTCCCCGCCAAGCCAATAAGTTCCATTCCAGAATCCAGATCAGCAGACCCGTGTTTCCGTGTGTTTTGGGTCATTTTCATTTTTTGAGTTTTTGTTCCCTCAATTTTAACATTATGACCTTGACTGAAAGAACGATGGATTTGTGAAAATTGAAAACTGAGAGGCAGAGGAGATCGAGAATTACTGAACTAGATTTAGAAATTCAGGGATTTCATTTTTTTTTTTTTAATTTTAAGCAATCCAATCAAATTTTCAATTTAGTTGCATTTTAACCGGAACTAAATTTTAACCCGATCATATTATAAAATCCAACTCAAAAGGATTTTAGGATTAACCTAAACTGAATAAAAAAATAAAATAAAATTTGGTTCGATTTTGTTCAATTGGACCGAATCGAATGCCAACCCCTATCTCGCATGGCTTGTTTAACTTTTGGAACTGTTTATGTGTAATTTTTACTTGGAGAAATTACTTGGTGAATGGAAAAAAAATATATTATGAAGAATTTATACAATTTCTTCAACACTTTATTATTTTTAAGGTCATTTTATGATGTCGTGATTAAAGTCATGGTATCAACACCATCACTAAATATTTATTTTATAAATCAAATATAAAATTTGTAAACTAACATTAACAGAAAAAATAAAATATAAATTTTAAAAATAGAACAAAATACTTATAAACAGAAAGTAAAACAAATAACTTAATATAAAACAAATAAATTAATATATTATTGATACGGAAAATAAAATTTTATAAATATAATCTAAAATTAATAAACCAACATTAAGTGAAAACTAAAATACAAAATTTAAAAATGTAAAATAAGACTTTTAAATTAAAGATTTTTTTTCCCCTCTATAAACCCTCTTAAAATCCAAAAGTAACCCTACATTACTTTTACAATTAACCGCAACCAGTCTTCTTCTCCTCTTCATTTTCTTTGTTTCTTTTCTTTCCTCGCGCTTATACAGTATTGAATGGTTTAGATTGAAGCAATTGGATTGGGAGTTGACCATCTTTGATATTGTTTTTCAATAAAAGTGTATGGAGATTAATTCCTTCAAATAGTTCGATTCAAATAAAACCATTCTTTATCTTGCTTGCTGTTTGTCCGTTTAGCGCAAGAAAGTTCGAAGCTTTCTATTTGTCTTTTCTTTTGCGGCATGCAGGACTTGTTACGGCTCACTCTCTGCTGTAAATTAGTAATGGAGAAATTAGTAATGGAGAAATACAAAAGAAGGGGGCTATAAGTCAACATCCCCAAATAAATGCAAATACATAATAATGAAGGCAAAAGTATGAAGCAGCAACTGAAAAATAGAACAAACAATCATATCACCTGATATGAGGAATCCCCTTAGCATCCAAAAGAAGAATGTTAGATAAGTCAGCATGAAGATCCCGAGAAGATAAAAAACGTCGGCTAATAATTATAATTGTGAAACAAAAGTTAGTAATATATAGTAAAAGTAAATTTTAAATAATAATTTTAATAAAATTAATAAAGATATAATAGATTTTCTATTATACATGTGAAAATTCATATTAACATAATTTTTAAGTTATAGAAACTAGTGTTTACCAAATACTTTAGCACTATAGTTGTCCAACTTCAATTTCAAATGCACCCTTAGTAAATTATAATTTATGTATAAGTTTTGTTCACCCCCACCCCCCAAAAATCAAATTAGATGAATATTTTAGATGAATTCATGTTCAAATCAATTTGTAAGAATTCAAATGTGGATAACATTTCGAATTTGGATGGTATTTTGAATATAGATTGAGTTTGGATATGAGGTGTTTCTAGCAATTTTCACATAAAATTTATAAAATCTATAATTGATTTGATTGTTAATTACTTACATATACTCTTTTCTCTATCTTTTTGGTAAGTGATGCAATCTAATCAGATTGTTCGGATTAAATTAGATTTGATATGATCAGATGAATATTAGACAATATCCAAATCTAATTTGACGCCCAACCCAACACTTATTTTAGTGATGGGTAGAAAAAAGTAAGATCTTGTTTAGTATTAAAGTTGAACAATTATAACTTAAAAATTATAATATTACAGTGTTTGATAAGCACTAATTATTGTAATTTAAAGGTTGATTTGATTCAATCTCATATTTATATGATGAAGACCAATGATATTATTACTATTTCTGTCAAAATAATCATTTAAAAATAATATTCAATACACCCTATTAATTTTTATCTCATAGTTATCTTTTTTTTCAGAATCACTACAATTTTTAAACTGCAACATCTAAATACCAAATCAGACCTAAATCAGTGAGAAAAGAAAGTATTACATGTTCAAATGCTTTCATCCTTTAATAAATTACCGGCGGAGAATTTATTAAGATGTGCAAATCAATAGAGGTCATTTTGGCACGGCACCATCAAATGGAAAACTCCAGAGAAAAAAGCATTGCAAAAGATTTTACGAAGAAACTAAGGGGCAGGATCAATCGCTCTTTCGTCCTTCCCGCTCTTCTGCTGCTACCTGGATCGATGGTTTCTTGCTGCTTTCACCCTAAAGTGTATGGTATGAATTGAATGAAATATATTTGGCAAAACAAACTGATCAAGACACAATTTCGTCCAAGATCAAATATACAAAAGGAACGAAAGGAAGCAGGCTAACTTTCCATCCAACAGAGCAAAAACAAAAAGACCAAAACACACACACACACACACACACACAATGAAATAGATTAACAAATGCTTCCATGATCGTAAATGGTGTTCAGTCATTCCGTGGAACAGTGGAAGGTGGTGAAGACAATAAAAGCTTCAAGATTCGGCCGACCATGACTCCAGTGAGTCCGACAAAGGCTGCAAACATGAACGAGAAGCGACGACCACCTATCCGTTGACCTAAGCTTGCACTCACTAATCCTTCATCTTCTAAATTTCCTTGACCTGAGCTAGGAGGGACATGCACAACTCTAAGCTTGCACTCCTCTATTTTCTTCCCACCATCCTTTTTAAACTGAAATGCAAGATCAAATATTTTTCAACCTAAATC
Source organism: Citropsis articulata (assembly GCA_030449925.1). Classification (NCBI taxonomy): domain Eukaryota; kingdom Viridiplantae; phylum Streptophyta; class Magnoliopsida; order Sapindales; family Rutaceae; genus Citropsis; species Citropsis articulata. The sequence goes on along the minus strand of JASUUH010000019.1, from coordinate 4,576,082 downwards.
AATCAAATTTCAAAAGGAATAACACACACACACACACACACGCACACACACAAAAAGTTCTCTCCATTATTCTTACAGTATCTGGGGGTAGATCAGCAACACCGGCATTTGGAGGCACTATTGTACTCTGCAAGAGAAACTTGTCTTTGCATTGCATATCTGGAGGAGATTCTCGTTGAGCTTGAAGAGTCACTGCAAACCCAGAATTAGTTAAAAAACCATATTACATGTTCAACAGGCAGAAGTATCAAATGGAAAAACTTATGGGTTTATGGCAGGCAGGTAAACAGCACAAAAGCAAGTGCATATAATTTTACAAAGCCAGCTTGGAATTTGCTTAAATTAAAAAATAACTCCATTTACAATTTTGCATTGTGAAATTCTATAAAGCACCCAATTAAACTTAGCTCACATCAATTATCTCATTCAAAAGTATTAACAACCATAAATACCAGGAGTCACAAGGAGAAATAAGTTCCATCAAGATTGTAAAGAAAAAGCATGCAGCACCTCTAATGATACACGTATCCCAAGGTTGTACCACGCCAGTGTTGGGTCTTACGGAGTACTTCTTAGGTGAAGTGGTTTTGACCTAGCAAAAAACAAAAGGAAAACACCTCATTCAAACATAATTTAAAAGAAATTGGAGTGGCTTGAACCAAAAATATCAGAAGACGATACATTTGTATATAATTACACAGAACTAGGAGATGTATACCTTGAAAGCAACATGATGTTCTGTACTGTTTATAACTTTGAGATTACAAAAGCTTCGTTTTTCTAGCTCAACTGCAACACGAATCTCGTGATCATAAGCTCAGAAGAATTTATGAGACAACTTGCTACTAAAAAGTAATAACAAAACCATGAAAAGAATCATAACTAATCTCAAACAACACTAGCATTCAATGGAAACAATGTCCTACATCCAAGTTTTGATACTTAATTCTGACACTTTTTTCCAGCAATCATTTGAGTAAATCCATCCCAACAAGTCAAGAAACCCAAAATGCTGTTGACACCGAATGTGTCAAAATCAAATTTTCAACAAATTTTATTTTGGTCAACTAGATTCAAGCTTTGAATATAATTTTTCACCAATAAGTTTTCAACTGCCATTGAATGTTTACGATGTCTAGTGTGGCTTTCAATTTACTTATACCATATGAATATATCTTTTCTTTAGTTTATGTTGATAGGAAATTACATGAGACAAACTCACTTCACATAGACCTTGACCAGCAAAAGGGACAGACATGCTAACTTACTTAATACCCTAAAAAAGTCAAACATGAAAGGTGCTATGAAGCATCCATGTCCATAAAAGACCAGTATAAATACAAATACTATGGCAAGGAAAGACCAGGTTTCAAAAGCACGTGCAATTATTGGCATCTTCATAATACAGCATAAGAAAAAGTTCCACAGTTCCTAAACATGTTACTCCAGGTCAAACAATCTCAGCATTCCAATACGAAAAATATCACCAAAAATATAAGAACCATAAATAAACAGACGGCCCAGCATCTTCTGAATGTCTGAGAAAACTATCAACTCAAACTAGATAACACCTACTCTCATTTTCTCCTACAACCTTCCCCCACCCCCCTTTTAAGTGTAATCTATAATTCCTATTAGATGCATTGGGTTAATAGTTTGAATCTATAATTCCTATAATTCCTATAATTCCTCTTTCCGACCACATAACATCTCAAATTTGAACCTCACTCAAATATCGCAACTAGGGATGGCAATGGGGAGGGGAGGGGAGGGGATCGACATCCCCGCACCCATCCTTGATATTCTGCATATATCTCCGTCCCCTTCATGTCCCTACTAGAATTGGTTGAAGGGATCTCCATATAAGAGGAGATCCCCGAGAGGTCCCCGGTCCCTAGATAACTGATACATTTTTAAATTTAAATTCTAAGCTTGATTTAATTATATTAAAATAAAATTTTAAACAAAAGTAAGGTTTGACAATATATATTATACTAACATCAATTCATTAAAAAAAGTCACATTACAAAATACAAATCATCAGAATAATTATCTTTATCAATCTTCATAATCTTATAATAAAAAGAAATTATTTTTATATCAATAATGAAATAAATTAAATGAGTATAGATATTGAAATTAATATTTTTAATAAAAGTATTTACTTTTACACCTCATGCTCCTCATGTTCTTTCTCGAGGAATGTGACAAATTGAGAGATAATATCAAGTTTCTAATTTAAAACAATAAAAATAACATAAGCAATATGGCTCATAATCTAGAATAGTTTTGGTCAAAACCTTTAGAATAAGGTCTGGTCGAATAGTAATTGAAGACTGCAACTAGTTAAGTAGGCTTGAAATTTTTATAGCAGATTTATTTAAAAATTTAAAAATATGTTATTTATACTAATATTTAATATAATTTAAATTTCATTATTCATTTATTAATAATTCTAAAAAACAAAAATAAAATTAAAAATTAATACGAGGAAATGAGGAAATGGATAGGGGTTGCGGTTCCATCTCATTTCCGTCCCTTCCTCTAATAAGAAACTAAGAAACTGAGTAAAAAATTATTCCCGTCCTTTCTCTAAGTATAAAATCATCCTTATATCCTCTCCGAATAAGGAAAATCCCCAAGAGTGCCGTCTCCGTGGAGATTTTTGCCATCCCTACTCGCAACTGCAGTTTCATTCTAAGTTTATGTTCCATACTACAAACTTCCACATAGCCATCGATCATCAATTTAACACACGTGCAAATGCATGCAACCATCCTTATACTGGTAGTTATGACTACATATAACTTTGCAGACACGAACAATTAGATCCGAAGAGAAAATATACGTACAAATGAACTTGAGCTCTTCGGGATGAACAGAGATCAACTGATTACCGCCACCAGCAGCCATGACTAGGCACCACTTCGCGATCAATTATCTAAGCCCTCACAAATCAACGATCACGCAATCAATCACAATCCGCCACACACTGAAAGCACATAACGGGACATGAGGAACGAACAAAACAAAGAAGCAAAACCCTAAGTCCACAATCTCAACCTTCCTAGCGTTTGCTTCTTCGTTTTTCCATAAAAGAATTTATCAATTCTTCTTCTGGAGGCCCTTTCATTGCCGGCTTTTGTGTACGTAATAAAAAATGAGAATGGTAATCCCATGCATCCTTAAAATATGTCATCTAATGTCTTTCCTTCATTGTTATATGGATCGTCATATACGTAACTATCAAATATTGCATTCATACAAAAACAATAGAATAAAATATTAAAAACATAAAATAATCGGGAATCATCTACCAATTAAATGATAATCTATTCCGATGGCCTTTTATGGAAAAAGCGTTATCTTACCAATACCAATCTACTAGATTCAAATTTCAATATGTTCTAGGCTTAAGGCATGGATATAAAGGATCCAATCTACGCCTAACTCCATCATATTGCTTATCTAAGGAGGCCCTCTCTGGTCAGAGAGCTTATCTATTAAATGATAATAAAAACAACTTCACCACTAGAGTCCAATGATTGTACAAAAGAAATATTCATTTGATTTTCATAATAGAGAATATTAGTATAACTGGAGAAGATGCATCCTAATGTTAACTTCAAGTAACAGACACTTAGATCCCCTCTCAGGGCTGGTTTTAGAGTATCAGGTGTCTTAACTAGGCAATTTTTTTTTTTTTTTATAAGTTCTTTTTCTATGAAGCAACGTCAATACTTAATAAAACAAAAAAGAGCTGAAAATCCATTTCATTTTTAATTCTTGAATTTCAACAAATAATCAAGGAGATTCTAAAAAATTTTCAAAAACAAAACTTAGAATTTACCATTAGAAATTTTACAAAAATAAACATATGAATAAATGAGAACAATATTATTTTCAAATTAAATATTTAGAATGGTAGCACATAGAAAGTTAAAATCATGAATTGATGGTTAGATAATGGATATGGACTTTGTATATCAAGTAACCCGTTTTTTTTTTTTTTTTAAATGAACTAGTGCATGTAATAATCTTTATTGTAGAGAAGAGAATAAGAAAATTTTCATCTATGATTTTCTAGATTCTAAGATTTTTAATAGAAGTTAAAAGGAATACTTAGAGTCAAATATTTTAATATCAAATAATTGAGCTTTTTTAAGAAACTGAAAAGATAAAAAATTTACTTATTTTTATTGGAAAAACTAAATAATGAATAAATTAATGGTAATGGTTTCCCTTTCAAATTCATGTATTGGTTACATCTTCAAGCAATTTATGTATCTCATTCAATTTGCATTGGTACCATATTCTACTTCAACACACCAATAAAAATTAGACCTTCCAGTCCAATGCATTACTTTATACATGCATGCGACAATGAATTTTTCTTTCCTCACTCTACGTGCAGACTTAATTCCCTCTTTTACTGAGGCTGCACGAGGCATACAGCAAGCTACCGGCATTTCAAAATGCTGTACCGGAAAAACAGCCGGACGCCCCTTCATCATGAACTAGTAGTTATAACAAAATACTAAGGAGGCATGCAGTGACACATCGTACCCGTAATTATTAATAAACTGCAGCTATTAGTATTGGAACGTTCTTATCGAAGTTCTTCAAGTTGTTTTCTAATCCACTGGGGATAAGTTACGTGATCAAATTACCTTTACCGCTGTGTTAAAATTATATTGATGCCTTTTTGTCTTTCCATGTTTCAGATCAACCTTTGTTTGACCCTCAATAACCAGCATTGAGTGTGAACTCTGGGATCTTTTACTTGAGCTTTCGAAGAGTTTGCAAGTAGGTTTCGTTTGTTCTGTTGTGAACCTGCATACTTTATGATAGTAGCCATTGAATCAATAAAAAATCAGAGTTTCTTGAGCTTTTTTGGTTTATGGAATGTGTTTGTATTTAATTCTTATGCTAGCTCAGTTGTAGACTTCAGATCTTTGTATTCTGCTGCCCCTTGACCGCGCGAACCTAACATTTTGGACATTAACGTCAATGTTTGTTAACAAAAACATTTCCCTTCTAAAGTTTAAAATAATAATAATAATCACTCCCTTGTTTCCCCAGTTAACCAAACATGTGAAACTATTAATCTCATCTTCTTCCTAAATGCCTCCCTAGTTCTTGTTCTTGCTCATCTATCACGTTCTCAAGGGTGGCTTCACTTCCAGCGGCAATTATCGTCTTCATTTTTACTTTTTTTTTTTTTTTTTCTTTCAGTTCCATTAATCTCTTTCGGTTCTTCATTTGAGTTTTCTTCTCTATCCTTTGTGTTTGTTAAAACCTGAGTAAGACTTAATAGGTTTTTGTTGAAAGTAGCTGCAAGATCATGATAACCCATATTTTGCGCGACAGCTGCAAGAATGCCTGCTACCATGGCCAATAAATCAAACAACAATCATACTTGGCAGCTATCTGCGAGGTGGTACCATACCCTCAAAACATATAAATGATAGTGCCCATAAAATGATAATAAATGATAATAAAAACACACGTGCAAATGCATACAACCATCCTTATACTGGTAATTATAATTTTTTTAAAATAAATTAATGGGTGTGGAGCGTTTTTTGGGGAAATGCGAACCATCCACAGCCCATATGCTAAACTCTGGCAATTTCCATCGAAAAAAGCATTGCAAAAAATTTTATGAAGAAACCAAGGAGCAGGATCAACCGCTCTTTCGTCCTTCACGCTCTTCTGCCTACTTCTTCCTATTTCTAGACTTCTGCAGCAACCTAGATCGATGGCTGCTTGCTGGTTTCACACTAAAGAGTAACGTATGAATTGAATGAAATATATTTGGCAAAACAAACTGATCAAGACACAATTTCGTCGAAGATCAAATATACAAAAAGAAGGAAGGAAGCAGGGTTACTTTCCATCCAACAGAACAAAAACAAAAAACCAAAAAAAAAAAAATATACAATGAAATAGATTAACAAATGCTTCCATGATCGTAAATGGTGTTCAATCATTCTGTGGAACAGTGGAAGGTGGCGAAGACAATAAAAGGTTCAAGATTAGGCCAACCATGATTCCAATGAGTCCGACAAAGGCTGCAAACATGAACGAGAAGCCACGACCACCTTTCCGTTGACCTCGTCTCTTCAGCGTATCCTAAACGATAAGGCAAGAGGTAATTTAATTAGTAGTAGTTGTAATTGTAAGCAGATGTATGCATAAATGATAATACAAAGTATTATATAATTAACTATAATGTGAATTACGTCCACCCTCCTTTTTGGGGATACAAGCAAGATCTGGTTGATTTTAGCTTATCATAGCTCTCATTAATCAGGTTTATGAACACTGCCATGCGTGTAGAAATGTAGGAAGAGAATCATGTCAAACTGACCACAAGGGAAACTTAATGCACCTAAAATATGCCAACTAGAAGACTGACAATATTATCGTTAACAAACATCATTCAATATCATTAATAATTGCCAGTTCTTCTGTTCAATAGTACCTTTGATCTTTATCAAATTATTAATAGGAATCACTTAATAAGAGCACTATTGGTAGCTTTGCTTATTTCACCAAACATTGCCCAATATATATATTCTCCATTGATTCCTTTATGAACTAAAATTAACCATGGAAAACAGCTGGAAATCCATGCTATCATACTTGTGCTTGAAAGTTCTGATTTGACATTCTGACTTACATAGTTGTTACTAGTTATGTGGGGCTAATATTCACTTTAGAGAGGAGAAAATTATATACATGTCAGGTTTTCTATAGGAAACCTTTGTGGTTGGCAAAACCTAAGGCAAACAATAATTAGAATCGTAACATGACATCTGGTAATTGTGCCATAAAATTAATAAAAGTATTATTGAATAGAGGCATGTACCAGATCCTGTTGCAGTAGCTGTGTTTGCCGAACAGCAGCATCCCTTTCATCCTTCAGGCACTGTAAAGCCTGAATCATATACAAGATAAAGTTTGGAAAAATAAGAATTAATCAGCAAGAGAAAAAATGCAAGTAAAATGTTACTGATACAATGTGCCTGCTATGAGATTGAGCACTGCGGTAGCTGCTTTACAGCAAAATCTTAGATAAACAAAAACAAAGCATTGGTTCAGGATCGTTTGCATTTCAAATCCTGTCACTCAAAAATGAATGATCATGCATTCAAAGAAATGCAGATTTTATCTTCCTTCATTAAAAAATCAGCAATTATTTCACAGATGCACAAGAGATGGAGGGAGGGATTCAAGAAGTAGGTGCTTATTCTACAGGGTGATAGGACAGGGAAAAAGGAAGCCCTGAAAAATACTATCTGTAGATGGCATCTTGAAAATGAAAAAAAATATGAAGAGCTTCCAGTTGCCAGCATTAGTGCTGATAAATGGAGATGAGAAATCTCACGCACTATAAGACCAACTCTTGCGCACTCAACTCTGAACAATTTGATACAAGCAGCAACTAATAGCTGGCAACTAGACACTCTTGTAGATCCTTTTTTGTAGCGCTTAGGTCCCCCTAGTCACCAAGTTTAGATTATTCAACTTCCATTTCCAGACACACCACAACCTATTCATGACTGTATCTGTAATTATTATATCTAACATGTGAAATGAAACTCCCAAAATTCCTAAAAACAACATAATCCTGACGTTGAACCACAGACTCATTATTAGGCTTCAGAGTATCAGATGTCAATTAGCTAATTTTAGTATGAAGAGAGATACTTTTACTAAGAACTATCATCAAAGAGTTTCCATCTGAACCGACATAATATACTTAATCACATTGCCCAATGAGGTTGGCAAATTGCATATATGTAGTACTTGTGTGCAAGCTACCAAATATCATAGATTAATCACAAAAATTGCAGTGGAAACAGAAGAATTCCAAAACTCACAGAGTTGGCATCAGAACTACGTGTGGCACTCACTAATCCTTCATCTTCTAAATTTCCTTGAGCTGAGCTAGGAGGGACATACACAACTCTAAGCTTGCACTCCTCTATTGTCCTTCCACTATCCTTGTTAAACTGAAATGCAAAATCAAATATTTTTCAACCTAAATCAATCAAATTTCAAAAGGAATAACCAAACCAAAAAAAAAAAAAACCATCCTCTCCGTTATTCTTACAGTATCTGGAGGAAGATCATCAACATCGGTATTTGGAGGCACCATTGTACTCTGCAGGAGAAACTTGTCTTTGCATTGCATATCTGGAGGAGATTCTCGTTGAGCTTGAAGAGTCACTGCAAACCCAGAATTAGTTAAAAAACCATATTACACGTTCAACAGGCAGAAGTACCAAATGAAAAACTTATGGGTTAATGGCAGGCAGGTAAACAGTACTAAAGCAAGTGCATATACTTTTACAAAGCCAGCTTGGAATTTGCTTAAATTAAAAAATAACTCCATTTACAATTTTGCATTGTGAAATTCTATAAAGCACCCAATTAAGCTTAGCTCACATTAATATCTCATTCAAAATAGCTCACATCAATATCTCATTTAAAAGTATTAACAACCATAGATACCAGGAATCACAAGGAGAAATAAGTTCCATCAAGTTTGTAAAGAAAAAGTATCCAGCACCTCTAATGATAGACGAATCCCAAGGTTGTACCACACCAGTGTTGGGTCTTACGAAGTACTTCTTAGGTGAAGTGGTTTTGACCTAGCCAAAAAAAAAAAAAAAGGAAAACACCTCATTAAAACATAATTTAAAAGAAATTGGAGTGGCTTGAACCAAAAATATCAGAAGTCAATAGATTTGTATATAATTACACAGAACTGGAGATCTATACCTTGAAAGCAACATGATGTTCTGTATTGTTTATAACTTTAAGATCACAAAAGCTTTGTTTTTCTAGCTCAACTGCAACACGAATCTCGTGATCATAAGCTCAGAAGAAGTTATGAGACAACTTGCTACTAAAAAGTAATAACAAAACCATGAAAAGAACCATAACTAATCTCAAACAACACTAGCATTCAATGGAAACAATGTCCTACATCCAAGTTTTGATACTTAATTCTGACACTTTTTTCCAGCAATCATTTGAGTAAATCCATTCCAACAAGTCAAGAAACCCAAAATAATGCTGACACGGAATGTGTCAAAATCAAATTTCCAACAAATTTTATTTTGGTCAACTAGATTCAAGCTTTGAATATAAATTTGCACCAATAAGTTTTCAACTGCCATTGAATGTTTACAATGTCTAGTGTGGCTTTCAATTTACTTATACCATATGAATATATCTTTTCTTTAGTTTATGTTGATAGGAAATTACATGGGACAAACTCACTTCACATAGACCTTGACTAGCAAAAGGGACAGACATGCTAACTTACTTAATACCCTAAAAAAGTCAAACATGAAAGGTACTATGAAGCATCCATGTCCATAAAAGACCAGTGTATATACAAATACTATGGCAAGGAAAGAGCCAAGTTTCAAGAGCAAGTGCATTTAGATCCCTATGCAATTATTGGCATCTTCATAATACAGCATAAGAAAAAGTTCCACAGTTCCTAAACATGTTACCCCAGGTCAAACAATCTCCGCATTCCAATACGAAAAATATCACCAAAAATATAACGACCATAAATAAAGGGACGGCCCAGCATCTTCTGAATGTCTGAAAAAACTATCAATTTAAACTAGATGACACCTACTCTCATTTTCTCCTACAACCTTTTTTCCCCCCCCTCTTTTTAACTGTAATCTATAATCCCTATTAGATGCACTGGGTTTATGGTTCCATCCCTCTTCGTCCTGCGACCACTTAATATCTCAAATTTGAATCTCACTCAAATCTCACAACTGCAGTTTCATTCGGAGTCTCCTTCATGTTCCATACTACAAGCTTCCAGATAGCCATCGATCATCAATTTAACACACGTGCAAAAACAAATGTGCAGATGCATACAACCATCCTTATACTGGTAGGTATGACTACATATAAATTTTGCAGACACGAACAATTAGATCCGAAGAGAAAATATACGTACAAATGAACTTGAGCTCTTCGGGATGAACAGAGATCAACTGATTACCGCCACCAGCAGTCATGACTAGGCCCCACTTGGCGATCAATTATCTAAGCCCTCACAAATCAACGATCACGCAATCAATCACAATCCGCCACACACTGAAAGCACATAAAAGGACATAAGGAACGAAAAAAACAAAGAAGCAAACCCTAAGTCCACAATCTCAACCTTCCTAATCCATCGAGCAAAATAGAAGAACAATATCGGATAAAAAATGACAAAACGAAGGGCGGAATTATGAGTACCTATCAAAATTTTAACGGAGAAAAGTTTTTTTTTAAAAAAAGAAAAAAATAACAATAGTAACATGTGGTGCAACAGAATTGTCTCGGTTCAAACAAACCGTTCTAAGTGGCCCGATGATTACGGCGGAAGTGTTGGGTCTAATCTTTCGGGTGGTCCTAGTTTGATTTAAACTCCGGGTCTTAGTTAAAAGGAGTGGTATTACGGTGATTCTGTACGCACGCTGCTTTTCTGCGGTTAAACGGCAGTGGCAAAATGCGCAGCGGACACAATCACAGCAGAGCAGAGAGAGGCGCGGAGGAGTGGAGCGGAGGTGACACGTGTCGTATATATAGGGGGTGAAGCTTGGTTCTCAAGACACAGAGTGGAAGCGGGACCCCGTGCGCGTCACATGGATGAAAAGTTTAGGTCCGACGTGTCACTGTTGAGTTTGGGTGATTAGCTGTTTTCATTAAGCAATCGATGTCTTGCCAACACTTTATAATTTTGAAATATCTCACTCCAAAAACGACTTTTGCCCCCCCGGACCCCGGTCTGTGTCTGTGTGTGTTTGATACAAAAGAAAAGAGGTCCAAAATGGCGCCGCTTTCTCTCTCTCTCTCTCTCTCTCGCTTTCTTCTCTTTTCTTTTCTTTTTTTTTTTTCCCCTCCTTTCTCAATTCTTCTTCCGTAAGCCCTTTCATTACCGGCTTTTGTGCATGTAGTAAAAAATGAGAATTGTCGTCCTCCGCATACTTAAAAATATGTCAACTAATGTCTTTCCTTCATGGTTACACGGATCATCATGTCATTTCCCTGTACTTAACTACCAAATATTGCATTCAAACAAAAACAATAGAATAAAATATTAAAAACATAAGATAATCCAGAATCATCTATCAATTAAATGATAATCTATTCCAATGTCGGAAAAAACATTATCTTGCCAATATTTTAAGTTATAACTGTTAAAAAAAACAGTAATTATAAAATAAAAATTAATAAGATATAATAAATTATCAATAACAATTTTAATAAAATTAATAACGACATAATAAAATTTTTATTATAATAAACTCAAATTAACTTAATTTCTAAACTGCAACTGTTCATATTTACCAAATACTTTAACATTATAAATTTTTAAATTTATGCTATCTAATCTTAATCCGGTACATAGTGAAAGCTGAAGACAGGCCGCTTGTTTGTAATTTGATAAATTCCCTCCCCCCCAAAAAAAAAAAAATTAAAAAAGAAAAAAAGTAGTTTCGAGTACCTACTTTCTTGAAGAGATTTGATACCTTTCCTCTTAGCTTTTACGTAAACAAAGTTATCTATCCAATCGAAGAAATGGACAATGACCTACAAAAGTAATCCTTAGCAGAAGCAAAGGCATAACACTGAAAACTTGCAATGATGGAATCCAAATCTGATGCTGCTAAAGCTCATGTAATCATCTAAGGATACAATAATTTCCACAACTAAAATAAAAGGAAAGGAAAGGAAAGGAAAATTGATAAAATGGAATATTAAATTACAGCTTTTACAACATTTTAGGATACTGAAAACTACTTTGAAGGCAAAATCAACTGAGGAACAGCAGCATCGGGCCTCTTCATTTGAAAGTGGAGAGTCTAGGAAGCTTGTCTCTAAGATAGTACAGCCTTGCCCTCCTCACTTTCCTGTGGGAGACAACTTTTATCTCCTTGATGTTTGGTGAATAACTGCAATGACATGATGAAATGTTGATCAAGTCCCATCTGAATTCTTTTCTACTTTTTTCTGTTTCCTCTCCAATTAGAGTATATAAAAAGTACATACTTGAGGCCAAATCACCAGGTGAAAGTTTGTAGCCACTAGTGTATTCAAGGCATCGCAGGCAAATATTATGGATGCTTATTTAGTCCAAACTAACAAAGGACCCATGTTAAGAAACAGTAAAATGAAGATATTTTGCATCCCAAAGTATGATTGAAGATCAACCTCACAAAACATGCAGCATCGATGAGCAAATAACTTCCTTAACCAATTAAATAATTTGAAACTAAGATAATGAATAAGATTTTCACAGGCCCAAAACTAACTAAAAGCATTCTTCCATGCCCTTGGCCAATATTTTCCATAACACTGCAACGAAGCTCCAGTGATAAGAGACATGGTCAATTAAAGGGAATTAAATCCTTCCTCTTTGACTCTGCTAACCGCATTGTCTAGAAGAAGCTCAAACTTCTTGTTTCGCCAAAATGTTAACGTGAGAAAATTCAACATGTTGTTCTTTGAATGATGAGAGATTTGCCCAACACTACTGTACAGCAACATCAAAATGAACAAGAAAAGGACTATATTGACTCAATATTACACCAGACAGATAACATGTCGTACTAATTCCTTACAGAGAAGGAAATGAAACAAAAATGTCCTTTGTGTTAATCATGGGGATGAGGACACCTATGCTAAAGCCTTGACAAGATGCATATTAAAGGCAGTGGGTGGAACATACTCTGGAAGTCCAAAGTTTGACTATTAAAGAAAAAGCTTGATAAACGAATGTTCCATCTTGTTAGGAAATCACACCATATTGATACAGTCTAAATATTAATTCGTCCAATAGACTCTGGAATTTGTTGTATTTCTACGATGTAATAACTGGTGGGGGGGGGGGGGGGGAGGGGAAGGATTTTATCTAGTCATTGGTCCAAAGAAAGGCAACCTCAATAAATTGCAACCCTCCAATTTGCCTTTTTAACATGTATATAGTTTCTGACACATAACCTAAATCATATTCAAGGGATTCTGTGCTCCTTGACCTCCATAAACATAGAAGAGAGGCAGAGAGAGAGCTCAGTTTCTGAGTTACACATCAAGGATAGAAAATGTAGACCAGGTCAACCATAAATGGCCACATTTGTCACATTCTGGTTTTCTCTGTGATCCATTAATCATATTTGAATAAAAACACACTAGGTAGTTAACAAGAAGAATTGTCGTGCAACAACCTAATCCTAAGCCAGATTCAAAACCATTTTCTTCACCAAAGTGTAGAAGAATTGAAAAAGAAATACTCACAGAGGGAATACAATCTCAACCCCTATGCCAGCAATAATCCTCCGAATTCGAATTGTAGTGTGGATCCCAGCATTTTGCCTTGACATAACAATACCTTTGTAAATGGACAGCCTACGCCTATTTTCAGGAACTTCCTGTAAGCCAACCACAAACCAAAAGTTTCACAAATTTCATTTGAAACTATAACAAAGAACATTGTAAAGATAGTCAAAAACAGCATTTACCAATTTAATCTCCACAACATCACCCGTCCTAATATCTGGAATTGGTCTTTCACTCTCCGATGCCTCAATCGCCCTCTTATTCAATATCTACTCAAACAGCACAAATATATTCATTTTTCCAACCATTTTCAATGCAACCGAACAAAAAGAATCATAATAGATTTAAGCAATGAAATGATTACCCCCATGATATCTCCAAGTTTAACCCTGGGCTTTCTGGGTGCTTTCACTTCTTCTTCTTCAACCTTATCCTCAGATTCAGCTTCTACAGTTGCCAAAACATCACCTTGTGCTTGAACGGCCTCGTTTTGCTCCTCTTCAATACTCTCACTCGCTTCCGCTTCTTCGTTTGACCCCGCCCTAACCACAAAGCTATCTTTCACTTGGGCATTTACGAAAAAGCCCAAATTCCACCCTATAGGCTTCGCCGAAACTGAAACCCCATGGCTCACAAAGGGGCCGCGAGAAAGAACTGTTGAAAACCCTAGCCTCTTTGAAGGAATACATCGAGTGGAACTTCTTGGGATCAAATGCAGAGCCTTTATAAAAATTAAATTGTACAATTTGTTATCAAATTATTAGAAATTACAAGCAAATTAAACAGCATTTGTGCCAGTAGAAGCATCAACATACGAATTACGAAGCGAGAGAGCACCTGAGGAAGAACTTGGGAGCCCATGGCGACACTGAGACACTTCTAAGGGAAACAAACGCCTTATCTGTACTAGAAATTCGGCTGGTGTTTCACACGCTCTATCCGTTTGCATCGCACGTGTGATCAGCATTTTACTTTTTATTTTTAATTTTTGAATCATTATTACAAAATATTTTCACATTCTGTTAAAAGGTTTTTGGAATCTTCTTGTTAGGTGGTTGATGGAACGGCTAATATGCTATATAGTTTTTATTGAGTGAATGAATTTTAAATAATTTTATGAAAAAAATTATAGGTCATATTTTAATTCGATCAATTTTGACAAAACCTTGTTAGTCTCTTGCCTGAACGAAAATATTTGTGCTAATCTGTAAATTGATATGATTTCAGAAAATATAAATATTACATTTTCCTAAATATAAATAAATAAGACAATTTACAACAAGTCAAAAAATCATGAAATTCATGTTGGAACAAGATAAAAATTACAATGTTAATTCTAAATGACTATTTTGAGAAGGCAGCAACTTTCCAAGATAATATCTATATGTTTTTTTTTTTTTCTATAATGTTCTATAATTAATTATGCTTTGGCATGATTTCATATTCGATAATCCCTTTCTTTTGGTAGATGATTCTCACATCTTCTCTAGAACTTGATAGACATTTAGGTAAGTTGCACAAGTTGGTGGAAGCTTTTCAAATGTGATTTGGTTGTGTTAATAAAAAAATTTGATAAAAATGGTTTAATTTCTACTGAATTTAATATACGACAAATTATTCTATAGGAAATTGGAGTATATATTTCTACCAGTAAAAAAAAAAAAACTGCAAAAGCGGCACTACGAGTTTGTAGTTAGGAGACATAATCCATTTTTCCTATGATATGGCTTTTTTGATCTCACATGTCATTGATTAGTTTGATTATAAAATTATCACGTTATTGATAAATAATAAAGTCAATTAATCATTTGTATTGCAGTTTGTGTGTTATTGGTCTTTTAGTTTGACAAACTTTAAGTTAGAGAAGAAAGTTGAGAGAAATAGTATAAAAAATAATAGAGAAAGAGTAGATGAGTATAGAGAGAGTTAATTTCTCTCGATTTCCTCTCTATTGAACATCAATCTTTCAGTTTTATGTACTGTCCTTAATCAACTCTCAATAAAAAAATGATTAATTTGTTTAATTTCACTAATTGTAACATTTAACTGTAATCTATTATTTTATGATAAATTTTATTTAAATATAATGACTTGAAATCTTAATATAAACTACATTTATGCAATTTTAATAATTCAAATCACACATGATAAAGTGAGAAAATAAAATTTATATTTCAACTAACATGGCGGATGATGTAACTTTATTTTACATAATGATATGGTTGTTGGTTGTTAAAAATGTTGGAACATACAAATTTTATAGTCCGAGGCTCCGAGCACTACCATAATTGGTATTTCCTTTTTCTAGAATTTAATTGCAAAATTTGAACGCATCTCAATTGACACGAGAGCCCGAAAAAAACAAAAGTTTGCCCGCAAAAGCGGTTGCTCGCTGTTCACGCCCGCGACACAATGCATGGCACCACCCACCCTCAATGCGCCACGTGGACAACCCAGCAGAGGACCCAAGTACTTTACCACGTTCGTCATAGCCCCCGTGGCGCTTCATCGCAACCGACTCTCAGACAAAATATCACCATAACTCGCCACGTGTCACTCGTTTTGATGCCCCTGCCTTTCCCATTGACGCTTCTCTCTCTTCCCTCCCGCCAACATCGCTCGCCCTCATAGGTTCTTTTATTAGGTGATGTTCTTGAAACATTTTGATGACTAGTCCTTTTCATTTTGATACGGCATGCATGGAAGTTGATTTTATTGATTTTTTGAACTTTTGACGATCATCATTATCTGGGGTTGTGTAAAATTAATTATATGAGGATCGTGCTAGCTCGGTAAAAGGTTGATTTTGTTTTCCTTTATTTTTTTTTTCTTTGTAGTTTATTGGTTTAATGTTTGTATGATTATTACATAGATGGCGGGGAATTCTGATACGGTGAGGCAAACCCCTCCTGGGATTTTGCTTATAAGAAAAATTAGAGGCAAAGATTGGAGCCTAACGACATATAGATACATAATTTTGTTGATTACTTTCATTGCATATGCTTGTTACCACGCCTCGAGAAAGCCTTCTAGCATTGTCAAGAGTGTATTATGCCCTGACCCGGTTAAGGGACCCAAGAAGAAGCCTTGGCCTATTGGTGAATTCTTTGTTAGGCAAGAATTTGTGGGTCTTGATCGAAATGTATCCTCAGCTAAAGGTTGGGATCCATTCAATGGAACTCATGGGACATCAAAATTGGGTGAAATTGATCTTGCCTTTCTTGCTTGTTACTCCGTAGGAATGTATGTTGCCGGGCATTTAGGTGATACTTTGGATTTGAGGTTGTTTTTGACTACAGGTATGGTAGGGAGTGGCATTTTTGTGGGGTTATTTGGCATGGGATACTTTTTAGATATTCATGCATTCGGTTTCTATCTTATTATGCAAATGGTTGCTGGTTTGTTTCAGGCCACTGGTTGGCCTTCTGTTGTGGCTGTGATTGGCAATTGGTTTGGTAAAAGGAAGAGGGGCTTGATAATGGGTGTTTGGAATGCGCATACTTCTGTTGGGAATATCAGCGGCTCCCTTCTTGCTGCCAGTGTTTTGGACCATGGCTGGGGATGGTCGTTTATACTCCCAGGTGCATCTATTGTTGTGGGAGGGATAATAGTTTACTTTTTCTTGGCTGCTTATCCTGAGGATGTTGGGTTTCCTTATGTAAGTGATCCAATCCCTAGTAGCGAGAGGCTGCCTAATGACGAAGAATCTCAGACGCAGAAAGGAGAGACTGCGGCAGTGGAAAATAACTCTGGTATACGATATGGGTCAGGGAGTAGGACAAGTGTTGGGCTTCTTCAAGCTTGTTTGATACCTGGTGTGATACCATTTGCATTCTGCCTCTTCTTCGCAAAGCTAGTGGCATACACATTTCTGTACTGGTTGCCGTTTTATTTGAGTCAGACGGGTATTCTCTACAATCCTTTGCTTTCTGTTTTAAGTTTCTAGTTGTTAGCGAAAAAGGGATTCTTGCAATAGATGCTCAAAATCTTGAATTTTCTTGTTTTGTAATCCGAACAACTAGAACAAATTAATTTTGGACTTCTTGAAAGAATAAGTTAGATTGTATCCAGCAATGAAATTTTTCAAATTAAATATATGGTCACATGATTGTTGAATTGTGGACTGTGTACGAGGATGTACGGTTGATAAAGACAGCATGATAGATCATGTGACAGTTACTTGAAATTGTCAAACAAAAAAGAATAATTAGGCCAAAGTTTCTTATGTCTATGTTCTATTCTCTCTGATGCAATATCGGCAGTGAATTTCATTGCAATGTAAAATTAACTTCATGAGGCCCGATTCATTGTTTCTTCACCTCAAAGGAGCAATGTAATTGGTCGCATCATTGTTGAAAGCACAAGGTGGTTATCTGCTATATTACTTCACGTTTCTAAAATTGAAATTATTAGTTTTCTCCTTATAATATTAATTACATATGATGAGTCAGTGGTTTTTAAATGTCCATAATTTTCTGTGGAAGACCTATTGCCTGATGCTCAGGTTCTCTGAGGGTGGTCAGATTTAGGTGTTTCATGATTCATGAATATTTGGAAAACTTGGTACTTTTTGAGTACTGGAAGGCCATGTCTGTTTCAAAAAAATTTCTTATTTGTTAGAATTTTCTCTTATGCTATAGGCATAATGTTTCCCTGTGTTCTTCATTTCTGTTTTCTATGCTTTTGCAGAAATTGGTGGAGAGCATTTATCTGTTAAGACTGCTGGAAACCTCTCCACCCTTTTTGATGTAGGTGGAATTTTTGGTGGAATTATCGCTGGCTATATATCTGATAAACTTAAAGCTCGAGCTACTACAGCAGCCACCTTCATGTATGCTGCTATTCCATCCATGCTTTTGTATCGCGCATATGGAAGTGTATCTCAGACAGTCAACATTGTACTTATGATGGTCGCTGGCCTATTTGTAAATGGGCCCTATGCACTAATCACAACTGCAGTTTCTGCAGATCTTGGCACACATAGTTCTGTTAGAGGGGATTCCCGAGCACTGGCAACAGTCACTGCCATTATTGATGGTACTGGATCAGTTGGTGCAGCTCTTGGTCCCCTTCTTACTGGATTCCTTTCAACGCAGGGGTGGGATGCTGTATTTATTATGTTAATGGTTGGTGCTCTTATTGCGGGGCTTCTTTTGTCTCGTCTTGTCATAGCTGAAATCACTGAGAAAATTAGAAAACCCGTAACTACATCAAATGGATGGCAAAATAATGAAGGTAACCTCATTGACTTATTTACACACGAAATTACACATATAAAATTTGGATGTGTATTCAAATCAAGGCAGTTTTCCCTTTAAACCATGAGACATTTATTCCTTGTTTGATATTTAAGCTACAGCTTATACTCTCCAGTTGTTATGGAAAAAAACTGTAATTATGAAATAGGAATTAATAGTGTGTAGAAAATAACAATTTTGATAAAAATAGTAGATATATTATAGGTTTTTTATCATACAAATGGAGAATCAAATCAGCTTAGCTTCCAAACCACAACAGTTAGCGTTTACCAAACTCTTTCTCAGTACTAAACAAGGCTTTAGTTAATGATGGCTGCTAAAACTTTGTATCATTTTAAGGTTAAGATATGTTCAGGGTATTCACCTAAGATATGAACAAACATGCTGATTTCCTTTTTCTTCTATCAGTTTCTCCATAGAAAAGAACTTGAGTGGAGATAGGGATCCTAGAGCAATTTCTTTTTTATTTTTTTCACCATTGCACATAGAGCATGGCTATAACCCAATATGTTGGGTAATTCCATTAATTCTTGGTAGAAATTGTTTTGCTTATCTGCCTAGTTGAAAACCCTTTTTCTTTCCTCTCCTTTTTTCTACCATTGCATCTATTCTATAGGCCTATTCAGAAATTTTCTGTTATTTTGCAGCTCCTGCTACTCAGCCACTTCTTAGGGACCGAAGTTGATCATCAGGTATGCATCCTGAAGTTATAAAAGTTGAAGCGATTGAGACAAATTATAAACTATAGAATTAGTAACAATAATAAGTGATGTATTTTTAGAAAGCTTTGACCGGTTTGCCTGTAGTTCATGTTACCTTCACTAGTCAACTTTTTGTACAATGAATATGTGATGAGGAACATGTAGAATTTCTTTTCTTCATGGAATTTTTATGCGAGTTGATTCAGTGGGAAATGAGGATAAAGTAAAAGACTTCTGAAAGACACAGCTGGGGAACTTGGTTGTTTAATTGTGTGAAATACTTCTGTATGTACTACTCATGTTGTATTGGCAAATCTTGATGATTTTTGTGTTTTGAGGAAAAATAAAATGGCATCTTTTGAATTTGTCAGATGCACTTCAACAGTAGAATTGTGCTAATGCCTTGGCTTTCTTGTTATGTGAGATTGTGTTTTCCTTATGGATGATGTAGATTTTATCATTTAATTTGTTAGTACTTTTAATGCACAAGGTACCGATAAAAAAGCAGGATCTCGAATAGCCGACTTCATTTTTAGTCCCCCCCCCAACCAAAAAAAAAAAAAGAGTTGTTGAAGGTAGAGTAATTTTTATGTATTTTGATAGTTTTAAGAGTAAGAAAATCAAAATTAATTATATTAAGAAGCAATTTAAAAAACTTATGTCACAAAAAAAAAAAATAAAGAAAGGAGTCAATTGATTAATTCTCTAAGTTTTTTCTTTATTTGAATTTTATTAATAATATGTGATTTTATTTTAATTATCTTTTTTTCACAAATGAGGTGGTACAAAAATAATTGATGGCGAAAATGTTATCTCGATTATTAAATAAGGGAATTTGAGATTCGAATTGTATTCACACAACATTTAATAGATTAACTCGTCATTACCCTAAATAACTAAGAGAAAAAAAAACGGGAGTTATCACTTATCACGTCTTCTAAGAGATTGAAAGGGACGAGCCACCGTCAGGATTCCAGATATTGTTCATCATGGCAAATATTACAAATTTACAATGCATCCCCAATCCCTGAACAGAATTGGATTGGATAGGGCTCGGAGCCAACCAAAACGGCCCAACAGCTGTATTGAAAAGACAAGACCAGCACCAGCCTTTCATTTTAGCTTCATAGAGGCCTAGAAGTTCACCAGGCATCCTATGCTCTCGCGTGATTAGGATCACCATGTGTCTACTGTTCCTCTTTCTAGACTCTTCCAGCGTTGTGGCCCGCAATGTTGCCCTGATTGCTCATATTCGCCATTACCAGGAACTTGCATGACTAAATTGTCGGTTCGCTTGTGCTGTTCTATATCTCCTCTGCTTTTTTCTTTTTTTTTTTTCTTTCTTTTTCCCAGTTGTTGGTTACTTACTTTTTTTAAAAAAATTTTTAGAGATTAAGTAAATTATTTTATTTTTATTAATAAAAAACTTAAATTTTAAATTTTAAAATTTTAAAAATTAAAATTAAATTTTTTTTTAAAATATGAAAATATTTAAAATATTTTTTATTTATTAGATACTCTTATTTTATTTCTTTTATAATATAATTTTAAAAAATCTACATACTAATTTTATAATTTTTAATAGGAACTTTTTCGAACAACTAAATAATTAAAAAAAAATTTAATAAAAATTTTATCTAAATAAGCCCTACTAATAATTAAATAAATTCTATTTAAAAAATTATACTAAATGAATTTTTACATGATAAAATAATAAATATTATAAGATAAAAAAACTGTTGAATTTAATCAAACAGGTAAAAAAATGTACCGAACAATAATAAAGGGGTTGTAAAAAACTAAAAAGAAAAAAAATGTCAGTTTTATACTGTTTGTTGCTCCATTACATAGAGATAACAAACGCCTTTATACACATACCGCACACCCAATGAATGGGAGGGAAACAGGGAATAGAGTCTCTATTGCACTAAAAAGATGATTGGTGTTGGGACTTGATGACGTCAGTAGTGCTCCTGAGCTACAAAATGCTCAGTGGTTAACTGGAACAAGGCAAGTGTTACGTTACTAAAATATGTAACAAACATCAAAGATTGGATATGTGGGGTGTCCATATTTTGACACGTGGAGAGTACAGATGTTGAAATTTGATCTGCTGGATCGGATGTGGTCGGTCGATAAAGTGCTCGAACCGTCAAAGCTGGAGTGTTCCCCGTTGCTGCCGGTTCTGTCAGTCATTGCATTTTGCGACACCAAAGATGGAGAGACCTCGGGTTCATCTTCTGCACATAAGAGGAAGAGGGGATTTGATCTCAATAGTACTTCACTAATAACGGAGGAAAAGGAGATTCAGGGGGCTATAAATCTGAACAAGACCCCTCTCCAACTCGACGTCGAAGCTCAATTGCTTCAGAGACACCAACTCAAAATCGATGAAACACGGGCGTCCATCCGAGCATGGGTCGATTGGCGAATTAGGAAAGAGATCAAAGCCCAAGGGGGTACTCCGCTTGTCGGTCCGATAGAGAACTTGGACGAAGAAGTTTTTTTTTTTTTTTTTTTCAGTTATTTGGAGTTACATATTCACCCGGTAGCCTTCTTCGATATCGATCGGTTCGTCCCGGTTGCCCAGAACTCTCCTGACGATCGCCTGGCATTTTCGCAGCCGTGTGATTGTCAACTGCGCATCGAATGGTTGTTATTTAACTTATGTTACTTACATTATCATGTAAGCTAACAAGATCCCTGAAACAAATGCTGAAAATAAATCAGATTATATTATTTCTAATGTATTAAATTATTTAGTATTTGAATACTATATTAAGTTTTAATTAATTGAGATCTGAATCAAATAGGATCAATAAAATGACAAAAACACTTCCAATAAATATTTAACATAACAATATTAAAAAAATATCAAACCGAAAACCTGTTAAATTCCGGCAACCAATTATATTATTAGTACTCGTACATAGGCGCAAGAATATGTTAAGATAGAACTGAACGCAGGAGGTGCATTCCATTAAACAAAAGGCAATTAAATTCCCTCGTTATACGTGTCGAACAGCGATTATGTCGGATACAGATAGCAATAGCATCAACCGTCCATTCACATACCAAAAATATGAGAATTCGCACGATTGATTGGTACTTCAAAAATCAAATCATTTCCCCTTATAAATGTATCCACCAAGTACTCTTCTCCTTCCTACACCTCACAATTATAAGCTACTCTACTTTCCTCCTCTTTTCTCCTCTTGGACTCCCTGTTCTCAAGTACAAAGAGAGAAGCAAGCATGGCTGTCTCACGTGCCATGCTCGTGCTGATTTTCTCTTTTGCTCTCACCTCATATGCCACAGCTCAAGGCCCGGCATCATCACCATCAATGCCACCAAAGTCCGCCCCCAACCTCCCACCACCACCCATGGCCATGGCGCCGTCACCAAAGTCCTCCCCCAACCCCCCACCGCCACCCATGGCCATGGCGCCGTCGCCAAAATCCGCCCCCAACCCCCCACCACCACCCATGGCCATGGCGCCGTCACCAAAATCCGCCGCAACCCCACCTCCCACAATGTCAACGACTCCATCAACGAGCCCAACAGAGAAACCAATGGCGCCAACCCCATCAACAGGTGCTGCCTCACCACCTTCACCAGTTGCGCCGGGACCGGAGTCGCCCAGGATGCCGTCAATGGCGCCGTCAATGTCGCCGTCAGGTATAACGCCCCCACCAGCGTCCGGCCCTCCTTCCGGAGCCTTTGTGCATGGAAGCATGGGTTTGTTAGCAGCGGCATTGCTTGGAGGAGTTGCTCTACTGCTCTTTGTTTAATCAGAACACAGTGTCATTTATTGTTATTGTTTCCAAGTCTCCATTTTTATCCTCGTAGATTATTAATTTGGATATTTATTTGTGTATTCTTTGTTATGTCTCCCTTACCTTTTTTTTTTTTATTTTTTATTTGGCCCCTCTCCTGATTTTTGTTTCTTCTACAAGTTGGTGATTCCTGGAGCTGCTGCATATTCGTGATTTGTGAGAGGATGTTTAATTTAGAGATTTCATCAGTTGGGAATGTTACAGCTCTTGTGTAGCATTTTGACTTCACCGAATAAGAGACACTTTGTGATCTTATTTAATTTGTTGGCGTTTTTAACATGGGACGCAACTTCATCATTAGCTTACCTTAACTTCCTTTTCATCAACAAGTTCATTGGAAATGCTTTCAATTTCACTCCAAAGACCTATTATTTTGACTAAGACAAGAAGAAGGAAGCTTGGTGGTGAATTTTATCATTCATCAAATTAAGGAAAACAAATACCTGTAACATAACCAAGAGCTATCAAGCTACTCGGTGATCCATTTAATTTCAGAAGCCCGGTTTCTCAAAGTCTAGTCAAATGGTGCAGTACAAATGAATAAAAGAAGCAAAGCTAATTAAGTACAATTATTTAATTAATTAAAAGGTTGGGTGGGTGAGTTGCCACTTGCTAGAGTGGAAATTGGAGTGATGAATAGGAGCAGTAGTAGTAATGGTGGAGAAGTTAGGTGCTATGCTATTGCTCTCGGCAGCTGTTAAGGTATAAAGAAACTAGAATAACACACCCCCCCCCCCCCCTTCTCCTCCCCAACCAAAAAAAAAAAAAAAAAGTGGAAGAAATCAATAGCCTTTTGGAAAATAGAAAATGGGAAAGCTGTACTTTTGGTTTAGGAGAAGAAAGGCAAAGAGTTAAAAAGAGGAATGGGCTTTTAGTGGTGGCAAGCACGAGGGAAAAGAAAAGGAAAGATGGATATTTCATTTG
The DNA here is from genome assembly GCA_030449925.1 of Citropsis articulata. NCBI lineage: Eukaryota > Viridiplantae > Streptophyta > Magnoliopsida > Sapindales > Rutaceae > Citropsis > Citropsis articulata. The sequence continues at coordinate 4,551,989 of JASUUH010000019.1, read as the reverse complement.
TTGTTGGTGGAGGTAGTGGTGGTGGGACTATTCTTTGAGACACATCAGTGTGAGAAGGAAAGTGATATTCACATGGTGTGCTAGCCCCCACTCCACTGGAGACATCACAAACTTGAGTTTTTGCGAGGGGGTGAAAGAGATTTTTTATTTACACATCAATGCCATTAATATTGTTGTGTGAGAGACTGAGACAACCGATTTGAATGCAAAACAAAGCAAAACCTCTCAAATTTCCAAGACAAAACTTAAAACAACCGACAGAATGATAAAAAATATCATAACTCCTCGCTCCCCATCCGCATTTGTTCCAATCATCCTGTAGAACAATCATGTCTTCTTTAGTCACGAAACGTTTTCATGGTTTACCATGAGTGCTAACAAAAAGAAAGTTGAAATACCTGCATCTATTCATTTTTATTTTTTAGTTCTCATCCCCAGTAACTAATAATTGATGTGTCATATCTTATTGCTGAAAATGAAGAGAACTGATTCATTTTGCGGTTAAAGGGACATAAGAATCTCTGGCCGAATGGAAAGTGTATATAAGCATTGGATTCCTTACAAAAAAGGCTAATCAGTAAAGAATCATCACCATCCTTTTATCTTTGCCTACCTCCACGGCCCACAAATGCATGATCATACAAATTCTATTATTTTCAATGATATCTTTGTAGAAACCTCTACTAAGGCTTCTTTTTATCTCTGCAAAATTTACACAGACCAGTAATCCCTATACTTGGCAAGAAGCATAAGAATAACCGGGTCACATATGGATAAAAATCCTAACACCAAATTCCCATTGTCAAATTGTTGAGCCATGAGAGATCATTAAAAATCCCCAGGCTTGTAATCATTCTTAGAAACTTAACAAAAAAGAATGACCTTAGCAAGGGAATTCTCTTGACCCACACCCGTAGGGGAAAGTTAAATAAGGTTAGATAAAAGAAAACGGAGAGACATTTTCATTTGTTCATCAATATCATCAACTCTACTCAGGTTAAATAACTCAAATAAATCTTCATAGTCCAGAACTCATGAAAGACTGCCTAGAAGGGTTTTTTTGGCTCAACCTTTTTAATCAGCTTTAATAGGTTTTGTTTTTGGCATAATCTAAGTTACCTTTGTCATCTCTTCTTTAGTACATAACATGTGCTCTGTCGTCATGAGCTGTGCAGTTGGTTTTCAAAGCCAATCAAGGGTCAAAAAATGGTATCAGATGAGATCATTCCGGTGGGGAATATGACTGGTGTGTGCTCTATTTCTTGTACATATCTGTTCTCTCTACTTCTTTCTTTGTTTTCTTCGGCATTCAAAACAGTCACTACATGCAGGTTTAATTCTACTTGAGGAACTGATTTCGAGCTTGCTGGATGGTACTTTCAGGTCTTCTACAAGGATTTGACGGAGCTTCTTATTCTCCTCCATAAGTTCTTCAATGATTTGCTGGTGTTTTAAAACCTGTATATCATAGATGTCAACGATCAATTTAGAATCTACTACACTTAGTCGCTAAAACAGGTTAACAGTTTGGGGAATCTCAAAATAGATTGAAGATCAGATGGAATGACACTTAAAACTTGGAGGATTACCATTTGAAGCATGTTGTTTTCAGACTGCAAGCGTCCAGCCTACAAAGCAAAACCACCTGATCAGAACTTCTGATTGCACATTCAAGCAAGATACTACAATATCATGTTGACAGAACATCAAGTCTATGTCCAGTTCCGTAATTTTCAAGGCATTGGCTCATAATTCTGAGGGAGAGATTTGTCAAGGATATGTAGTTGCTAAGATTATACAAAGGCAGCCCATAAAATATGCGTCTTTAGCACTCATTGATACAAAATGTAATTGCCAGCACACTAATAATCAGACAAGCTTTATGTCTTTAACAGATTGGTTATGAAGAAGCCTACAAGCTATCAACTGTGAAAGAAATAATATTATAGATGCCAACAAAATAGGAAGTAAACTTAAAGAATTTTCAAATATGTGATAAACCTAAATTGAATGATCACATTCACTATAAACATAAAAGAGGCAAAATAATACTTTAGAACCTGAAATAATTGCGCCAGACCTAGCTCAAGAATAATGAATCTGAGAGTTAATGCCAAGAATGATGTAGAGAAGGCTTTTCAAAGGAGATGTGATAGCTAATGAACTATAGAAACCATACATACCACTTCATTGAGGTTCACACCCTCTTCCCTTAAAAGTGGATTCTGGAGAAAATGACTGAGGACATTTTCAGTTCGGCTGAAAGATGTGTTAACTGGAGTGCTTTGAGACGCAGGTTCTGGCATTTTAGTTGCCAACTGCATTATATTTCTCATTGAGCTCTGGCCCGATGGTTCATTTATTATTCCCATGCCACTTTGCAACGACGTTGGGAGGACACTTTGACTGATGGATGGACTGGAAGCCCTTCCAAACTTCAACATCAATTTCGCCATTGCTTGCTAGTAGATTTGGAGTGCAAATTTCAGATAAAAGAATGGAAAACCTTAACAGTTAACATACACATCAGAAGTTAAAATAACACATACCACAAGACAAGATTGAACCTGATGCATCACGCTAGGCTTCACAGTAAGACCTACCATACAGACACCAATTTCAGCCATCAATAAAATCGTTTACTTTTATCATTGATAGAGCATTAATGAGGATGGATGAGTGCAGCCTCCTGATTATACAAAGCTTGCAGCTTTGAAAAAATTATTTTATTTTATTTTTCTATAAAAAATGGGGTGTGTTATAGCTTCTCTAAGTTTCAGCAGGCTCACTCAGTTATAACCATAACTGCCAAAGGTACATTATGCAAGCATAGAAACAACATCCTTCCTCAAATCCTCTTTTTCATCACTATGTACTTCTTACTTTGTAGATAGAAACCTGTGGAAGATTATATGCAGCCCAGCTTCTATATCACACTATATAACACTTCAATATCATCCCACTCACATATATAGATTATTCTACCCTTGTTCATAAATGGTTATGAAAAATCAACTTTTTTCGTAATGAGCCTCAGCTCCTTAATCTTTGTGATCCAGTGCTATCTATTCATATAAATTGTGTCCCTATCCCTTCCTAACTACCATCTTTGAAAAGAGTTCTTTGGTTATTTCTCTTATTGGCAGTTAATTTCATTGTACCACAATGAAAAATAAAATGAAAGACAAACTCCAAACAGAATGCTCCAAAACTACCTCTTTGCAAATATTATCCACATTACTAAGGGTATTGCAGTTTGTTATCTCAATGCTAAAAGGGTAGTTAGAACTTATTAAGATGATATGCCACACATTCCCATGTTAAATTTAGAACTGTGACACCAGCAACCCCATGGCATAGAAGGAGTTTGCAATAGCTCAAGAATCATTAGACTTCCCAAGTTATATGTCAAGTGGCATCTACACATACTAATATATTAACAAATCAGAGTTTTTTTTTTTCTTTTTCCTTATTCTGAGTACATCATAATGACATACCAACTCCAAAACCATATCCAAAACCGACTCCACATCCAAGGCCTGCTTGAATTTTTTCGGCGCCAAACTTCCTCAACTGAAGCACGAGAAATAAGAGATAAGCAGACAGATTTTACACATTTAACATCCAGAAGAAGAAACAATATTAATAATACAAGAAAATAATTATACTTCACTTACAGCATTATTTACATGTCTGCTAACACCAGAAAATGCATCAGTGGCACCTCTTGTTGCACTCAAGACTTCACCCACCATTGGCATTCGGCCTGGAACAGAATATAAATAAACATTTTCAGGTTAGCAGAACTATAGACAGAAAAATGCAGAAGAAACAAATCGTAACATCCTAAACCATGCAATGTCATTCCACAAAAAGAAAATATTCATAACCCTAGTCTTTTTCTGTATCCCCTATAATACCTGAGTTGATACAGGAGAAGAAGTCAAACAAATACTTGTGAATAGCAAGATTAGAATCAGTGATCAACCAGGCTCCTAGAGCTTCCAAGTGGCAGGAAATCAATGTAAATGAAAATGCTTACACAATTTCAGCATTTCATCATAGGGAACTATCCAATTCATCAACTATGGAACATCGAAATACGCAAGAATCAAATAGTATATTGTGGATAAGCGATAGCACATAGATTGATGTGATGCCAGAGATATAACAGAAACTACCGAACATTAGAAACTCAAAAGATTCAAAATTTTATACAAACTTGAACAGATGAACACACACAAAAAGCAAAACCATATAGTTAACTAAAAACAAAGTGACAGAAAAATGACGCATACGCGGTTTCTTAGCTAAAAAATCTCGATGGGTTTTTCCATTATCAGAATTAAATAAACCTCCCAAGTTCATTCTTTTTTTTTTTTTCCCTTGTCCGGGGTGGGTTTTGAGGGGGGGGGGGGGGGTTGGGGAATAGAAAGTTATATCGATAAACCGTAGCGTGCGTGGGTGTGTGGGAGTGTTTTATGGTGATGGCCAAAGGGCGGGTTGTAAAATAGTACCAAGATTGACGAGGCCGGGAACACCGATACCAATACCACAACCGATGCCAAAGCCTGTAAATACTTGAAGTACTTTGAAAGAAAACGGATTCTCCAGTCTGATTCCTTCAAAAGCTTTTCTTTGATTGTCAATCACCATCATGCTACCTTTACTGCTGCTGCCTCTGCTCTCCATTGTTCAACAAGCCCCCTCTTTCTCTATCTCGACATATTCTTTCTCATCCTTCTTTATTAATCTTGTGTCTAAACTAATAAAATCATTTGTTGTGTATATTGTACTCCACAGTCTCCACTGCTGAGTTCCGAATTCAGAAACATTTGGTGGAAGTGAGACGAGACCTTACTCCTCAGGTGTAGCTTCACTTAATGGGCTGGGCTGCATGGGTTCCAATCCATTAGGACCCATTAAATTTGGACAAGCCCAGAACACATCTTTTTTTTTTTGGAGAATCAAATTTGACATTTTTCTTGGTCTACTCATTGGGAGGGCTCCCACGTGGATGGGGAAACCAAGTCTTCGTTAATTTTGGCCAAAAAAGGTAGGAATGAGCAATAAACAACATCAAGCCATACATGCACCACATTTGCTTTATTGCTCAAGATTTTGTTTCAACAGCGTGGCCAGCGGACCCAGTTTAATTTGATTTGTAACTCCCAACGCCACTGAAGCTGTCTGTAGTCTCTGAATGTTTACTGTGAAAAGAAATAAGCGAATAAGAATTGTCAATTGAAAAAAATTATATTAAACAATCATTGGCATTTCCTAGAATGTAAAAAATTATATGAATCTTCATTCTGAAGAATCAAATCTCAATTCTAACTGACTCACTAACAGTGAAAATATATTGAATGTGAATGAAGCTTTTCTAATAATTACGCCATTCTAATTATTAAATTTGGACAAGCCCTAAAGAACACATCTTTTTTTTGAGAATCAAATTTGACATTTTCTTGGTCTACTCATTGGGAGGGCTCACGTGGATGAAACCAAGTCTTCGTTAATTTTGGCCAAAAAGGTAGGAATGAGCAATAAACAACATCGCATACATGCACCACATTTGCTTTATTGCTCAAGATTTTGTTTCAACAGCAGAAGCGGACCCAGTTTAATTTACATTTGTAACTCAACGCCTCTGAAATTAATCTCACAATGAGACAATAACATGTAATTCTTTAATAAGACGAAGATGGAGTTAATAAATTATATTTAAAATTATAAAATTATTTTAGTTATAATAATTAATAATAATTAAAATAATAAAGTTAATAAAATTTAATAATAATGATAATATTAAGAGAAATAATAATAATAATAATTAATAATAACTAAAACAATAAAATTAATAAAATTTAATAATAATAATAATAATAAATGTTAATAATGATAATATTAATAAAAATAATAATAACAATAATTAATAGTAACTAAAATAATAAAGTTAATAAAATTTTTTAATAATAATAAATGTTAATAATGATAATATTAATAAAAATAATAATAAGAATAATTAATAATAACTAAAAAAATAAAGTTAATAAAATTTAATAATAATAATAATAATAATAAATGTTAATAATGATAATAATAATAAAAATAATAATAACAATAATTAATAATAACTAAAACAATAAAGTTAATAAAGTTTAATAATAATAATAATAATAATAATAATAATAAATGTTAATAATGATTATATTAATAAAATAATAATAACAATAATTAATAGTAACTAAAATAATAAAGTTAATCAAAATTTGTTAATAATAATTATTAACATTTATTATTATTATTATTAATTTTATTTTTAATTAATATCATTTTTATAATAATATTTATACATGTATCTAGTTAATGAAAATTATATTATTTAATACTGTGGGTATTTTGGTAAATTAATTCTCATTCCCATTCCTCGTTCCTATTTATTTCTTACAAGAACACATCAACGTGATATTCCAAAGACATTCTATTACCATTTATTTTGTCACAAGAACATTAGAATCTCATTCCCATTTCTTATTCCCATTCCAGCTTATTCTCATTCACATTCCAGTCCATTCTCATTCCCAACTTATTTTCATTCCAGCTCATTCCCATTCCCTGAAAGTAAACGCACCATAAATATTTACCATGAAAATAAGCATGTGCATAAGCGAATGCTAAGGGCATATTTCTGAAGTGAAAAAAAAAAAAAGTAATTAAACAATCATTGGCATTTCCCTAAAATCAGGGGCAAACAAGGTCGGCATTATTGAATCTTCATTCTGAAGATCAAATTTGCCTCTCAATTGCTAACTGACTCACTAACAGTGTCAACCATCACTTTATTGTATAGCATAAGCTTTTCCCCAATAATCCAACGCCATTCTTGAATCTCCATGATGAATGAAGAGCTAAAGATATGGCAAAGGCCCATTGTGGCCCTCAACAAATAAAATACTATGTTTGAAAAAGCACCCATTTTACCCGATAGTTAAACACTGATCACAATTAGAGCATCAACACCTTTACCTTCTGAATCTTTTATAACCCAAATTAATTAGAGAAAGATACATCGCATCAAATGCCACAATTATGCCTTTTTCGTCATTCAAATGCAGAAGCAACAACAGAAGAACAAGTGTTAGAACACCAATTTACATGCAATCGTGAGAGCCATGCTCAAACCCTCTTAAATTAATTTCTCACAAGGAATTGAGACAATAACATTAAGTTCACAAGTACCATCAACAGACGAAGATGGAGTTGCCATTACAAGTCCATCACAAACTGACCCAATCCAGTTTGTAACTCTAGCAGGTTTGTTCCCTTGGCCAAAAGCAATCTCATTGGCCCCCAAATCATCCCATCTCGCAGTACTAATTTGATTCCTAAGCTTCAACTGTGACCCAACAAGCTCATTTCCATGTCTTGTACAACTTTCAATCTTAAGCACATCATATGATCCCCTCAAAAACACTGGAAATTTTGATGCCATTTTGCCGCCAAGCTTGTGCTCTGCATCCTCAACACAGACCAAAATAAGCTTTCTGCCGGATTCATTCTCAAAATTAACATTTTGATGATCAGAAATCTTGAACATCATGGTTTTGCCCCAGGTTTTGTTTTGGTTGGAGCTGCTGGGGTAAAGAGCTGCCGAGTAACTAGGCTTTCTGAGATTAGGGAGATAGAATATGGGAGTATTTGGTCCATCATTTTTGGCGAGCATAGCATTGTGAATATTTGCCCATTTCTTGAGAAAATCTTCCTTAAGTAATAAATCAGCTAAAAGAATGCTGCAGCTAATCCCGACGGAGTGTCCTCCACACACAAAATTGGTCACCTGAAAACAAAAAGCAACAAACATTATAAATACAAAGATACATAATTAATTAGAGGTAGCATAGCATATTAATTAGTACATCAATTTAATCACCTGAACATAAAATAGTGGAGAGTACTGAGGATTCTGTTCATCAACATCCTTCCAAAACACAAGCTCAGCTTCAGCATCTTCACTACTTTCTTTTGAACCAAGGAACTCTGACAAAGTCACAGCAATCTTGGCCTCAATGAGCCTAGCCCCACTGTCATTGGACACGACCTCTAATTCTCCATTGCCGTCTTCACCTCTTCTTAGCCTGCCGCTGAGCATTGGTTGCTCAACCAAAACTTTGGAAAGAGACTCCTTGATCCATCCTGCTACTATCCAACCAGAACCCTCATCCACCACCTTGTTGTAGTACAAAATTAAGTTAAGGCACGTCCGGAAAATCCCCAAATCTGCCGGCTCCGTGACCGGCACTCGAAGTGTCTGCCTGGGATCGGTGGCCTTAAATGGAGTCACAGTTTGCACTGCTTCAATCTGTAACTCGGAGGAGACCAAACTCTGGCTTGCCATACTGAGCATTATGTGGAATCCTTCATCACTTACTAAGGGTATTTTATAGAAGGCTGTGTGACGTTACAATTCTTGGAGAATACCATTATCATACTTTTAAATCACAAAACTACCCCCCAATAATTGTGGTATAATATATATTAAAAAAAAAAAACAGAAATGGCCTGATTATGGTCTAGACATTTCTATTAATTAAAAATTAAAATTAGGTTTGATTTTTCTTATTTGTTATTTTAGACAGTGACTGTAATTTGTACGAGATTGGTGTACTTTGGTGTACCTAAGATCCTTGGACAAGCTGTTTAAAGAAAGAAGAGTGTAACTTATGCCCTTGCATGCAATTTTGGTAGTCAGACAAGAACTAATCTTTCTGTTTCTTTTTTTTTTCCCCCCCTCCCTTTCCTCTCGATGGGAAAATGCAAAATCTGGGGCTTCCCCTTGAAGTGGCCAAAAGCCAACTTTTTCAGACGAAACAATGATAGCTCCAATCTGTAGAAGCAATTAATCATTAACATCAACTTTACTTTCACGAATCCCATCTTCAGTTAGCGTGTGGGCTTCTCTACTTGGTTTTTTTTTTTTTTTTTTTTTATTACAATCTTTAATGAGAATTTAAATCCATATATTTATAACACAGCATAAAAATCTTCTAAAACTAGTTCAGAAATTCATTCCCACCATCTTAACTCACATTTGTTAAAAGAAAAATATTTTGAGCGGCCGTGAAAATTAAACATATAATCTCTACTTTGCTGCTGGACTTGGTGGATCTTTATTCTTGAGAATAAATGCGCACAGGAGCAGACGTGCAATAAATTCAGCAATTTCGTTAGCTGTCGGGCTTCTGGCCGTCCAATCCAAGTTGAAGATATTTTGCACAGAGGCCAAGACTATAAAGTTGGTCTCTAAGTTAAGGATTTGCCCAGCGCTCTCAGTCTCACATCAGTGAACAGTAAATCTCAGTAGGGCCCACTGCTTATAAAAATTACTTTATCTCACATTAACTTTCTAGTCTTGGCCTCCGTAAGGTACAATAATTTTTATCAGCAATGGGCCCTAGTGAGATTTACTGTTCATCTATGTGAGGTACAATAATTTTTTATGTAAGTTAAGGATTTGCCCAGCGCTCTGAGTCTCACATAAGTAGGGCTCATTGTTGATAAAAGTTATTGTACGTTACATTAAATATAAAATAACAACGGTTTTAAATTAAAGATTTATCTACTTTAAATTTAAGGTAAGATAAGTGTTCCCACATAATTAAAATAGTGAGTCTCATTAAGATTTACTGTTGATAGAGAGAATTATACCTTACATTAAATGTAAAAATTGTCAAGGGTGTTCACCGTTATGGTATTATCAGTGCAGCAAACAACTACTTTAGTCTTGATTCCATGTATTCTGTATTTAAGATATCTTTCATCTAGACAAATGCGGCAAATGTGTTCAAGCTTTATTAAGGCGTGGCAACTAATAAAATTGCAAGAGACATTCCAACTTAATTATAACTATTATATTTTTGTTATTATGAGTTTCGAAATGATATATTATATATCCAAATATAATATCAGTTGTTTAATATTATAATTGTTTTCCCCAAAAAATATATTGTATTCTCGTTTAAATAAGCTAGGCAAGGAGTAAAGGGGTTTGTTAAACCACCAACGGTTTCCAATTATTATGAAAGCTGCCAAATGATTTTAATTTTTTCCCACTTGAACCATAACAAGTTGAAGTTTCAATATATAATTTGTTTATACGAAAAATCTCGTAGCAGTAACGACATCTTGCTCAAAATGCCAAAGTACAACACAAGGGCTGTCTGCATGACCTAGCATGTGCAATTCATCAAGACCTTAATGAAGTTGCAAGTCTCGCATCGCGGGCCGATTTGAATTGTACAAGACAGCAGGGGGCGCCAGCCGCGCCACCAGGGTCCCGGGATTTTGCAGACGATATGGGTGGGTGAAGTTTCAATGCAATGGCCGACACATACCAAATATTATTAAATTTACCTACATAAAATATTTATTTAAAATAAATGATATCTGACCACCCACAAAATACCACCATGACAAAAACGATATTACTGTAGTGTAAATAATGTTGTGTCCTTGTGTGCTGTGGTAGTTCGGATGACAATGGAGAGAGAGGAGGAGTAGGGACCGACATCTCCGTATTCATCTATGATATTTTACATATGTCTCCATCTCTTTCTCGTTCCCAATAATAAAAAAAAAGAATTCCCGAGGGTCCATAATCTCTAAATAATTGATATGTTTTTAGTTTTTTTATTTTAATTTAATTATATTAAAATAAAATATTTAAATAAAAATACAGTTAAGGCGGCTGCTGGCTGCTATTGAAAATTAGAAATTAAGTTTTACGATTTTTCTTTGACTTTTGTCTTATTGGATAAAAGTTTAAAATATTTAACAAATATTATCATTAAAAAAAAAATTGCGCCAAGATCCTGTCCGGCCTTTTTAGTGTCATGACTCATGAATAGAAATTTAAGATTACAACTTGTCAACTAGGCCTAAAACTTTATTAATATAAATATTTTGATATTTGTTATTTATACCAACATTAAATATTTAATAATTTAAATTTTATTATTTATTCATTAATAATTTTAAACAATAAAATTAAAATGGGTAAATGAAGAGAGATGAGGATTCCACTCATCCTGAATAAGAAGTTGGATAAAAAATTATTTCTGTTCCGTCCTCAAATAAGAAATTGGGTATAAAAGAGTTTCCATACCCTCATAACAAGGAAAATCTTCGAGGGTCCGACCCTCGGAGAGTTTTGCCATATCTAATGTTAGTACTGTAGTATAAACATTTTTTATTTTTTTGTTTTATGATGCCGTAATGGTATTTAAATATGCAATACAAGTACAAGTAATACGCTCATGATAAAAGTTATGTTTGTCTGATGATAAAATAAAGAGAAAGTTGTGGGTGCTCCAAACGTGTTGCTCTTTTTTTGTTTACTTTTCGTGGCGTATGCATAAATATTTTTTATAAGAATAAACTTCAATTTACCTCCACTTAAAATGATAATTTTTACTTTATTCCTCAAAAGTGTGAAAACATTAGGGGCCGTTAACATTTTTCGCTCAATGTTTTTCGTCTTTCAAAAACAAAAATTAAAGAAAATATGTTTGGCAGCTCTTGTTTTTGCACTGTTACAATTTTTTTATGAAAACGAGATGTTCTCGTTCTTAACTTTTTGCGAAGGAAAGCATTAAGGAAAATGCTACTTACCCCGGGTCAAACCCCGGGTCAGACCCCGGAACTGCCCTAAACGACGTCGTTTAGTCCATTTCTTTTTTATCTTTTGATTCTCTTAAAACGGCACCGTTTGGCTTAGAAAAAGGCAAAAGCACGAGAATCCAGTTGCTGTCTTCCTCTTCATTTTACTTCACCACTCTGCAAAATACCCTCCTCTCTCTTTTTCTTTGGCTGCTTAAGAAACAATGAATTTGCTTATATCAACCTGAGATCATCTTCTTCTTCAAAGATGCCAAGATCCTTGCTTCTCTGCAAAAAACCCTCCTCCCTCCCTCTCATTCACAAGTCTCTTTCTTCATCTTCTTCGCAAACCCTCATGTACTCTCACGTTGACCTCCTCATTAGCCATTTTCTTTCCTATTACGACACATTACACAATGCAGCCACCCAAGAAAACCTACCCGAGCTTCTCTTCCGGTCTTGGCGCAATAGTATTGAAATCCCTCTTTCAAGGCGTGGAGTAATTTGTCCAAGAATTTAATGTCACAGATTGAGCAAATTAAAGGTGGGTCGAGGCTAATGGTGTGAGCGTTGATTGGTAGAATCAAGAACGTACAAAGTGAGGATAGCAGAGGATTGGGTGGCTTTTGAGGGACAGAGTGATGGGGGACTCAAAGGGGTTATTGTGGAGGCAATGAAAGAGGAGATGGATGATACGATGAGTGTGTTTGTGGATGCTAATAGGTTGAGAAAGTGTGTGATTTTTGAAATTGTTGGTTCCTTGAGTGTTTATTCAAGCGGCTCTGTTTCTTGAAGACTTAGACCAATTTCTTGTTGGCTTAACGACCGGCAAGTACTTGGCGAATTCAATCGATCCAAGATTCCGATTAGCCGATGGTTCTTGGGTTAATTTCAGTCCATTTCATTTGGTTATCCTGGTAACTTTAATTGTCATGGTATCTTTGGTTGTCCTGGAATCTGATTTGTTTTAGGATGTATTGCAAGGAAATAAATGATAATTTCAGTTTTCAAGACTTTGTGTGAAATAAATGATACAGAGATGAGAAGCTCAGCGTCGTTTTGAGGCTGATTAAAACAAAAAAAAAGTATGAAACGACATCGTTTTAATGCTGGTTAAAAAAAAAAATGCACGAAACAGCGTCGTTTGCATTAGTTTCGGGGTTTGACCCGGGGTAAATAGCAGAACTCAAGCATTAAACGACTTTGAGTGCTGCTATTTACCCCGGGTCAAACCCCGAAACCTAAACCAAAACGACGTCGTTTTTGCCATTTTTTTTTCTTTTAGCTTTCAACAAACGTTGCCGTTTCAGCCGAACCAAAACCACACGCATCAGCTTCATCTCCTCTTCGTTTTTGTTTTCTCCTCTTCGTTGCCAAAACCAAACGCATCAGCGAACCAAAACCAAATCCTTGTTTGCTTTGTTTGCCGAAATCTCCCTTCACTTTCTCAACCGAGATCCACTCTTGTTCGGTCCGTTTGTCGAGTTCTCGCTTCCCGTTTGCGAAATCTGGCTTACCGCTTGCAAACTGGCTTTGCAAAATCTCGCTTCGCGTCACGGTTATCTCCCTTCCCTTTCTCGATCGAGATCCACCCTTGTTCATTTAGTTTGCCGAAATCTTCCTTTCCGAACTCGACCGAGATAAACCCTTGTTCATTTTGTTTGCCGAAATCTGCTCATTCCGCTCACGAAGAAAGAACAAGAGAGGGATTAGATTGAATCTGCCATTCGCGAATAAACCCAAAATAAAATTTCATGCAAACATGACAAAAAAATGAGATAGAAATTCTTAATCGAAACTGAATCTTGTCAAACGTCTTTTAAAGCAAAACAAAATGCTTTCACTCTTGTTCGAATCTGAAATCTTGTTCACTAATAAACCCATTTTCGTGATACTCACTCTTGACAAAAAAATGAGATAGATTCTAAAACAAAATGCTGCCAAAATAAAACAATACCTTAGCTTGTCAAACCCGCGTTTAATCGAATCTGAAATGCCGAGACTTTATCTTGTTCGACTTTATCTTGTTCAAGCTTTCGATCAATGCTGAATCTTGTTCAATGCCGAATCACGAAGAGGAAGAGGAAGTCTAGTGTGCTGAATCGAAGAGGAAAAGGAAGAAAAGCATTGCTCAAGTAAAAGCCTTGGGTAACATGTTGCACTGCTCGCTTCGCAAGGTTGAAACGGATGAGTAAGGGTCGGTAAAACGGCAGCGTTTAATTGAAGGAAAAAGGCAAAAAAAAAAGGGGCAAACGACGTCGTTTTTTAGGTTTCGGGATTTGAGCCAGGGTTTGACCCGGGGCAAATAGCATTTTCGAACGACTTTATGATGTTCTTCAATGTTTATTGAGTTCTGCTATTTACCCCGGGTCAAACCCCGAATTAAACCAAAACGACGCCGTTTTGGTTTTTTTTTTTTTTGGCCTTTTTGATTCCGTGAAATGTAGTCGTTTCAGCCAAATGAAATGTCTTCGTTATCGTCTTCCTCTCGTGTTCGATTCTCCTCTTCGTTTCACCAGCCGTTTCAGTCAACCGAAAGCAAACGTTGCTGTTTGGCCCAGCCAAAAAGCAAACCCAAACGTCTTCCTCCCTTCTTCGTTTTCGTCTTCCTCTCCTTTTCGTTCACCAGGGAACGACATAACCCAATCAAACAACAAGTCCAATAATCACTTCCGACAACAATTCCAAAGACCAATAATCAAATCTCATGATGCATGCACTAAACCGGTTCTATATACTTAATTATCTATTTATTATTTTATCATTATTTCTTTGACAAATTAAGACTGCTTCGCCTACGTAAAGATGCCATCATTTAAATTGTTTAAAATTATCAAACGAAAAGACAATTCCGGCACCAATAATCATTTCCCAATCGGTGGATGAGAATGGTCGCGTGATCGCTGATGATGGCAACGAGACCTCGATCGCGTGATGGCAGGTCCGTCGTCGTGGCTCGTCGCGCGTTGTGAGAGAGTGCGTTTTTTGCGGTGTGAACTATTCTGCTTTGCATGTAAAAGTAAAGGCCTTGATCGCGTCAAAACGAAAGGAAAGGAAAAACGAGTCAAAATGAAAGGAAAGGAAAAACTAGACTGAAACGTAGTCGTTTCATGGAAGCAAAAAGTTAAAAAAAAAACAAAACAAAACAAAACGACGTCGTTTTGGGTAATTTCGGGGTTTGACCCGGAAAAAGTAGTATTTTCCATGTTTATTTTACACAGGTCCCACTAGAGGGGTGCAATTATTCTAATGGTCCCACACATGCTCTCAAAAAACTTGGCAAACGAGTGATACTTTATATTATTTTATTTAAGTTTATATTTCTAATAACATATTAATGTAAGTGACAACTGAAGGCTTCTAATTGGACTACACCGTTTTGGAACATTTTTTCTCTTTTATTCCTTTGTATTAGTTATTATTCTAGATAATTAAAATGGTTGATTAAAGTTACATTTATTAGGTAAAAGAAAACTACATCCATACCATAACTAAATTAATATAAAATATATGCTATTAAGTTAATTAATTATGGATTCTCTAAAATAAATACATATATACTAAATAAAAAATTATTTCAACTTGAAAACATGCAAATTACTTGATTTTACATAATTTAATATAACTTCTATTTTGTGTTTTAAAATAAATTAATGATTTTAATTTGATGGTAAGTTACGTTTAAGAATTATCATAAGATGATAAAACTCTTCTATCTTACGCTCTTTCATATATATATATATATATGTGTGTGTGTGTGTGATTGATTGCAAATTGACTATTATAGCATAAACTCACAAAATATAATGTCATTATTCAAAAAATCTTAATTAACAAAATAATTCTTCCACTCTCTTTCACTATCTCCAAATTTCCAGACAAACAACCAAATATGTTTTCATTGTTTTTATTTTCATATACTGTATTGAAAACAAGCTACCAAACATATTTTCATTTTTAAAGATATTACATCAAAAACATCATTTTCTTTTTTTGAAAAAGAGCCTAAAGAACACCAATTGAAAAATAATACCAAACGCACCCTAATTTATCCTCATTTAATGTTAAGAAGATGAAAAATGGAAAAAAAAATTCATCAATGCGACCTCATTTACTTATCTTCTGGACGAAAATACATTTAAAAAAATAAATTAAAGATTATTATTTTACCTGAAGAATCCCACTTGTGTGCAGGCCATTTCGTGCTGCAGGCCCATAGCCCAAAGCAATGGGAAACCCATTGAACTCTTTTTTCGCTGGGAAAATTGAGAAATCCTTCTTCCTTTTTTGAGGAGGAGAAAATTGATAATTTCGTTGAACATTAACCGTTTATATTTCCACCAGCCACTTGTTCCCGTAACCAACGTGCTCATTTTGTATACTATCAATCACAAAACTTTTGATAACAATCACTGAGCAGCAGCAATGGCTCCTCTCTGCTTGAACTCGTCCTTTTTACCATCTTCCTTACATTATCCTCAGCGTAGATCATCTCACTGTCCACAGAGCTCTTCTGGGTTTTGTTTTCAAGCAAGAACTAGAAGCAGAAGCAAAGCCATTCGTCTATCAATCGCCAAAGCTGAAGCTGATGTTAGGAAGGAGGATATTGTCATTGTGGGTGCCGGGATTGCTGGGCTAGCTACTGCAGTGTCTCTACACAGGTCAGATACTTAAAATTAAGCCAGAGCCCTTTAAAGCGTCTACATAAACAATTGAGCTAATTTTGTAAGGTTTCCTTCTTCCTGTTTATAGCACCTTTCATTGAGCGTTGGGTCCTCTTAATGCAACCTCAGCAACCCTTTAAAGTTAGGACTTGTTTCGAATTAATTTTAAAATTTGGATTTATTAGGCTGGGGATTGGGTCATTGGTGATTGAGCAAGCAGATTCACTTCGAACAGGAGGAACCTCTCTTACTCTTTTCAAGAATGGTTGGTCGGTTTTGGACGCAATTGGAGTCGGAAGTGATCTCAGAAGCCAGTTCCTTGAAATTGAAGGGTATATCTTGTGTTCCTTGCTCAATCACTGTCTCATAAAAATGTGTGAAGTCATGGACATGAGATCTTCACCTTTTTTTTTTTTCTTTCTGTATGTCAGTCAATGAACAAATTTTATTAAGCTCCAGATATGAAAGCGTTCTTAATTTCCCCTGAAGGATAAACTGTGTGTGAATTCATCATACTAGTAAAACTTTGTATGGTTGGTTTGTAGTCTGTAAGGGTGTTATTCGATATATTCAAGCCTTTTGAGTTGTAACTCTTCCCTGAACGTGTGCCTGTGATCAGCTGTGCAGGATGGCAGTAAAGTCAGAAGATGGAAGGGAGCTGCGCTCCTTCAGGTTCAAAGATGAAGATGCAAGGTAGATTCTCCTCTTTTGTTTGCAAGTCAGTCGTGTTGTAAGTTTTGAATTTTTTTTCCAGAAGTTAGTAACTACAAGACAGTGCAGCCAAGAGGTCCGTGCTGTGGAGAGAAGAATTCTTTTGGAGACCCTTGCCAATCAGCTGCCACCAGAGTCTGTCCAGTTTTCTTCTGAGCTGGCAAAGATAGAAAATAGTGGGAACGGGGTAACTATTTTGGAACTGGTGAATGGGACTCGAATATATGCAAATGTTAGTTATTTTATGCATTTTCAATTTCATTGTTAGCCTTGACCACTTGATTGTGGTTAAATTTGTTGGCCAAATGATGATGGTATCTGAGTTTTGGTGTCTAAATTTAATCTGTCTGCAGATTGTTATTGGCTGTGATGGAATTCGGTCTCCAATAGCTAAGTGGATAGGATTTTCTGAGCCTAAATATGTGGGGCATTGTGCTTATAGAGGGCTTGGATATTATTCGAACGGACAGCCATTTGAACCAAAGGTTAATTACATCTATGGAAGAGGAGTCCGTGCCGGATATGTTCCTGTTTCTCCTACAAAAGTTTACTGGTTCATCTGCTACAACAGCCCCACACCAGGTTACCTTGCTCTTGTTATGCTTAAGCATCTTTGGATGCGCTTTTATAGTGCAAAGAATTAACAAGTTGCCTCTTGTAAAACCTAATGCTGTCCTTATCTGTGACTGATAGATTGTTAGTTCAGCTTAAATCTAGGAAACATTATAAAATGAGATAACCAACTGATAGAATGTCTCACGCAGGCCCAAAAATTACTGATCCGGTTGCATTAAAGAAGCAAGCTAAAGATCTAGTAAGGAACTGGCCAGCAGAGCTATTGAACAACATAGATCTTACCCCAGATGACACAATCATCAGAACTCCCCTGGTGGATCGCTGGCTGTGGCCAGCAACAAGCCCTCCAGCTTCAAGAGGTAAAGTCGTACTGGTCGGAGATGCATGGCACCCCATGACTCCAAATCTGGGGCAAGGTGCTTGTTGTGCTCTGGAAGATGCAGTAGTTCTTGCCAAAAAGCTTGCAAATGCAACCAAGTCTGGACCTGCATTTGTGGAAGAAGGTTTCAGATCATATGAAAGCGAAAGATGGCCCCGTATCTTTCCAATGACCATACGTGCAAATCTTGTAGGATCGCTTTTGCAATGGGAAAACCCAGTTGTGTGTTCTGTGCGAAACAACATTATCGTACCAAAACTAGTTAGGCTAGGGCCCATATTGGAACACACAAATTTTGATTGTGAGCCTCTAACACCAGGCATAAAAGTATAAGACCTGCACTTTCATCATTTTTACTTTTATAAAGTCTGGTATACTTCATCATCATCACTGCTGCTAATACATTAATACCTACACTCTATTATATGAGTTTATAAAAGCTCGAGTCACTTTAAAAAAATCAAACCACTTACAAAGAGCTGCTAACATGAAGTTTAACGAAAATCAGACATATTCGTCGAATTTGTAAAGAACTGAGAAACCTCTCTTCACAAAAACCTTATAACCACATTTAAGCAAGTATTATCTGCAGGAGTAGTAAGATTCTTTCTTTCTACAATTTAATTCAATGAAACTATTGTCAAAGAATAGAACCGATAGGTAATAACTACATGGATCAACCAATACATTGATAAATTCATAAATAGATTTCAACTTTTAAAAATACATATAAATAATATTAATTTGCTATATAAAATAAAAATGGTGATCTCGATTCATTTTCTCTAATCTCGCATGGTCTTCAATGCACGGCTTCTCTTGTTGGATGGAAGTCTATCATTTGTCAATACTAATCATCGGAGCCTTGATTGTGCCAACGATTCAATCCCTTCATTGATTCAACATTCATATATACAATATAAGTAAAGATAATGATTTTCATTTTTTAAAAATAAAAAAATAAAAGAAAAAAATGATAAAATTAATAGAATTGCGATTTGAATCGTACCGGGTTTGGAGAAGAACCAGAGGACGACTGCGCAGAAAACGAGAAGGAGAGGGATTGCGTGGATAGCGTTTTCGGCGAATCTGAGACGGGACCGCTCTTTCTTGGCCACGTCTGATCGTGGATCGTATGTTGGTAATTGCTGGTCTGTGTCTCTGTTCGCTCGCTCATTATGAGATGGCGACGGTGTGGAGTCGATAATCAGCCGTTCCGCCACTCGCGAATTGTTAGTTGATCTCAGCATTTTTACTTTTTTTTTTTTTTTTTTATAGTAAAGCATTTTTACTTGTTTTGCCTGTCTTGAGAGCGTTTGATGCACCTTCTTTCTCGGATCAATGCCAACCAACAAACCCGTACCCTCAGTTATTGATTGTATTTTAACCTTTAAAATGCCCTAGTCTGGAAATTAAGCATAAACCCGGCCATTTATTTATTAAATCAGTTGTTTCATAAATTAGAGAATTTTAGCGTCCAACAGAGCAACAGCCATTGTCATTTTATTTTATATAAAATCTTTTTTTAACATATTACTTGAAAACTATAGAACTATTGTAAACAAAAAATTAAAAAAAACAACAATTTATTCTTTTTAAGAGATTCTACTCAACTGACTCTTATTCATTTTTTTGGGAAATTATACTTAAATCATTTTTCTTTTGTCATATGTATATTTATCTACTATAAAATTTTGACATCTACTTTGCACCGCCTTTATTTTTTATTACAGACTATCGTCAAGAAAGACAACTTATATTATATAGACATAACCGATATTTATAAATCGAATATTACCTGTGACTACCACATCAATTTTACATGACGCCGATTTTTACCCTCTTTAATATTCGAGGATGTCTACTCCACTCACATTTTGAAAAGTAAAAAACTGTCTTCACTCAAATTGATAAAGGAAATTAAACCCACAATGCGCTATAGGAGTTCGAACTCATGACCTTGAGTTCTCACCACTAGGCTCGGCTTACATCATCTTTATTTTTAAGTTTATACTAATCAATCACTTAGACATTAAAAAGTGACCATTTTATTCTTAAATGGAATTAAAATACTATTTTATTTTACAAAATTTTAAAAAATGAAAAACTATAATTATAAGAATATCTCTTTATTTTAATAAAAGAAATAAATATTAAATCTAATTTGTTAATTTTTTATAATTATAATATCATTTAAAAATTACCATATTAATTTTTTATAATCATAATTTCATTTAAAATTTATCATATTAATTTTTTATAATCATAATTTCAGTTAATTTATATGGTGAAGTTTCTTAATATTAATTAGAGGGAAGTTTACAATAATTATACAGAGCTTTTCTCTTCATGTTAATTTTTGTAAACTTCCTTATACTTTATTTAATTACAAAAATTACATAAAATAAAAATTACAAGTTTTTATTTTTATAATTATAATTTCATTTAAAAATTATTATCTTATATTTTGAGATTTATTTGTTTTATTGAATTTAGGGGTATCCTTATAATTCTTTTTTTTTTTTTTAAATTTTAGAGGATAAAATAATCTTTTAATTCATTTAGAGATAAAATAATTATTTTTAGTGTCAAAATAGTTGAATGATACAAGTTTAAAAACAAAGTTTGTGCAAAGTATATGTCAAATTTTTATTGAGATTAGATTTGTATATGACAAAATAAAGGCGATGCAGAAGTAATTTTTCTTTTCTTTTTTAGTTGATGACAAGTTTTCATACTTTATGATTTTTTTCTTTTAAGTTTGGATAGAAATAAGAAATTTTACCAACTAAATATTTGATGTGAACTCATTTTAGATATAGAGAGCATTTCCACCAATCGAGAGACACTTAAAAAATGGTTTTATTTAATAATTTCACATAAATGAAGAGATGCACAATTAAAGTTTCACACCAATGAATTTAAAGAAATACACAATTAAAACATAATACATAATAAGTCCAATAAAAAAATTAAAAAAAAACACACAATGACACGGAAGAGTATAAATTTAACTCATAGGTTTAAATTAAAAATAATTAGAAGAAGTACTGATCAATTCAACCAATAAAATATTGGTATGATACCACCAAATCACTTTTCATTACCCAAAACTCGTAATGCACCTCTCCCTTTCGGGAAAAGACGGTTGGATGTCTTAACTTATGCTATATCATTTTAAAAATAAAACACTGGATTGAAAAATTATTAATCATAAGTCGTGATTATAATTTTTCTAACAAAAATATCGGTAAGAGGTTAGCATAAATTATTCTTAATATTATTTAAAAAAAGTTTATTTCATATTTCGGCGTCCTGGTTGGTCGGGCCATTTGAATCCCAACAGCGGCAAGACTCAAAAGCAAAGTTTTCTTTTTCCTTCGGAAACTGTACGGTCTTGATTCTAGGACTCTTTTGTGACTTAGCTGTCATTTCTGACCGCTTTGATAAAAGATTGACGGCACGCGTCTCTAATGCGATGGTTTGAAAACTATGCCAACACCGAACAAATCAAAACAAAACGTGAATCAAAGCGATCGGTTTTGTGTGGTCCCGTGACTCCCGTCTGGTGCGTTCGTGTCAAACGCGCTTTCAAGGGCTCTGCGGTACTTCACGCATATTTGCACGTGAGGAAGAGGAAACACCCAGCTTCCATCCTCCGTCCTCGCCACAAATTGCGAAGAGTTGCGAATATTTTCACTCTTGCCGATGAGGTGACAAAAATACCCTTCGTCAACCAACTAACAAAGTCGCATGAAATTCATTATACTTGTATTCACCATATATCTTGTAGCTTAGGGCAAGTTTAATCATCATTAGTAGAGGTGAAACAACTAATCAACCATTAAAATCAAAAGTTACTTAAGTGAATCTTATCCATATAAAGGAGAAATTATAGAATACATTAGAAGTAATACAATTAATTAATACATATATAATATGTATTATTAAATTTAATATAACCACCAATTGGATATTGGTTTTTTAAAATAAATGTACATATATTATATTATCATTTAGTTATTGCATAACTGAAATGATACTTCTAATGTATTTTAAAATTTCTTAAATATAAGAATACTATATTAGCCATCAAATTGAGTTCCTTATTGATTGAACAAGCGATTTGTGCAATTTGATACCTTCTTTCTTACAAAGAAGATAATGATATTGGATAAGTATAAGAAATCCCGAAATCCACTTGATAGTTAATATATTACTTATCTATCCAAATGGATGGTTAATATATTGCTTATCTGTATTAAGCCTTTGTTATCTACAATATTTTGAAAACTAAAGTGGTCAAGCATACTATCTATATTTTCTTAGCTTTTTAATATTTTTTCCAGATTATAATGTGTTATTTCTAATAAATAAATAAATAAATGGGGACAAGAGTGTCTTGACATACTTTTCAAAATATAAGGGTTAAATGAAAGATTAACTCATAATGTAGGAACTAAACTAATATTTATACTTTTAAGTATATGTCTTCAAGACTTAAAAAAGACTTAAAAAACAATAATATATTGTTTTTTCAATAAGACTGTGAATTATGGTAAACAAAACCTGAAAATAAAATAAGTAATGAAAAAATTTACATTCATTTTGTCACTAATGAGGATTAAATCAAATTTATGATCTCACTCCTCTCCAATTCTTAAACAACAATAATACATACATACATACATATATATACATACATACATATATATATATATATATATATATATATATATATATATATATATCAATCTTCTTGTATCATAACAATTGATTTTAATATTTTTTACACATTTAAATTTAATTTAATTAAAATAAACACATTATAACAACAAATATAAAAATACTATGGTTAAACAAGTATACCCATCCTGTGGATGCCGGGTGTAACACTGCCCGACTCACTCCTATACTGTACTCTGACAGATATACTGCATCATCCATAATTATCACAATAAAACCTTCACAATAATCTCTAGTCTAAAAAAAAAATCACACCATGATACACACACACAAACAAACATAAATAGAAAAACAAATATAACTATTGTAAAGTGAAAGGATACAAATAAGAAAAAAAGAAAAGAAATGAAGGAAAGAGATTTAATAGTGTCATGCTACACTTAAAAGTTGATACAAAATGTATTTCTTAACTAATAACTAATGTGTAATATACATTACAAATTACTACCAATGAATGATAAGATGTAAATATATAATTATGTCAAATTAGAAACTAGTTCGGTTGAGATTGGTAAGCACGGCAATAATATAATATTATTGCAGTCAAAGGAGTCCTCGTCAGTTATCACTGTTTTGATTCCAAATCGTGCCATCATCATTCATATGCACTACCAGAAGTTTTAGACGCACTTTATATGTTTCACCTTTTAAATACGCGTATTAGACGCACTTTGTAAGGCTGGTAGCCTCTGGTCTGAAGCAAAATAGAAGCTTTTAAAGAAGGCAGAAATTGGTTGGGACTTGGGAGTAAACGGAAATGAAAATGCAATGCCCAATTTCGTCATTCAACCAGAAGGGCGCAACACGTGGCATCATCTGGATCCTGTTGCCACGTCACGCCACACCACACAATTCCTTTCACCGTTTCACGATTCTTTAAATAATAAAAAAAATATAAATTAAATGGAAAACACCTCCGCATCCTTTTTAAACACGCTCTGTGTCAATTTCTCCAGTTTCTTTCCTCTTTTTAAAATCTCCATCATCTCTCCCTCCGGCGAAGCAGTTTTCATTTGCGATCAATTTTTCTTGCCGGAAATTAAAATTTCTCATCATCTCGTCGAAGCTTCTGTGATTCATTCGATCCAGCGCACGATACAACCATGAATAACGAATAGTGAGATTTTAGATTAAGTTTGTTGTAATTCGTTTGGATCTGTAGTGAATTTTCCATTTAGCTTGTTTCGTTTATTTAGTTATCATTCTATTTATTGTTTTGGATTTAGTGGTTTTGTTTTTTTTTTTTTGCTTTTATTTGACGGTTAATGAATTTGTGTGGAGGTGATAAGATTGTTGATTCAGATCTTGTTGATTTGGTCTCAGATCCCGTGTCGTTTCGCTTTGTTCTTATATTTTGATGATTTATTGTGTATAAGCAATTATGTCATTTTAAAATACCTGTAGAGGAATTATTTGGAGCTGTTTGCGAATTTACCTAAGATTTTACAGAAATTTGTTAAAATATAGACGAGCCAAGTTTCTATTGGCTGCTTTTATTACTCTCATAGATTTACTGCGTAACGTTATTTGATAATTAACTAGTTGAATTTGGGGCATATTATGTGTGTGGTTGATTTACTCATGTGTATTTGTAGTGATTGATTTACTTATGTGTATTTGCAGTGATTATTTGTTTAAGCTTTTGCTCATAGGCGATTCTGGTGTTGGCAAATCGTGTCTACTTTTGAGGTTTGCTGTAAGTTCTTGCACACTTTTGTTTTAGCTCCTATTATTTTAATTGAATTTCAAAATCTTGCACTACTATAACTCTAGCACAATTACAAAGGTAAAATATAAAATGAAACAAGGATTGATGCGACCAGCTTGTTACAACGTATTAATTGGAAACATTTCTCATGGTCATGGCTTTGTGTTTTTCACTTAACAGATTAATTGCTTGTTGATGTCGATTCTTTCTGTTTTGTAAACCAGGATGATTCTTATCTGGAAAGCTACATTAGCACCATTGGAGTTGACTTTGTGAGTAATCTGTTTATATGGTTTTATTTTTTGCCTTGATTTGTTAAATTCTATGTAAATATGGGAATTAATCTTTAATCACATTGCATATGCAGAAAATTCGCACTGTGGAACAAGATGGGAAAACCATTAAGCTCCAAATTGTGAGTTGCCGCTTTTTATTTGTTTAATTAGTATGAGCTAAATGGTTGTTAGGCTTATGGGTTGGCCACATTTCCTGTTCAACTGAAATTTCTAAGTTCGACAATTGTGTATCGAACTGAGTTGGGTGTAATTAAGATATACTGCTGAAAGGATTGTAGTTATCTTGAAATTCTTATCACAATGCTCTTTTAAGTTTCAGATGATTTATTCAAAACGATTTCCTCTTTCTTGAGCATAACTGTCTTCTTCTTTTTAAATAATTGACAAAGCATTTTCTTTTAGATAATCCTATGTCTTGCATTTTTCTTTATTTCCCCTTGTTTGATATGTGAAGAACTTTCGTAATATTGTATGGCATATTTTTAGATTTTGTTTCTATCTGATTGTTTTGATGCCTTTTCCTGGACAAACAGTGGGATACTGCTGGCCAAGAGCGTTTTAGGACAATAACCAGCAGCTACTATCGTGGTGCTCATGGCATCATTGTAAGCATTATAATTTCTATAACTGGTTTTCTCCTTCACTTGCTGGCTACTCATAAAAGTTTGCCTCGTGCTGGTGCTTTTTCTTCAGGTTGTTTATGATGTCACAGATCAAGAGAGCTTCAACAATGTAAAGCAATGGTTGAATGAAATTGACCGATATGCAAGTGAAAATGTGAACAAGCTTTTAGTTGGTAACAAGTGTGATCTCACAGCGAACAAAGTTGTGTCCTATGAGACGGCCAAGGTAAATACTAGTAGTTTGGTTTAGTTTGCATGTTTATTCAAAATTGATTTCTTACACATCATAATGGCAATTTTTCATGTCTTCTTTGTTAAGGCATTTGCGGATGAAATTGGGATTCCTTTCATGGAAACAAGTGCTAAAAATGCCACCAACGTCGAACAGGCTTTCATGGCCATGGCTGCTTCAATCAAGAATAGGTACTGGTTTTATAGTCCACTGCCCTATTTTAAAAAAATAAAATAAAAATTAGAAATATTGTTGTATTATGAGAGTATTGCTCATATTGTATTCTCTGATTTCCCTCCCTTTCAGGGAGATGTTGTAGGAAATATTTTCTCTTTCTTTGTACTTTTTCTTAATCATTCTGATATTTGCAGGATGGCAAGCCAACCTGCCTCGAACAATGCTAGGCCGCCAACAGTGCAGATCCGAGGACAGCCTGTCAACCAGAAATCTGGTTGCTGCTCCACTTAGAAGGGAATTAGTGTTGGTGAACTTATGATGTTTATCAATGTTCTTTGTGGAATGTAACACTAGTTCTCTCTTCTTATATGCTTTGATATGAAGGTTTATTGTCATGATTTGCTTTTCTTGTCAGTTGTTCGTTGCTTTACTAAAGTTTCCATTCTTTTCAAATGTATTGGGTTTCAAGAAACATTTGTACAAATTAGGAATATTGGTGAATAGCAGTATCTATCTTGCTGTCCTCTATTCTTTATATTGTTCGTCATGGATGTAGCTAATATATCAATTGTTGTTCTCTTTTTTGTTCCGTGCTACTATTGACACCTCCATCCGTCTTCAGGAATGATCCTCCAATCTCTGAAGTGACTTGAAGGCAAATGTTTACAATTTTAACACTCGCTAATTTCATGTAAGTGGATATTGTCCTCGGATTATGTTTGATAATTTCATTATATTTAGATTATCTCGTTTGGAAAGACTGCGTCAGAGCAGAAAAATTGATCATGTGGGATCATGTACAGGCATTATAGTTTTTTTTTTTTTTAAAAAAAAGAATGAGATACATACCGGATTTTGAAATTTGAAACATGGTTCTGGGTATTAATACCATATGTAACGTTCTCCCTTTGTTATATTGTCAAAATTAGTGTGAGTTGCTAGTAACACAATTTGATGCTTTCAAGTTCCACCCACCTTATCGGACTTTACAATCGTCTTGCGGTCTTAAGGCCGACCTTTGCCATTCTTCTTAAAATCATGCCGCGGAAATTCAAGATCCAATACACATTTTGTTGATCTCTTTCTTATCATTCAGATGTCATGCATGGGAGCTGATACTTGATGGCAACTGGTGTATCTCTTCATTATTAACTGGCAACCCCCCAATCCCATAATATGCCACCAAGTATTCCACTTTGTTGCTGCACGAAATATTTTTCTACTTAGACTTCTCTTCTTTCTCATCACTGAATCGACATCAGCAAGCTCAAACATCAGTAGTAACATTACTAACCGACTGTTGGCAGCCAATTTAACATGTGCCAACTTCTATTCGGTTTTAGAAGTATTGCAAGGGACTTAAAAGATGAATAACGTAATGGTGCGAACTTATTCACCATCATAGTTCCACGCGCTGGGAATTTTTTACTCAATTTACCTACTCGGCAAAGCCAATCAAGATATAACTTCCTAATTGAGCATTCAAAAAGAACAGACTTGTTTCCAAGCTTACCAGTAGTCACCGCAGGAGCAAGTCCCATCTTTAAAATGATGAAATCTCGTAGTATCTCTCACGATGATTTCTCTTTTTTCTATTGCTGATATGTACTTGGTGGCACGATGGCAATCCCCACATACTCTCAAGTTTTTGAACACTCGAATGGGAGTCCCTAATGGTACTTTGATAAGCCCAAAAGCGATTGCCAGCTTTTCACTGTGAAACAGCAGAAGTTGCTCTTTTACTTCTTCCCCTACAGCATGTAACGCAAATTCAAGGTCTGGAACATACCCTGCCAACTTCATCTTTTTCTCCAACTCTTTCAGTTTTTCATGAATAGAAACCAACTCTGGGTGCACCCTATCACTTGATCTAAACTCATGAACAACAGATCCCACCTCAATCCAGCTGTATCCAGGCATCTTTACCACATTATTTTCTTTCATTGACAATCTAATCCTAGCGGCATGGTCCCATTTTTTCATTGCCGCATAAATATTAGCAAGTTGGACATAACAACCAGCTGCATTTGCTGGATTAAGGTTAAACAAATTCATGGCAGCAAACTCAGCCAAATCCAATCTTTTGTGGATTCTACAAGCACTCAACAGGGTCCCGAAAATGGCAGGTTGTGGTTTAAAGGGCATTTTCTTAATCAAGTCCACAGCTTCAACTAGCTTCCCACCTCGACCAAGAAGGTCAACCATACATGTGTAGTGATCTGGCTTAGCTGCAATTCCATAATCATTCACCATCGAATCAAAATATTGAATCCCAAGATCTACCAGTCCTGCGTGGTTGCAAGCTAGCAACAATGCAACAAATGTGATCCAATCCGGCTTCATTCCCTCATCCTTCATCTTATCAAACAAACGCAGAGCCTTTTCACCTTTTCCATGTTGAGCATAACCCGAAATCATTGCATTCCAAGTCACGACATCTTTACGCTGTATCTCAAGAAACAACTTACAAGCATCTTCTAAATCCCCACACTTGCAATACATACTAATCAGCGGAGTCAATGCTGTTGTATCTTTGCCCAACGGAGACTTACAAACCAGCTGATGAACTTGCTTACCCAGCTGCAAGGATGACAAATGACTACAACCCAATAAAACACTACTCAAACTTGAAGCATTAGGCCTAATCCCTTGCCCTATCATCATTCTAAGCAGCTTCAAACCATCCTCGGCCTGAGAATTCTCAACATAACCTGCGATCATAGCATTCCATGTGACCAAATTCTTCGCGGGCATGTCTTCAAATAACTTTTCCGCTAAATCAACCTTACCAAACTTCATATATCCGCTAATCATCGCAGTCCAAGCCACCACACTCTTAACTGGTGCAACTTTAAACAACTCCACAGCTTTATCCAATTGCCCACATTCAATATAGCCAGAAATCATAGCACTCCAAGAAACACTATTCTTCTCCGGCATTGCCAAAAACAAATCGCGAGCCTTGGCCATGTTCTTCTTCTGAACAAAACCTGATATCATCGTATTCCACGAAGCCGTGTCTTTAATGGGCAATCTCTGAAAGAAATCAAAAGCAGCTACTACATCATCAGAATTAAGTAATATACAAGACAACATGATGTTATAAGAAACAACATCTGGTTGAGGAATTTTATCAAACAATTTCTGTGCATCCTTAAGTTTCCCGCGCCGCTTGGCAAACCCCGCCAAAATTGAATTCCAATTAACTGTGGTCTTAACATTCATGTTACTGAATACCCTGAGGGCAGAATCAAAGTCACCAGACCTGATGTGGCTAGTGATAACCTTGTTTGATGAAATGTTTTCATTGAAATGATGTTGTAAAGGTAATGAGGCAGGGGTGGGTTTCTGATTGATTCCATTCGAGGGGTTCGAGACCTTGTTTTGGTTGGTAATACTAATAGACCGGTCTTTGGTTGTGATGGTCGAGAGATGACGACACCAACAACTTTGATGGTGTTTTCGGGATATAATTGAGAAAATCCGTCGTGGGTTCCTTTTGTTTCCGAAAGAATGCATTTGTGATCGTGTCTGGAAGAAAGAGAAGCAGACGTTGAATTTTGGAGCGTCAAAGCTTGAAAAGGCTAGAGAAAAAGAAATGGGATCCGCATGTCCCCTCAAAATCATATATTGTTCCGGTTCCTTGTTAACGAAAATTTTGTTGCAGATTTAATTAAATGGTGGTGCTATTTATAATAACACATCAATTAAGATGAGAAAGTTCAGCAACAGTTATTAGTAATTCACATGAGGATACAGCCAAGTAGAAGAGAGAACGATACAAGAAGATGAAGGGGAAAAGGCTCTGTACCTGAAAGTTTTAATAGGAATGAATGAATGAGTAAGTGAAACCACAGGTGGGAGCATCATACACGCGGCACGCCCAGTCTGCCTAGCAAATATTTAATATTTAATTGGAAACCATTCCCACTGTCAAGTGTTATCTCGAATGAGCGACCTTTCTAACACAGACCATCACAAATTGTGCAGGGAAAGGAACATAAGGGTGAATCTTGTCTCATAGGAGAAACAGCAAGCACTCAGGTGCCTTCATCAAAAGGGAAAAGGGGAAAAAAATGCCAGAAATAGGAAAATTCAAATTCAAATTTGAAAGGACTAATAACCTAGTACAAATCAAAACTGTTGCCACTACTTAGTTCAAAACATAAATATGACCCATGTGCCCTAACTTAAAGCAGAAAAAAAGGGGGGAATTTAAAAAAAAAAAGAAGGTATGCATAAATGTCAAAGACTTCAACATTATCTAAAATTCACACTCAAAAGACTTTAACATCAACGATGGTTCCTTTTTACAGGAAATTATCAATTCCCCGTTAAATAGCCTTTGACCTGACTCTTAAATTCATCACAACGGATTCCAAACAAGGACCATGGTCTGCTCTTTAATATATCACTTGCCGCCCAAGGAGGGGAATTGCCCAGGATCTTCAATTTTAGGAGCTGCTGCATTGCTGGACGTGTTACCACCATATCCACCCCTTGAACCACGGCCACGGCCACGTCCACGACCGCTTGGGTTAAAGTACCTCTCTCCTTCAGCAGGCTTCAAGAACTCGTTTATGCTAACAGACTACAATATTCAAATAACAACCAAATTAAACATATGAACAGAAAGATCATCAAGTAACAAGTCTTCAATAATAAAGATGATCAGTTTTCAAGAAAAGATTGTTGAAACTAATAATGACTGTCATTATACTAATGCAGTCCCCTCGACACTCCAAGTCTGCTAGCCTTGACACCAAGCTTCTCTTAATCACTGTTAAGGAGTTTTCCAAGAAGCAATGAATAACAAATAAACTACTTGAGAACAAGGTGCAACTTATGAAGTCGCAAGTGTTATAATAACCAAAGCATTATCTAAAACTTCTACCAAATTGTATACTTCATTAGACAAAGAAAGAAGTGCTAATTCTAGAGCTCTCAGACAGAAATAACGCATAGAAGAAATATTCTGAGGAAAAAAGCAATTAGTGTTAGTTATCAATGATTAATGCAATCATTAATTAATTTAAAATAAATTTGGAAAGCTTTGCAAACCATAAGAACTGTTTATCTTCTAACTATGAAGGTGAGAAAGACGCAGACCTTCTTGGCTTTCTCTTCCTTATCAGCAGCATCTTTGCGTTTGTCCTTTTCAGATCCCTAACAAAAAGGGTGGAAAAAGGTTAACGCACCAGCAAAACATGGCCAAGTAATATAAAAAGGGAATTTAATGGTTCTTACCACTTTGATAAAAACATCATCATTGCTCTTCTTATTTGAAAGTGGTTGCATGGACTTGAACTCTTCGTCCACATCAACCTTCCTTTCCTCAGCAGTCTTTAGGGCAAGCAAAGCTTTCCTCTTCTCTTCAAGTACCTTTTCATACTCCTCCAAGGTCATCTCCTTTAAGAACAGAAGATTACAAAATTAGGATAAATGAAAAATAGAGGTAAAACACAAAACACCAAAAAAAAAATATAATAATAATAATCCTACAAGCCACACTGGGATGAGAAACACCAAACATGGAACAAAAATAGCTTCACCGTGCCGCATAAGTTTGGTCACTTGAAAGCACATTTCACAATGCCATTTCAGTTCTATTGTCCTTCCCTTTATAGTCTCAACTGATACATACAATTATTATAATTGCTGGCAAAGTACTACATTGGGTCACAAAATACAGTAAAATGTCTATAAATTAATAATGTTGGCACCATAAAAAATAACCTATTAACTTAAAGAGATATTAATCGATAAATTAATAAATTATTAATTTATAGAGTAGATATAAATTCACCGAACATAAATTATAATCAACTAAAAATTATTGTATTTTACCAATCTAATCAATTAAAAATGAATTAATCCACTAAATACAAATTAAAATGACAAAAAAATTTAAAATTCTTGCAATCCCAGAAATTTTAGGAGCAATAAGCAAAATTTGAGATGAGATCCAACTATATTTAAATTTCAAGAAGAAAAAATAAGTAACAATAAAGTCATATTTTATTTGATAAAAAATATCATAACAATTATATTTGTAATTTTAGCAAATTATTAATTTATGATATGAATGGGAACACGTAGTTGTATAACGATTTTCAAAAAAAAGTATTATCCTATTTATTTATTGAAATTATTAATTTAGCCCATTGGCCCAAGTCAGGACAGCGAGAATCACCATATAATAGAGGTTATTAATTTTTCAGTACTAAATTATAAGGTTTTACTGAAGAAAGCTTGATACTTTCAACGTATGAAAATCCTAAAAAATGTCTTAACATAATATGCAAACACTGAAACTCAAGTGACAAGAAAATTCAACAAGCATTAAAGTCGATAAGCTCACTAAATGCAATGAGATTTAGAAACATGCCTCAACAGACGTCACATCCAGATACCAGAATATCGATGGAATTTTTAAGAATACAATTCTGTAAATAGCTACTATTTTTAGTAAAGATAAGCACAAGGGAATGCCAAACTGTTTTAGTTACTCTAGGAAATAAAAATTTTCTAGGCAGCCAACTATTAAAAATGTAAGCCAAAGTAAACAAACATTCCATTAATGCTAAAATAAAAGCATACCTTCTCCTCAGGCTCCTTCTCTTCTTGCTCATCCACAGGATTCTCCTTGATGGCATCTGCAGCATTTTCCTCTCCAGAAGGCTTCTCAGCATTTGTGTTCTCAGTTTCAGCAACAGGTTCTTCAGTCTCCCTAAAATTGGCAAAATGAGGGAACATGTAAACAAGAAAGCTCATACACAATTTCAAACAATATAGGAACTCCAACTGTTTAATATCCTAGACTGCTTAAAGAGGAATAATACGCACTGAGCAATTTCATCAGTTGGAGTTCCCCAATTACCACGACCAGCCCCATCACGTTTAATCTCATTCCTGAAACCATATAAAATCAATAATTTTACCTCCCCACAAAGAAAAAAAAATCGTAGTACTCTATCAGCCAGAAGGAGATGAACATCTCAAATCAAATTAATACTAACCCACGCCCTGTTCCACTGCGGCGTTCAAATACCCTACGTGGACGTTCTCCCTCTTTAGGTTCTCCATCATTAAAACCACCTCGGCGACCACCACGGAAAGAACCACGGGGTGCCCCATACCCACGTCTTTCAGAGAGATTCCCTCCTTCTCCCTCTTCGGAAGGTCTATATCCTCCAGACAGCCCATTGTTGCCGCCGAACGCGTTATTATTGCCTGAATCACGATCAAAGCCACGGCCCCCTCCACGTCCAAAGCCACGTCCACCACCACGGCCTCCCCCACGTCCGCCTTCATTCCTAGCCTCCCTCACTGTTTAATGAAGGCCACCACATAATTAGATATGGCAGAGAGGAAAACATATTGAAATAGGAACCCAATAGTGCATAGATGCTATTGAAAAACTCCATTTCCTTCGTACAGTTCTTTGCCACCAATCAACAAATAATTTAAATACATAACATGCAAATTAAAATAACCAAAAAAACAAGTTTGTAGATGCTTATGTTGAAATTGATGGACAAAGCAGGTCTATACAGTTTCAGGAATTAGACTAATAGAAACTGAAAAAACGATCAAACTCAGACAAAATCCCAAAGTTATGAACTTAATTAGTAAGCCTTTCAACTTATAAAAAAATCAAATATTTTGCTGAATAACAACCTGAAGCGGTCAATGCATTTGATTAAAAATTCATAATTTTACTAAAGCTACAAGACAGCAGAGCGACAGTTGTGTGATGCTCAGCTTGACTAATGTAATGCTGATTCCTCAGTCTTTGAATCATACAATGATACCAAAATAATAATAATAATAATATTAGTAATAATAATAATCATAATGATGATGATGATGATGATGATGATAATAAACCAACTTTTACTTGCATCAATTTTCTTACACTTGCTGGCAAAACAAACAAACAGAAGGGCTGTATAATAATCGAAGTTATACAAACCCAAATAACAATCAAATCAATCGAAGAAACGAAAGGAATAGAGATGATAATAGAATATGCTCACCAGCTTGAGCGGGAGGAGGCGGCTTGGTGGGGAACTTAGCGGCCGGAGCCGGCTTGGATGCAGGCTGAGCTTGAGCCGGAGCCGATTTCTTCGGCTTATCGGCGAGCTTCGCCGCTCCAGCAACGACGAGTTGACTTGGGTCTTCAAAATCATTGTCACCCAGTAGATCAAAGGGGTTGACGGTCGTCATTTTGTCTCGATGAATCTGGAAACCACTGATGACAAAAACTTGCAACTTACAAGAAACCCACGTGGCCCTTTTCTTATTGCTTATTCAAAGCCATCGGAATAATTGAATCTAATTAAGATGTGGTTCAGAGGTTACAGAAGAGAAGGGTGAGTTTGGAAGCAGAGAAAGTAAAACGAATGAAAGAAACTGAAAGAAAACCTAGCCACTGCGGCTGAAGTGAAACTGAGAGCAACTGAGCGTGAGGCTTTAACCTAATCTTAAAAACCCTACTTTGTGTTGCGTGTTAGCCTGCGGCTGGGCTTTTCTTAACTGCTATGTTGTTCGCTTCTTTGGGCCGCTTGATCTCAACGAGATTTTATTCCTGTTTTGTTGTTTTGTTGTTTTGTTATCCCTCCCTTTTTTTTTTCTGGGCCATTTTATTTTTCTTTTTAAGTATAGTTAACGTTTTAAACATTTTTATAGTATGTAATAATTAGTATGGAATTATTAATTATTTTGTTGTTGCAATGATATATATACTAGATGAGATGAATATCTCCCGGCATCCTTATCTTATTTGCATTAGCAAACATATTCAGTAGAACTTAAATCTCGAACATTCGCAAACATTATTTAAATCAAATAAAAAAAAAAAGTAATCTAAGGATAAGGTTAACTGGCAATTTGTGCTTTATTTACCAAAATAATGTTATGGTACAAACTCTACCAGTTAATGCTACCAACAGTGCGTGCTTTCCTTTTACTTTCCAAAAAAATTTCAAGAAAGTGGTAACCGCGGGCACAAACTTTTAGCTTCGCGCATAAACGCTACATCGATGTAAATACAATAAAACCTTTATATAATCATATTTTTGGGACTGAAAAAATTTATTTTTATAAAAAAATTATAATTCAATAGAAGTATAATATTTTCTTTTGTTTAATTATCCCTAATGCAAGTTATATAGAGGTAAATTATGTCATGTATTAATAATCAAATGGATATTAATGTCTTCATCAATCGTCAAAGTGAGCAACAAGTCGAGTACACTTTAATTGAAGAAGAAATTTCGATACAATTAGATAAGAAAAAAAAAGGGATAATCTTGAAGATGACAGTACAAAAATATAAAAAACTTTCATCTTAGGAAGCTACAAACATACTTGAGAAGATAAAAATATTTTGGGTTCAACAAAAAGATACTTGTGCTAACCAATTAGTATATATCTGCAAGTTGAAAGATGTGGTTGTAACTTTAAAGATCAACTCATTGTCGCAAGTAATTTTAGAAAGATATTTTGTTCCATCTTAATTATTTAATGTAACATGACATATATTTTTGAAATATTATTATTATGTGGAGGTAAGTTTATTCAAGACGGGACCTATAAAAAATTAACTTATTATAATGTAAAGTTTATTATTAATTATAACTGGTCCCAAGTTGGGACCATTATATTTTATTACTATGAAGATATTATTCTTATATAGGATATTCTAATTCGAAGGATTCACTGTATAAGAATGATTAATCTGATATGAAATAATTTTTACATATTTTGATGGGATGCATTGCCCTATTCTATTAAGAAATATTTTCCTGATGATTGTTGGGATCTTATTTATTATCAGTACCGTATTTTAATTTGTAAATTTTGATTCTCCTTTCTCTATTCTTTAATAAAATTTATAATCCATTCATACAAAATAATAATAATAATAACTTTTTTTTCACTTTTTGGGAGAGAATAATAATATAACCTTGATATTTATATTTCTCAACAACATTTCTCGCATACATAATAATATAGCGTACCGTCACCGAACCATCAAATATATAATCCATCAATATTCCCCGTAGCTATAATCACACGATCTAAATATTTCACTGCCATTATTCCATGCTTTCAGATCTAAATAATTAATTTTACTCTAATTTGAAAGATCAATCCAACTTTTGTAGTTTAGCAAAAGGTCTTTGATTTTAAATCAAATTATGTCGGGAAGGGATAATCAACTACAACTACCACTTGACATGTCATTATTATCATACTAAATTAATAACATTAAATGTTTTATAACTATAATCTATCAATTGATGGGTCAAATATAAATATAAAGTCATGTTTCATGGTAATAAGGATGAACATGAGATTAAGAATTACCTTCATTGGTTAGTGAGAAGCCTTCCCAAAATTTAAATTTTGGATTCGAGTTTCATGTTGTGTTAATGTTTGTTTAATTAATAGCCACAGCCCACAGAGCACAGATATATGGCTCGGGCTGAGCTGCTTTTAGGACCAACCCATGTTTCTTCGAGCCCTAACTAAACCATACAAAATCGAATAGCTTAAACAGGGCAAGCCCAAAAACGTAAAAAAGTTTTACATTAGTTTGTGTCTTTTTTTTTTTTTTTTCAATTTGAAACATAAATTGACTTAAATTAGTATGAATTCTTAATATAACTAAATATCTGAATTTGAATGACATATTTATTTTTTTGTCTGAATCTCTAATAATAAATGTTAAATTATTTTTTTAATTTAAAAGTCTGAAAACTAGAGCATTTTTAATTATGTTTGAAAACAAAACGAGCATTCACTGGATGCCCAAAATGGAACGAAATGTTGGCATTGGGTTTTGGCAATTTCAATTGAAATTATTTTTATAGACTGGAAGAAGCTAGTATAGGAGGTCCATCTAGAGAATAGACAATTAAATAGGAGCTTATGACAGTAGATTTACAATATAGGAATATGCATAAACTGTAGCTCAAAAGAGCTTATCTCCCCACTGCCCCCCATTCCCCTGGCACACACACGCCTCCATAAGACGAGCGACGGGGTTCAGACTAGGAGCTTTCATCTTTAAACTAGCTTTTTACATTTGTGTCCCTATCAATTTTAAATGTTAAAATAAATATATCAACGAACATAAATGCGATGCTATTTTATTATACTACAAATCATGTTCAA
Organism: Citropsis articulata; assembly: GCA_030449925.1. Taxonomy (NCBI): domain Eukaryota; kingdom Viridiplantae; phylum Streptophyta; class Magnoliopsida; order Sapindales; family Rutaceae; genus Citropsis; species Citropsis articulata. Next base: position 4,515,035 of record JASUUH010000019.1, on the reverse strand, counting down.
GTGAATAACACCCTTTAATATTCTAAATTAGAACATATTAATCAATTTTATTATAGTTTATAATGTATTATATAAAAAAAAATGTTTAAAAAAATTTGTAAAGATAAATAATATTAATTCGAAAAAGAAAAAAACAATAATAATCTACTACTATGTTTCACATGCTATGGAGATAAATAATAATGTTAATTAGTAGGTTCATTCAGGCAAGAGCGAAAATAAATTATTTACATAAGGATACTTTTGAGAACCACCATTTAATTCAGACTTTTTAAATTAAGTAAAAGGCTAAAAAGTTCAACTTAATAACTTAATGAACTAGTGATTAAAATTTTTTCATTAAATTAAAGAATAATTCGATTTAATTACTTAACTTATTAAAATTAAGCCAATTAAGTTATTAAGTAATAAAAATGAATGTCCCCTTACCATCATTAGTAAACTATGATAAGATATTTTCAGGGTGATTGAACTTAACCCATGCAACAGTACATCAATTGAAGGCAATTAGGCAATTGACCTTTCGATTTGATTTAAAGCTTCAGGATACATTGGATCTTTATCATCAAACGACTATAGGGTTTTTTTTTTAAATATTGATTACGCATCATATTATTGTATTACACATATATTTACAACTACTATTACATCATATCAATACACTTATATTTACAATTAGATGTATATGATTAGGACTTACATTATTACATCTAATTTTATGGAGTACATACCCAGACAAATAATTCTCACAGAGGAGAGATGTCTTTACTCCACTCGTATTTCGCAAGGGAGAAAAACTTATAAATTAGCTCCACACAATTATTATTATTAATCAGGGAAGTTGAATTCGTGAGAACTCGAACCACTACTCTCATAGTCGTGTTTAACTTTAAGAGTAGTAGTTCACTACTTAGCTAAAGCCGAAGTGGCAACGACTGTAGGTGTTGATGCACTATACTAACACCACTGATGTAGATCCGTCACCAATGTACATCATAATAGTGGCAGGGCAACACCACATGTTATCTTCTAATGATGAATATCCAATTTATATTATAAACTGTGAACCAGCTAGTATATTTGGTAGCAATTAAGAGCTTTAGAGACTAACAATTATGATCCCATTACACAAAGGAAGCAATGACCATTCCATCAATATCGATCATCGCCTAACTGTATGTCAATGATTGATATAATTATTGTTCGTGACACTGACAAGAGAAATGTCAGTGGTTTATTTTAGATAAAAATTACATATATATGGACTATATATATATATTAGAGTTTGATTTGTATTGAATTGGGTCAATGACTGCATTTTTCCAACAACCCAACCCAAATCATTAAATTATGGGTTATGGCCCATGGCCTCTCATTTCATACCTCATCATTTGACAGCTTATCTCTCACACTTCATGTGAGAGTAGGCCTTTAGGAATAATTATTTTCATGTAATTAATTAGGGGTGGCAAAACGAATAAACGAATTGAATTCGAATCGAATCGTAAGCGAATTGGGTCAAAATTTTACGGATTCAGATTCGATTCGATTCATTTATTAAACGAATATTCGATTCGATTCGTTTAATTCGTTTAATAGAATTGATAATAGAGTCTTTTGCCACAAAACCTTATACCGTAGTAGTTGATGTAGCCCCAAGCCCCTCTTCGAATCAAATAAACGAATCCTGACCCATATTGCCACCTCTATAATTAATTTGAGTACGTAATGATCCATTCACAATTAGTTTAAGCTTTGTCTATCTTTCTCACTTTATATAATGACCTGGGAGTGGGTAAACTTGGTCCAACCTAATGGACCTAATCCATTATAACCAAACTCAATTAAATTCAAATCGGTTGATTAGTTCAAATTTTTTTAACACAATTAATGCTTAAGTTAGGTTGAGTTTATTGATGTTAAGAGTAAGCCTTGCAAACCCCACATTAAATTCCTCATAAAACCAATTTTTAAATGAAATTACAAATTAGTCTTTAAACAAAATTTCGCCCGCATTTCATAATATATATATATATATATATATATTTAAGAACCTTATAAAGTTTTAGAGTCATAAAGATAGACAATATACAACAAAAAGATAAATTATTTTGGGAATTTTATGCATTTTATAGATAAAAAAACTTAAAAGAAATACTCTTTTATAGCATCAAGTTTATAGTAAGATGGGTCGTTTCAATTTATGGGTTTTTGCGGGGTTTTACTTTTATAAATTAAGCTGAAGTTATTTTAAGAAATATAATCCAAAAGGGGTGTTGTAAGAATTTTAGAGGGGTGTTAAAAGCTCTATTCTAACATTATCTTATATAATCCAAACTCCATCGAGAACAATGAAAATTATAGAAAAATTAATGTCAAGTCTGGCTAAACTTATTTTTGAATCTTTTTTATTCTTTTATGAAAAGAGACTTTTTTAATTTTTCTTTATTAAACCTAACATTGATTGAATACCATGGACTCAAATTCATAAATAAAACTAAAATTTTTACTAAAAATTTATAGATGTTCAAGCACTTATATTATGTTGTTTATTGACAGATATTGGGTATAGTGTCTGTTGGGATTGGGCATGGACGAGCCTCGACTGGGCTAGCAAAATGAAAAAATCAAAACGTCTCCCATCGCTTCATTAACCGGTGTAGGATGAAAGATCCGGTCCAGGATTCGAGTCAAATCGACCTTCCCTCTCATCTCAGGTGAGGAAAAAAAAGAAAATGTTCGTTGTTCAATATCTCGGCTGCTCAAGAAGTTGGACTAGCTCCTCCTCCGACCGGGAGTAGATTCTAGGGGAAGGGCAGAGCCTCGCCTTGCAGTAGGAAGGTGTTCGTAGCTGGGACGGGTTCAAACTGGACTGAAGGGAGTAGGAATTCAATACTCCGGTCTTACTGGAGATTCATCACTGGCTAGGGCTTTCGAATCAAAGCATGGGCATCTGCAACTAAGAGGGAGCAGTAGATCGTCGATTGAAGAGCTAGGTCAGTAAAGTAAACTTCTATTGGGACTTCTATTGATTCGGCTAGAGGGACTCCTAGCAGCAAACTTGTATGAAGGGGCCCCGCAGGAGATGCAGGAGCCGCCAGCCGGATCGACCAATAGGCCAGAGGGATGGGCTCATTCTACTAATCAGAGATCCCTGGCCCTACCTAACACAAAGATGTCCCGGGATTAGTTGATCGGAAAGCCCAGGCAGGAGTAGGACATTCCATAAAAATCTTTCTGATCCGCTAGCAGGTGGTCCTCTCAAATCCAATTTTTTCATCGACAGGTAGGGTGAATTCTAAGGTTCCTTATTCCGGTTGTAAAGCGGAAGAAGAGGGAGAATGGGCACAGCCCCACCAGCAGCCCGCGTTTTCGACCCGAAAGGAATTGAAAATGAAACAAGAATCTGTGTTCACTATCTATGGAGTGGAGTTACTATCCTTAATCTCCTCTTCCCTATCCCCCCCCTTTTTTTTTTTTTTCTTTTCTCGCCGGCGGGAGAATCCATTTCTTTTCTTGTATTGTTTATTATGATTGATCTGTAGTTCAAGGGCACTCTTCCTAATCCGAGTTTGAGATGAAATAAGACCCAGACGTAGAGTCCCGTCGGCCGGGAAGGGATTTTTTCTATTGATTTTTTACTTCCTTCTGGCCTTACCTTTAAATAAGGGGTTCTTCTCTTTCCCCACGAGGGAAAGCCCTTTCCAGATGGAGTAGTGCATCTCTGTCTTGAAAGCCCGCCCTACAGATAGGCAGTGGCGATGCCAGAAATTATTTTTAGTCGGGGCTAAGTTCACAAAGTAATTTAATTCAAAAAAGTAATCAACAAATAACATACATTAAAATAAAAATTCATTAAAGTATTTAATTCAACACACTTATAATTGTCCTCGACAAGGTTTCATATGTTGAAAACGTTGAAGAATAATCTCATTGTCAAGACTATAAAATACATCATTTTCTATGAATACAACAAGACTATCATTCAACCATTGATCTCCCATACGATTTCGCAGACGATTTTTCACAAAATTCATAACCGAAAATGCCATTTCTACTGTAGCTGTGGCAACCGGTAAAATCAATCCTAATGTCACCAATAAATAAGCTAAGGAATATAATTGATCTTTTTTAGTCTCAACCAATTTTCTTGCTAGCTCACCGATCCCTTTCAATCCTGAAAATTTGTTACCAGAACCCACATGCATAATATAAACATCAAGTTGAGTTTCAAGTACCAAAAGATCCATTAGAGAAAAATCATTTGGATAAAACTCAGCAAGGCGAAGTAGTTTCTGTTTATCAAAAGCTACAAATGAGTCATTAGGGCATAAACATGCCACACAAAGAAGCAACTCAGTATTCGTCTTATTGAAACGATTGCTCAATTCTTGAAGTTGCATGTCCAAAATTGCATAAAATAATTCAACACGAAAGCGATGCAAATTTGTGATCTTTTGAGCCTTGCGTTGTGATCTCCTTCGAGTTCGAAACAAATCATCCATATTCGGAACATCAATATCATGCTTTACACAATAAAAAGAAGTTTCACCAAGTAAAGAGTCCCATCCATTTTCTCTCATTTTTTTGTAAGTTTCTCTTATACACTTCAATTAATTTCATAGCATTCACAATGTCTTGATCCTTTTTTGTAATGCTTGTGATAACTTATGTGCAAATCCAAGAATATTTTTCATTAACAGCATGGTAAACACTAAATCAAATGATTGTATTGACTTCAATAACATTGTAACTTGAAATCATTGTTAAGAATTTCCCTCATTTGAAATTATCTCAAGCACATCAATAATAGATGGAAACATGGTGATTATGCTCAATAACGTACCATAATGTGAGCCCCAATGTGTATCAGCAGATCGTTTTAAAGTAACATCTTGATTTAAACCTCGCCCACTTGACAGTTCACCATCATCGAGTGCTTTAATAACTACTTGATCATGTTTCTCTTGAAGAATATCACGATGTTTTGCTGAAGCACCAACAACATTAACTAACATTATAACCAAAATTGAAAAGAGAATTAACATCTTCATACTTCTTTGCCACATAAATTAGAGCCAACTGAAGTTGATGTGCAAAACAATGAATAAAATAAGCACATTTGTTGTCCTCTAAAATCAGTGCCTTAAGACCATTGAACTCACTTTGCATATTACTAGCTCCATCATATCCTTGTCCACGCAACCTAGACATACTCAAACCATGCCTAAAAAATAGCCTATCAAGTGCCTCTTTAAGCGAAATAGATGTAGTACTAGTAACATGTTCAATCCTAATAAAAAGCTCAATCACATAGCCATTTTTACCTACATAACGCAAAACAACAGCCATTTGCTCCTTTGCAGAAATATCACGAGATTCATCAATAAGGATAGAAAACAAAACATCACCTATCTCTTTAATAATAATATTGGTAGTTTCAATTACAACACAACTTACAATGTCTTTTTGAATCTCATTTGATGTCATTTGAAGATTTCCAGGAACATTATCAAATGTAACATGATTAATGTCCTCATTATCATCAGCAAGAAAGCGTAGAAGCTCAAGAAAATTCCCTCAGTTGCCTGAATCTCTAGATTCATCATGCCCACGAAATGCAAGCCCTCGTTTTAATAAAAACCGAATACAATCAATAGTAATTATCATGTGAACTCTAGAATCACTTTTATGCTTGTCAAAATATCTTGTGTAAGCTGTTCGAATGTGTTGATTTTGATTCATCAACATTTCACATTTTTCTCTAGCTTTGTTATGGGCACTATCAACATCTCCCACATGTTCAACAAATTTTTTAGATTTCCTCCAATTTCTAAAACCTTTACCAATAAATGAATCACTACCCCCTTTATTACCAATCTCTTCTTTAAAAAGATAACAAAAAGACAAAATGCCGCATATTTTTCTATGCTATATTCCAACCAAGGTCCAAATTTCCCCAACCAAGGTCCAAATTTCCCAAACCAATTACTATCAAATCGCCTTTTTTGGTTTCCAAAATATGAAAGTTTGAAGTTGTGATTTTTAGGTTGAACAGGACCTCTTTGCAAGTTTGCTCTTCGAACTTGATCTTGAATATTAGAACTATAACAAGAGATGAGAATTCGCAAACCAGGATCTATAGGAAGATCTTGCAAATTGAATTCTGCATCTTGATTTAAGCTGTATTTTGCTTTCTTTGGAGAAGGTTGTGACAATGACTTTCTTGAATAGCATTTCTCCATAACTGTGAAAATTAAAAGCAATTAATTGTGAGAATTTAAAGAGAAATTGAAAACCATTTCCATGTCAAAATCTAAAACAATGAAAAAATACAAAATATTAATTTAATAAACTAACTATCCGACTAAATCCTCAACTACTAATTTATTAATCTATCATGGCATCACTCCATCACTAATGCATTGTTATTCTATCATTTATAATTAATAAAGTTAAAAGCATTGCCACTTTGTCAAGAAGCATCGCCACTTTCTCAAGATTCAAGAAGCATGCCACAATAATTGAAAATTAATAACATTATTATATTAAAAAGGCATAAACCCAATTCAAGAATTGTAATATTATTAAATTATAAAGCGATAAAGATGTTGAATTGATCAAAATTATTGGATCAATTCCTAATAATTAATCTAAAAGCTGCAAAGGTTCGATGGTAGTACCTAAAAAAAATGCAAGGATGCAGACCATGCGGTGGTGCAGGGCTTCGAGTGTGAGCTGCAAGCTGTAGCATTTATGGCATGAAAACAAAGAGGTGTGATGGCATGAGAGCTGGACAGAGATAGACAACAGGTTGATCACTGATGGTAGCTGATGGAGTTTTTCTTTGGCAAAGGATCGATCGTGGGTTAGGGATTTGAATTTGAGTTTTTTTTTTCTAATCGATGCTTTAAATATTGGTCTTTTAGTTATTTCAAAAATTTATTGGGGACTTTATTGTAAATTCACAAAAATACAAGATGAATTTAATTTTTTTAAAATTCTTCAGCCCCCCTAGCTCTTAAGTAGCGCCGCCTCTGATATAGGAACTCCTAGCTCGATTGCCTATCCAACATGAGGACTCTTATTCATGGTGGAGTGCTTTAAATAGGATCATATCCCTTCCCAACAGTCAAACTTCTTCCTAACCTAGCTTACCCGCCTCTAAAGATGGATTCCCTTTTTAGATGAGGAAGATGTTACTTGAGGACATGAAAAGTTTAATAACATTTAATGTTACAATGGAGAATTAATGGGTTTTTTTTTTCGTATTTGAATTTGATTTTAACTAACAAATAGTTTTTTTCTCTTAAACTTTTTAATTTTTTTTAAGTATCTATTTTAATCAACTTGACTGACGAATATTCAAAAGTTGCATTATAAACCCGATCAACCCAACCCACTCCCACCTCTAAATGATCTTTCTATTTCAATCGATGTGAATTCTAACCGTGCTTGTTTCTCTTTCTCTTTGCCATCAAACTTTTACGCAAAATCCCTTCATTTTGCTCTCCCGTTTCAGCAAGCAATTTTAATTTACATCAAGGACCTTAATACCATTTATAAAATTCTTCATTTCTCCTCATACGTTGTTTGATACAACCTTCCAAATTCAGTTGAACCAACCTGAATGTTTACAAGAAGAGCAGCCCACTGATGAGTCTAATTATGAGCAGCCCGTGAAGGAAACCAGGTCACATGTTGAGGAGGAAGTATTTGTCGCGAACCATGTAAAAGAGATACACCGATTGGCCAAGGCGTCGTGATCGAAAGGTCAGTTTTGTAAGCCTACAAAATGCCGCGAAAAAGTCGTAACTACGTAAACAAAAAAGCTAGTAATACATAGTAAATATAAATTTTAAATAATAATTTTAACATAATTATTAAAGATATAAAAGATTTTCTATGATGTAAATAAACATCATTGCTAGTGTTTCGTTAGTTAGTTGTTTGTAAACACTTTTGTTTGTACAATGCCCAACCTCAATCCCAAACGCACCCTAAGAAGGCCTCCTGGGTGGTTTAAAGACTTTGTCGTGTAGTGGAATTGATTTATTATTATTAGGATTATTGAGGGCTATATACTTGCTGGTTTATTTTTGTTGTTATATTTTTCTGTTACAAGTTGTTGCTGAGTTGTATTGAGACCTCTATAGACAGAGGAGTATATGTAGAGCGTAACGAACTTTGGAAAGGCATCTAAAAAAATGAATTGATTCTTATCCTTCGCGACTCTTCTTCTTTTCTCAACTTCTCTTTTCAAACTTGCTCTTTCTCTCTGAAATTTTGTTCTGGATCCAACACTCGCTGAACTTAACAGATACAGCCTTCGATTGCAGGGAGTTGTATCATTGTTCGTATATATTAATTTTATTATTAAGGTATTATCTTATTAATGACTAAATGTAGATATTCAACAAATCGCAACAATATGCGGTGATCAAATAGCCGACTGCGTAGAAAAACAAATAGTTGCGACCACCTATTATGAACCCAGAATCATACTGCATGCATTATTAGTGATTTACATTGCAACGCAACAATTTATATATATGCTCGTTTCTTAGGTGACCAGTTAATCATCCATGATGCCAAACAAATTGATGGGAATTCCTAACATTTAACAAGATTTCCAAATACCGTTCAAGAAAATATAATGACGTCGAAGGTACCATAATAACACCAGATGATGTTCAAATTGAGAGACGAAAAGGGTTGTTACTTTCAAGTGTCCCATGAATGATGGCTGCTGGCTAACATTAATCATAAATGGAGTCAGACAGTCGGTTGGCAGTTGCTGAATTGAATGCTGCTAAGTATGAAATTAAGAATAATTTCTTACAAACGAGCAAGCCGCCAAATCGTCAAAATTAGTGTGATGACCTGGAATTAATGAAAGCAATTGACAAGGTCAATAAGAGCTTTTGTTGATTTCAAAATATGTAAATGTTCGTCGTCAAAGCAACGCAAATTATTCTCTCCGCCATTACCAATTAAATCCTAGTTGTGTAAATAAATTAACTTCCCTGAGATTTTAAATCAAAGTAGTAGATATATATAACGGACTGCGTAACATGCAACTACAACGAAGTTTCATGATACAGTTGTCATCGACTGCACCGGTCGGTCTTACTGAACATTTCGGCGGCCGGGGACTTGACGACCAGATGAATTCAATATGCAAGACAAGGACTAGACATGTTTGCAGCCCACGACAACGGAATATGACCTCACGCACGGCAGACCAAGCCAACGTCATCTTGTATAATTGATATTGCATTCATACCCGACAACATAGAGCTGAGTCAAAGGCAAAATATATGCTTGATTGGTCAAATAAATATTGGACTTCAGGCATGTACGCAGCTTTCACTAAACAAACTGGCACTTACCGTCTCTAACCGGCGGTAAATTCACGGCATGTCGATTTCTGTATTCACAGCTGAAAAACTAATAAGTTCTGAGTGCTATTAGGCTTTGATTTTCACACATGATTGGTTTGAACTAAATATTACTATCGGATTAGATTGGATTACACGATACAATATCAGATTGGACAATGTTAAATTATATTTAAATACAAAAAAAATTATTTATGAATATTTAAGAGTATTAATTAAAATTAACGTAAAGATAATTAATAGGAACATTAAATATATAGTAAATTAGTTACTTAGTGATCATAATTATAATAAACAAACATAAATTAATAAAACTATTTAATAATTTAATTAATTTTTATCGGCTATTTTAGATATATTTTACTTTATCATAAAGTTAGTAAAGAATGTATATAAAATCAATTAATTACTAGTATTCATGATTATTTTCTGTATATTAAACCATATGGTATCTGAAGATCACATTCCTTCATTATAGAGATCAGCGTTGGTATTAATTGATTAGTATATTGAAGCAAAACTTTCCTAACAATATGATATTATATCGCATTCCCACAACCGAAACCTGCTTAAGTTATATGACAACCTCATACCGGTGACCCATCTCGCTTGTTGATAGTATTCATGATTATTTTTAATATTACATTAGTGCTTATAAATTGGAATAGCTAATTCTATAATTTAAAGACTAAATATGAATTTAGTCCCTCTAATTCGATCTATGGAAAGTTGCCAAATATGGGATAAATATTCAATTCTAAAATTAATCTAATCTCACACTTAATCCTAACTTCCAAACATAACTTTAGTGTATATTTCTTATTTGACAAGGATATATGACAAAAATTTAATCACTGAAAGAAAAATCTATACATTGACACCACTAATTCGAGAAATAATATAATATTTATTGATATGACTTATGTAAAAATGACATTAGGTCATTGCGTATATCAGATGGTAACTTTAATATATTCTACACTTAATTACTTTTTTTTTTTTTTTAATTTAGTATGTTTCCCGACAACACAATCCTCTACCTACGAATTAATGTGATTCTGCACTTAATTAATTGTTTTATAATCGATCTGTAGTGAGAACCGATGGTAGCTAGGTAGCTATCTCACTAAACGTGGGGTCATTTTGAGAACAATATATGCCGTTCGAGAGCAAGAAATTTTTGGTCTGAAGAAAGATCAAATAAATGAATGACATATATTTGTATATCAAAAATAAACAATGCACGATCAACCTCGCTCGCAGATCAATGCTATACACATAAGCTTATGCCATTTCATTTATAATAATTTGTATATTTATAATTAAGATGGGCTGGGCAGGCAACTCGAGGAGGGGAATAGGCCCTCTCTTTCAAGGTTCAAACCAGTCAAGGCATTTGCCTTACTAGTATACAACTTTTTTACATTCGATCTCTGCTCATTCAGTAACTTTACAAGACTTCTCTTAGCATTTGCTCTAAATGGACAATCTGACGCCATGAACCCATCCACCAAGTGCAAATAAGCCTCCAAGTCATGGCAACATGCAATATCCGCATTTGGCTTCAGATACGGAGACATCTTTGTGTCAACGCGTAGCTCAGTTCCCACGTGAGAATATGCCCACTCACTCTCCTCATTATTTATCACGTTGAGCACCTTTTTGATGTTTTCATTTGCTACATCTTCCCCGATAAAATTGCCTGGCACTCTAGTGATGAGATCTTGATTGTTGACAATACGCAACACCTTGACGTCGTTGGCCTTCACACGATTGGCGAATCCTCGATTGCCAACGCGAGGCCCCCCGAACGAAAATACAGCAACTGGCGGGACGCTTGGCGCGCATGTGCTTATATCATCCGCTACTAACAGGGACAAGGCAGCCCCGAGGCTGTGGCCTGTCACTGTTATGCTTAGGGTCTCCCCTTTGTACAACTCCATGAGCCTACGGACTTCTTCCAATACCGATTCAGACAGGCTCGGCACTTGAGCTCCACGTGTGTTGTACAAGCTCAAGAACCCCCTTTCAACTTTTGATTGTTTATCATGAGGCATGTCAGCCAATTGGGCTCGAAAGTTCTCGGCCCATTCTAGACACGTGGCGGTTCCACGTAACGCGATGACTATGTCTCTCCTCCCCATCCGCTGGATCTCTCTCCTGTCGTCACAGACAGCAACGTAGCCTATCCAACTTGACCGTTGAGTCATCCACCCGAGATCCGGTGCTACGTCGTCGACCCACTTGGGCAGTCCGACTGATGACGTGGCGTAGAGGCTCTTCGTCACCTTGTAAGACCTATCAGGCAGAGCCACGTATCTGGGTTGGGGAGCTTCTTCTGTTGACATGGCCGGGTTTGAATGAAAAGAACGGTAAGCTGCTTGCACAAACTCTCCACATCTCACCACCTCTCTCCGGAGATTCTCATCGAGCGGGTCAAGTAGTCCGGCCCAATCTTTGCAACCATGATATTCACGCCAACGGGAGCCAAGATTGTTTCTTGGAGAATATTCAGCTGACGAAATTGATAACAAGCGCTGAAGCCTGTTCAAGTTTCTTGGTGACATTTCCTCCGCTGCTTTCATTTCAGGCCAAAATCTTTTAAGGCCTTCCAAAAGAACCATGCCCTTGTTTTCCGTTGACCCCTTCTTGTGAACCGGTTGCTGCAAGTCCAGTTGACTCGGTTGTGTAAGTGGTTGTTGTTTTTGGAGAATTTTTTCGAGATTAGATAAATGTAACTTTGTCACTTCATTAGATGAAGAGGTAGTTAGTTTAAGCGTTTGAGTTGATGTAGCAGCAGCGTTAATACTTGCATTAGCAGCTGTTGGGTTTAATCTTGAAGGTTGGCGTTTGAAGCTGGCACGTTTCGCCTGAAAAATGTTGGCGTTTTTCGCCGGAACAGTGGAGCCAATCTGAAGAGACTGCATAGGGAAATTAAGCGATCGAGAGAGAGAGAGAGAGAGAGATTAATAACGGTCAATGAGAGTTATGATGGATGTGAACCGGAAACCAACTAAGCAAGCTTGAATAAATCAAGCCACCTATATATAGATTAAGTGATAGCTGTTTGCCCTTTGGGTTTTATTTTATTTACATTCAAAACCACATGGTTGATAATCTGTGAATGGATTAATGGAATTACAAATATTAGATTGCGTTATTACTTATTAATTACCTCACATGAAGGGCATGACTTGTAAAATAGCATAGGTTGACCATTCCTGTCAACGCCGCAACTGCGTGAGCGTGTTTCTAGTTTTATTATTATTTTTTTTCTCATAATTTCCGAAAGGGTGCTTTTATGCTTTCGCTGCAAGGAAGGTCGGAGATCTACGTCTTTTTAACCTCATACGAAGGGCGCGTCTTCTTGTCTTGTCCCCGTTTCATGCTGAATAGACTAAAATGCCCCTCGACGTTCATGTTTTTCATACGGAATTACAACTCTGCCCATGCTTGTCCTCAAAGAATTAGTTGAACTGATTTTTAGCAGTCTGCAGAATGTAGTTTGACTTTCAACGAGCAGAGCTATTTGTGTACGGGCGTGAAATGTGAATGCATGGCATTTTATGAATAATTTATCCATCTCAGGGTCATTGACATGTTCATAAAATATGAAAACAGTTTTTGAATGTCAATTTTGGTAAGTATTACGTAAGAACGATTTTTTTTTTTGTGACGAAAATAAGTTGTCGTTTCTGGTTCAATTTTATGTGATCCATCGTAATATCTTGCATGTTTAACAATCTTTATTATCTCAATAGCTTCCTTGCACGAAGATGAAAAGTAGTTCTCCAAAAATATTGGAATACCGTAAGTATTTTCAATAACAATTTTCAAACTCCACTACTAGATTTTTCCCCGGGATATGTTTGAATTTTGAAATTGCTCTAGTCTAGTCTAAATCTAAATCCAAATCCAAATCTAAATTTGCAGCTATTTGGATAATTTCAAGTCTTCGTGCGTGACAGGTTTCACGTCAAAAGCTTAACTTAAGCAATTAGGTTTGGTGATTGGTTCCAAAGCAGCTTTGAGCGGGCTGCAAACAAGTCGATGGGGTAAAATGTTGAATTTCCACAAACACAATAAAAATTAAAAAAAAATGGTTTGATTTTTGAATGGATTTTCTATTTGAAGTACACAATCAAAAAATGAACAAAAGTCAAATTTTTTTGTCAATTGTTTAGTTGAGTACTAGAGTTCACCGACACCTTCTCCCTGAATATACCTTTTGAGTCCCTATATTGGAGTGTATGAATTTATTCAGTTGATTTTCCATGTTGGATTTTAATTGTGGGATGATTATGTTGAACTTTATTTATATTGGACATAATCTAAAAAAAGTCAAATATTTCTTTCTTTTAATATTTTTAACAAAACCTTTTGACTAGATGTGGGTAAAAGATTGTGACCTTTCTGGCAACACAAACGATTTCGTTTCACTTCTTAAAATGGTGTTCACATCTTATTCTCTCTCTTACGCCATTGCAATGTTCATTCATTTTCGGTATTGAAATTACCTGCACCGACCGTTTCTTTGGTGGAAAATGGCCAATGCCACTGTATTTTATGATGCCGGACCGGTAGACATTTTCTTCGATTCGGTCAGCAAGCAAAAGTAGTATTGAATATTTTTGCAAGAATGGATCCTTTTTTTTATTATTTAAATTTATATATTCTCTTATTTATTATTTTTTAAATGACTATTTTTTTATATTTAAATAAAAAAGTTTAATTAAAGCAATTGTAATAAACCTAAATATTTAATAAATGAAAGAAAATGCATTATTTTACTTTCATTAAATAAAATTATTTTTATTATTTGGATTTAAATACGTTAAGGTACTTTAATTTCATTTAATCAATTATTATTTACTAAAATACTAAATCTAAAATAAAATTTAAATTAAATAACTATATTCGACATCAATAAATAAAAATAAGCTTATAATTTAACATTATTTTATAATATAATATGAAATGAAATAATATAATATGAATGATATAATATAGTATGATATTTTTACTATATAATATCAAATTATACTTGATTATAATAATATTATAGAAATAAATGATTTTATAATATGATATTATTAATGAAATAACATAATATTGTAATATTTTATTATTTAATAATAGTATATTAAATAATTTTATGTTATAAAGTTAATATATGAAATAATTATTTAATAATTAAATTAAATTAAATTAAATTAATAAAAGTCTAAAATGTTAATAATTTTAAATAATATTAATATAATTTTAACAATAATATAATAATAATCGTTTATATAATACAATGCATACTACGCCAAATACAATATTGCATTAAAACTTATATAATGCACCCTAACTAATGCACTATATTATAACGTAATACCACTAATGCAGCGTGCCAAACACACTCTTAAGGTAAAATAGTATCTTTTAGAACATGTATTGCCTCAAATGACTCTTGTCAAACAATTGATTCACTGTATTATAAGATGTCTTGCGACATTCTCTTTACTTTAAAACATATAAAGTGACAAAAAGAACCCATGAAGATAAAAACAAAAAAAAAAAATTATAGTCTCATCAATAGCTTCCATGCACATGAAGATGAAAAATTATTCTCCAAAGATTTATGAATATTTATATATTTTCAGCAATGATTTTGAAACTCCATTATCAGTTCTACCATTAGATTTTTCTCCGGGAGATATTGGAAAATTGGTATTTGCTCTAGTGTAAATCTAAATCTAAATTCTGAAGCAATATATGTGGATAATTTTCAAAGGTTAAATGGCTTCATGCATGACATCTTTCATGACAAAATCTTGAACAATTAAGTTTAGTGACTGGTTCAACAGCTACTTCAAGCGAGCTGCTAATAAGATTGGATGTAGAAATGGTTTGATTTTTGAATGAGTTTACTGTTTGAAGCACACAGCAAAAAGTTAAATTAAAGTCAAATAAGTCTCTTTGTTTTTCTAATGAAAAGCTTTTTGACTTGATGTTTACAAGTAAAAGTATGTAATCTTTACCTCACCAACAAAGGCCATGTTCTGAATAACTGTAGAAAAAAATTTATAGTAATAAAATAAAAAATTAATAATATATAATAAATATAATTTTTAAAGAATAATTTTAGTAAAATTAATAAATATATAATAAAATTTTTATTATATAAATTTAATTTTTAAACTATAACAACTAATATTTATTAAATATTTAATTTTAAAATATAATTCTTAAATTACAATGGTCCCAATTCAATCTCAATCAAGGCCAAAATTTATTTTCATATAAACTTGTTGAAAACTAAAATGATGTCCCCATATAATTATTGTCTTACCCTATTGCATGCGCACCGACCGTTTCTCTGGTGGAAAAGTGCTTGAGCGGTAGAGGCAAATATCCACCTGTTCTTTCACGATTGGCTTTTACAATAACAAAACTCCATAAATTAATTTTGAAAGGGTGGATTTGGCAACTTGCATTACAGTGCATGACATTGCATTAAAACACTGTTTTTTTTTTTAATGTTATCCCATATTTAGTTACAATTTTGAGATACATTGCACTGAATTAAAAAGGTCACTAATACTGCGAAAGATGTATAAATAAACCCACAAAGATAGGAAGTAGGTTGTATTATATTAGAATACTGATCATATTTTAACTATAATCATTTGGCTTTTATTATTTATTAAACTGTAATAAATTTAAAATTTAAAATATTAATTTATTTTTATATTTAAATAAAAAAGTTTAATTAAAGCAACTGTAATAAACCTAAATATTTAATAAATGAAAGAAAATGCATTATTTTACTTTCATTAAATAAAATTATTTTTATTATTTTGATTTAAATACGTTAAGGTACTTTAATTTCATTTAATCAATTATTATTTACTAAAATACTAAATCTAAAAACAAATTTAAATTAAATAACTATATTCGACATCAATAAATAAAAATAAGCTTATAATTTAATATTATTTTATAATATAATATGAAATGAAATGATATAATATAGTATAATATTTTTACTATATAATATCAAATTATAATATGATATTATTAATGAAATAACATAATATTGTAGTATTTTATTATTTAATAATAGTATATTAAATAATTTTATGTTATAAAATTAATATATGAAATAATTATTTCATAATTAATTTAATTTAAATTAATAAAAGTCTAAAATGTTAATAATTTTAAATAATATTAATATAATTTTAACATTAATATAGTAATAATATTTTATATAATACAATGCATACTACACCAAATGCAATATTGCATTAGAACTATATAATGCACCCTAACTAATGCAGTATATTATAATGTAATACCACTAATACAACGTGCCAATCACACTCTTAAGGTAAAATGGTATCTTTTAGAACATGTATTGCCTCAAATGACTCTTGTCAAACAATTGATTCACTGTGTTATAAGCGACACTCTCTTTGCTTTAAAACATATAAAGTGACAAAAAGAACCATGAAGATAAAAAAAAAAAAAAAAAATTATATCTCATCAATAGCTTCCATGCACATGAAGATGAAAAATTATTCTCCAAAAATTTATGAATATTTATATATTTTCAGCAATGATTTTGAAACTCCATTATCAGTTCTACCATTAGATTTTTCTCCGGGAGATATTGGAAAATTGGAATTTGCTCTAGTCTAAATCTAAATTCTGAAGCAATATATGTGGATAATTTCAAAGGTTAAATGGCTTCATGCGTGACATCTTTCATGACAAAATCTAAAACAATTAAGTATAGGGACCGGTTCAATAGCTACTTCAAGCGAGCTGCTAATAAGATCGGATGTAGAAATGGTTTGATTTTTGAATGAGTTTACTGTTTGAAGTGCACAGCAAAAAGTTAAATTAAAGTCAAATAAGTCTCTTTGTTTTTCTAATGAAAATCTTTTTGACTTGATGTTTACAAGTAAAAGTATGTAATCTTTACCTCATCAACAAAGGCCATGTTCTGTATAACTGTAGAAAAAAAATTAATAACAATAAAATAAAAAAATTAATAATATATAAAAATATATAATTTTTAAATAATAATTTTAATAAAATTAATAAATATATAATAATTTTTTTATTATACAAATATAAGAATAAATCAACTTAATTCTTAAATTACAATGGTCCCAATTCAATCTCAATCAAGGCCAAAATTTATTTTCATATAAACTTCTTGAAAATTAAAATGGTGTCCCCATATAATAATTATTGTCTTACACCATTGCATGCGCGCCGACCGTATCTCTGGTGGAAAAAGTGCTTGAGCGGTATAGGCAAATATCCACCTGTTCAGCTGTTCTTTCACGATTGACTTCTACAATAACAATACTCCATAAATTAATTTTGAAAGGAGCCAGGAAAGCAAGCCTTTAAGCCAGAAGTGCCGCTGTGCCAGTTGAAATCTACCAGTACCCGTTGAAGTGAAATCCAGTTCAGCATCATCACCAGATTTTTTTTTTTTCTTTCTTTCTTTCTTTATTATTATTTTTTTTTATGTTGATCTCCAACTTTTGTTCTTGACCCCTAATTCATTACATATTTATGACAAAAAAAATCTGGGAAAATCAATTATACATAATAAATTGAAGGTTAAGAAGTAAAATTTGAGGGATCAAGAAAAAAAAAACTTAAAAATTTGAGAATTTTCAATGAAAAATTGATGAGTCCTGTAGCATATACAACGTTACATTGTGACTAGATTGCAATTAGAAGAAGCCTTAGAAAGGTTTATGCATGCGTGAAGGAATTTACAGCAACGTGAAAAACAAGATGCAGACATTGATAAATTCATAAGCTATGGTGTCTGCGCTTTCAACGGTCGGCATCTGTCGATTTCCATGTTGTGATAGAATAAACAAGTGGAAATCTCACACGCACTTTTTAGTTCCGTAATGTAATCCATTATGATGTCGCTGCTCACTAGAAATAGAAAACAAACTCGCATGCAAAAAGCATGTAATTATGTACAATATTCAATATTCTCAAATCTCTTTTCCGCGGATTGGGTAGATTTCTCCGACTTTCTTGCTGATAGCCAAGTGATATCCACTTCTTTTAAAGAGAAAAGCAAAAGTAACCACATCACTCTTTTTGATATCTCTACAGAAGAACGATGGCGGCCTACCACTATTTATGTAACGCACCTTTTTCACATTTTTATTATTTTATTGCTATATAATGTGGTGGTGCATTGGTGCTTGTAATCCGACGAGTGATCATTCAGAGGTGGAAAGGCAGTGGACGGTACCAAGTTAGCCAAGCTGACACAATAATGTGCAAAATGATTTCGTTTTCTAACCTTAATTGTCTTTTAAGTTTTATTAGGGTGCATTTGAAAGTGAATTGCTGTAACTTTTAACCAGCACCTACTGTGAAATAAAAGTTATAGTTGTAGAGTAGAAGTTAATAAGAACAAGCTACTAAAGCTAGTCAAAATGACAAGTGTTCTAAACACCTTAAGATCAAAGTATTTTCTCCTTACTCATTTTTCTCCATTAATTTCTTACTAATAATAATAGACACAATAAAATAATACCTCTAAACCATTCATAACTAATATATAATATACACGTATCATAAGATTTTTAAAAAATAATTAAAAGTAAGACGAGTAAAACATTCATTTCTTCCCATAAAAAAAAATCATTTCTTTAATCTAAAGATATAAAACACTTAATGTATATAAATACGAGTGGCCGATATTAGAATGTCTAATAGTTCATACTATGTTAATTGTTATTCTTTTCTTTTACTACAAATACTTCATCAAATTTCAATAACTCTTTCTGTCGTCTTAATTCTTATTTTTATTTTTATTTTTTTTACAAATGAATGTCCTTTATTCTTCTTCACCCATGTATCTTCTTCAAAGGTTTGGGGATAAACAAATAAATCAAATAGAGAAAACTGATTTTACAAATATTTATTGATTTTTTTTGTTGAAAAATATTATCAACTCTGATCTAAAATTTTATACGATAATCATCCAAATGAAATGAAAAAAAAGATAGAGAGAGAGAGAGAGGTTAATTATTTTGGCTCTTTCAAGCTATTCTGAAACTGTGAAGGAGACGTGTGAGTAAAGAAGACTGGAAGAGAAACGTGATCATATAATGGGGGTGTGGGGGGGGGGGGGGACAGTTCTAAGAGGCATGCGTGTCTTCTGGCATACAAAATTATTATCGCTTGGAAAAGCTTTTGATATAATTAAAACATTGATGAACACCAAGACACCAAACCCAAAATGTATATGCATTTCAATCTTTCACATCAGGATTCAGAAATGTGCATGCATATGCCGGGGACTTGCATTTCTCGATCAGTCCAGTCTTTAGACATTTTTCCCTCCATTAGGTTTCTTTAATTGCTTCAGTCTTCAGTGCTGATCCAACACACGCATCGCACTTTTAGTATTTGACCTTTGAGTTCACTCACTTACATCACATGTTTTATTTAGACTAAAAAATGCAATCATTGCGACTTTTGGGACACGGCAAAAATATTGATATGTATAAGATAGAAAATAATGATCGACGGACACACACACACCAACTCTTTTTTGAAATAGTTACTGTCCGTTTGGCATTACTGAATCTTATAAAATATACGCTTAAATGATAATAAGTTTCGCGTAAAAGAAATTAGATGTTTATTTGCCCTTTGGTTATAATTTAATTGACCGGAAATGTGCTTTGCACTCCGTGATCATTTGAATTCAAGTGACAACAAAAGTTGGGTTGATGTTTAGTGAGTGAGATTTTTCATTTCATCCATCCAAAATCTGTTAAAAAAATAAATAAATGTCTAGTGTAAATTGTTACACACACAGTACTAATGCAGTTATCCTTACATATTAGACCACATGCCGAGTACACTTACTTATAAAACCACAAGTTTTAGCTATACGGTATACGATTTGAGTCTTTACAATCCACCCCTCTCTGAGAACCCACGTTTGGTCATGTGTTGGATGGGGTGACTTTGCAGGTCTCATATGTGGCCAAGTAGCAAAGCCTTCCCCAATTGGCTCCATTTGCGATGAGGGAGAGCCCACAGATTCATAAGTTCGCAAAATAACTTAACAGTTTAAACTGTAATTAAAGTCGCCACATAAAAGATAATGTTGCTAGAAAGTATTGCGAGTAGTGATGGCAATTATACCCACAAATCCGCAAATCCGCCCAAATCCGCCCGCCAAAACCCGCCGTCATGTGTAATTTTACCCGTCATGAGGGTTTAGATTATAAATTAAAACCCGCATACTGACGCTGGGATTTATCCTTATATCATTGGATCTTATCCAACCAATTTTAATTTAATTTTAATCTAAAAATATATTAGGAAAATAATATAATTATTTAAATTACCAAATAACCAAAGGCCAAAAAAGTTGTGTATGTACGTGACTCATCTCTCATTCTAAAGTCACACCTGTTAAAACTAAAGATATTTTTTCTTTCGACTTAACGCCCATCTACCTATTATAATTTTGTATGTTTTTTTTTTTTAACTTTACATGAATTATTTTATTATTATAATATTTTTCTTAATTAGTATTTGAAAATATTAATCTTAATTATTATTGTAGACATCGTGTTGGATGGATCTTTGTGGTGGTGAATGAAATGAATATTTTTGTCTTGGAGCTTATTTTAAATGATAAAATGAAATATAATTGTTTTTGTATATTAGTTTGTGTTTTTTAAATGGATTTGTGTAATTTATATTTGAATTCGTGAATTTGTGTTGGATTGATGTTGAAATTTTAATTTTTCATTTATATTGTTTAAATATAAAATTGAGTATGTTATATGGAATTTGAGATTATTATTAAAAATTTATATATTAAACATTTATAATTTTAAATGCAGAAACCCACAAAAAATCCTCTAATTGTGTTTATCAAACCCAATATGCAATTGTAAAATAAAATTAAATTCTTTAAAAATTTAAATATTTCCAGTTTGCAGAATTAAAGATAAAGTGTAAAAGTCTGACAAGTTTTATAATTAAAATATTATGACAGTGCATAAAATAATATTTAAAATAGAGTCACTGACTATCATGTTGAATTATTTTATCAGCTGTTGTAAGAAAGCAAATCCCTGCTTTTGTTAACGGGGAACAAATCAGGCGCGTTTGTTTTTAAAAATAAAATGTTGAATCACAGTGCGGACCCGCCAGAATTGACAATTTAATTTGATCTGTCCCCTAAAAGTCGATTAAATGAATAGCAATTTGATGTGAACAAATATTGTAATGCATGAAATAAAAGCATGCACTCATGACCCACACGGCTGACTCGAGATCAACAGGAAGATTGAAACCACCCAACAACCTAATTATAGTTAAGTAACATATAAAAATTTCATTTCTGCTATGCATTAACTGAGCTCAATATTATTATGATCATATACAACATAACATATAAATAGTCACTATTGCTGAGATTCGCATGAATATTTAGAGAACAAATCAAGCCAGTGTGAATCTCGTTAGGGCTTTTGCAACGTTAATTCAAGCAGCGAGTTTTCTTAATTTTATAATTTCCGAATGCCCTGGTCACTAGGGAACCAAATATTATTCCTAGTTTCACTTTCGTATTCCTGGGAATAATTATGTTATTAAAAGTGGTGAAAACTGATAATCTCATGCTTGGGCTTAGGCCGTAGGTATCAAGTACTGCTACAAGAATACTAATTAATGAAACTATAGAATGTACGTTTGCTATATACAATTAGACAATTACTCGGAAGTTGCTCAATTAATGAAAATTGACTGGAATTAATTATTTACTTCAAATAGCTGGCAACTACGGGAACTGGTAAGTAGCAAATTAATGTAAACTTTATATACTTAGTCTTAGTCTTACCTAATGAACACATATATTATAAATAAAGCTTGGGAATGAGATTAATCCTTGAATTCACTCTAAAAGAGTTATATATACGTGGAATATTAATAGAAAACGTAATTTTTAACATATATGATATAAGAAGTGATTAATTAAAATATGTCGACTAGCGGTTTAATCTAATGGGATAATGTTGGAGAATGAAGTAGGTATATTTTGAACAAGAAGTTTAACTAACATAATTTTGGGAGCATTTGTGAGCAGCGTAACCGCTCGTGATGTTGATTTATGGGAGTCAGAAGCTAATTAATTAGAAACCCGACTACTCGGAATCAACACGCATACATTATCTATATGTATAAAAACTATGACTTGGCGATAAATGCTTGATTCTTCCAGTTTAATTTCTAGCTAGGAATCTGTTGTTTCATGTTTCATATGTTTCATATTTGTCAATCACTGAAAATTCCACCTTTGGCAGTAAGCAGTTCACACACTAATATTAAAGTAGCTTAGGTTACATTAAGTTTTCATTATATATATATCTATATATGCAGCTAGATAGCGGCCAACCAACCATTTTTCATTTAGGAGTGGTAGTAGAACAACATACCAGTAAAATAATGCTTAAGAAAACAAGCATGTCACATTCGATAAGTCTTATAATACACCAAAGGTAATACTGTTGGGAAAAATACAGTTTTAAAAAAAAAAATTTTTAGGACCGATCTCATAAAATATATATGAATTTGTAATCTAGAAATCGTACCTTGAAAATCCAATTTAGATTTTTCCGCTGAAGTGATTTAAGCTCTCAGATCACGATCCATCACCACCACGTTCGTTAGATCACGATCCGTCGCCAAACGATCTTCCAGGTTATGACTCATGATTGATCTGCACTTGACGTGTGGGCGCCTTTATCACTACTTAAAAGCAAACTAGCACGAGAAAATTTTTCTCTCAAGATTAGAGAGAAAAATCTTTTTCTCTAAAATTGTCTTGTGTCTCACAGAAAAACCTTTTCTCACACATATTTATAGACTTTTCCTCTCCTATTTAGAATAGAATGAGCGCTTTTATATCTCTCTCATAGTAATCCAAAGCTCCTGTAATCAGAATTCACGTCGCTTTCCTTTTTTCCTTAATACCACCAGAATAACATGCTCTTATACAAAAAAGATATTAATTGAGCCCACTAAAAGATATAATTATGTTTTGGACCCAAATTGCTAGTTATCTTCGCTTATTAATCCAAAGAGGTGGCAATCAATTAAATGAGCTAACCCGGATCATTTGGGAACATACAATAGTGGCTACAACAATTAAGCCTCGTAATTAAACAAGCCTAATCATTTAATTCCAACTCTACTCCACTATAAGATTGGGAACCGACCTCCATAATTGTATGCTCGAATAAAAATTGCCCCAAGCCACATTGATTTCTTTATCGCTTCAACTTTTCTTTTAAATCGATATCTCAACTGCCCAATCGATTTAATTACATCTTATTCCTTGATACTTACCGGTTTTCTCTAATGATCATTTTCAACATAGTAAATATGTTGACACACTCCGTGAATTCTATGATCAAGATCAAAACCCATCAAGAGATGTGTCGTATAAATTCTATATTGTTAATCTATAACTCCAATACTCATAATTGCTCCCACCAAGATCTGGGTAATCTTGACCACAAGGGTGTGTCGAGCCCATTGGTAACTCAAATGGAATAACAATCATAATCATGAAATCATAATTAACTCAAGATTAAGATTACAGTAAAATCAATGCCTATGAGATTTAATAATTATGACAGTCATTTCAAGGTTAATTAAATCTCATGTGATCCAATTTCGATGTAGTCAAACTACATTGATAATTCATACATGATTAAGACAAATCATTCAATGAATTTCTACGATCTAAACCTAAATAAAGTGCATTTTGTTTATCAGCTTCTGAACTCAATTTATTTAATCATAAGATAACTTGTATTTATATGTACAGCAGATATACGATGATCACATAAATACATATAATATGATTAAACGGACCTTATTTAATATATTTATTCAATTAAAATATCTCAAATATTTTATTAATCAGAAAATAAATTAATATGCTTTAAAAGAGCATATTATCCCAACAAATACAACCAATTAATATATATATATATGATATTTGTATTTAAATTTAAGATAATCACCACTTACATAATAGTTTTTTTTAAAAGTAAATACATATATTTCATAAGATGATTTGTTTGTTGTATGGCTAACACGATGTCTTTGATGTATTTTAGAATTTCTCGTCACTTTCCTGAGAGATTATAGAGTATCTATGTTATATTATACAATTTAATGCATGTGCATGTATGGATTAAATGTAACTACTAATTACGTGATGATTTTTCAAAATAAATGTACACATGTCATACATGCATTAAGTGGATATAATATAACAGAGGTACTCCAAAATCTCTTCACTTTCTCCATTTAAAAAAAAAGTTACTTTTGTTATAAAATCTATTAATTAAGAGCACAACCATATAGCAAGAGAAAGAAAGAAAGCAAATAAGAGACATAATGTATGTAGAGATGAATTCTATTTAATCTCTTGTGTGTTATTCACACTTCCAAGTGCATACCAATGAGTAGTAAAAGTCTCCTTTTATAGTGATACAATCATAAAGTATTAAGTAATACATCTTAATTGTAAGAGATATCAATCCTTATATTAAGGAGATAATGGGAGTTATAAGAGATGAAAAGTTGCTTGTGGAGAGATAAAATGATGCTTTAATGAACATGCACATAAATTATAATTATTTCATAACACTCCTCCTTGGATGTTCATCTTACAAAGAATATGTCTCATTAAAACCTTTGTTAGTAAAAACCCTATGGGAAAAAAAAAACTAGCAAAGGAAAAAGAGTACATTATTTATTTGTATTTTATGAAGGTATAAACTGCCTCATTAAAACCTTACTAGGAAAAACCTAATGGGACAAAAGCCCGGTGAAGGAAAAAGAGTACAGTGCATGTAATCCTCCATATAAATATGCTCCCCCTAACAATGACATGGATGCTTCAAAGATCAATCATAATTTGCGGTAATTGACAATACTTTGGTGAAATAATCTGCAGGATCAACACTATCTTTTTGAAGCTTGAAAACATGCAATAAATTATAAATACAATCATCTTGAATTTGAAGAATATTGCCATGCATATATCTTCATAATTTTGTTGATCTTCTTAAATAAAACTAAGGTTTGCATCCATATCATGGAAAAAGTGTGATATACTTTTCACACTATTTTGAAAATTTCAATTATATGCTGAACATAATATAATTTACAATTATGCAACTTTCCAATGTCTTTATAAGCATAATTTTGAGTAAAGTATGGTTCTTCGGGACCAATACATGTACAACATATTTTAAAGTAAAATAATTTTGAATATGAAATACTTCTAGTATTTCTATATATCAGTATTCTACTTTATAAATTTCAATTCATAAATTGAGAGAATTCTTTTATTGCAAGATCTTTCATTTTGAATTGTATTATTAAAAGAAATAAGTTCATAAGCTCTTCAAGAGTCTTTTCATGATGAAATCATCAACACATTGTATAAAGATTACAAATTTAATTTTCAAGTTTTAATAAAAATCACATAGCAAAGTGGATAATAACATATCTCACTTATAATAAATTCACTCAAGTGATTGTACTTTCGCAAATTTATATTACTATAATATATACAACTAGAATTATAGCTTTGTCAAGAACATATAAAGTGTAAGCCTTTTTATTTGGTATTTTTAGTACTTGTTTTAAGCATCTTATCCTTCAGGGATAAGTGCATATATTCTTCAATTTGATTTTTGACACATTATAGTTCATATTCATATTTTATCAATGAACTTTACGACTTCAGGTGCATGGACTGTAAGTCCAAAATACTTTATCTTGTTAATTAATTATACATCTTCTAGCATATGGACTACAGGTCCAAATTTTCACCAATCATATAAATTAACATTCTTTTATTATTCTGTGATTCAGGATCTTGGATATTTTATTATGATACCTAAACTTTTATTGACAATAATTTTATGTCAATTTTATTTTTTCTCTTACACCAAGTACCAACATGCTATTGATCAAATACATTTTATTTTGCAACATGTATGCCCAATGAGATTTTTCGAAACTTCTAATATATATGACTCTACAAGAGCTAAAGATCTCTTTCTTTTTAATTTTCACGCGTGTCTTTTATAAGACAATATGAATCTCTCTTTATTTCTCACAATTTACCTCTTCAAAGGTATTTGAGACTCATCTTCTAGTTGGTACATTATGCTCCTCTAAGAGTAATTTATTCAATAATTTAATATAGATAAAATATTTTGCTATACATACAAACATGGTCTCTTCAGAAGCACCGAATTATTTAACTTCAACTTTCCCAAGAATTAAACATTTGCACTGATTGATCAACTATATGCTTCAGGCATTCACAGATTTATTTGTCTCACCATTTCGTCCTTTAAGAACATCATATCAACCAACGATTATATATATATATTGGGATTTTTCACTCACTTCCGCATATCAATAAAGTCATTCAATCATTGATCAATAATGGGCATTGTACAATAATCTTGTTGAACTTCAGGTTCAAATAAATTAACACATATAAAGATCAAATGAGATAAAATTGAAATAAAGCATTTTATGTTGTCCATCAAATAAATATCCTTTTACTCCCCATAGGGGGATTTTCTCGAAAATTATTAAGCTTGCATAAAGACTTTATTAAGTCAAATTATTGAAGATTTTGGATTGAACTTTTGGTCCATCACCAATATTAATTCAATTTTAGACCACTTCTGGTGATACAATATTCACATTTTAATTTCTTACAATAAGATCCATGACCATTATAATTTTGAATAGTTATATGATAATCATGACATCCATTGCTACTCTCATAAGAGTAGGAATCCATTAAGGATTTAAATTAGTCATGATTTTATTTTAATCAAAAGCTCATATTTTATCTTTAACAAAAAAGAACATAGTATCAATTTATATTGGCACTCTTACTTTGCAACTGCAGGAGTATATTTGTGCTATAAAATCATGTGTCCTCTAATATGTTTACTTTTATATTATTCTCTCCACATAATTTCAAGTAAGAGAATCAATCGAGCTTTTGAAATTATCATCAAGTTTATATATGAACTTTTAACTCCTTCAAGGAGAAGATCATAAAAGAAAATTAAAACTTTTTACAATCATTCAGGGATTGAATTCTCCCACAAAAATATTTTATAACTATTCATGATTTCAAACATGTAAATATTAATGAAACTTTCGTAATAAGACAATAATAGAAGAATCATTTATCTAGAATTCAATAAAACATACAGATCAATTAAAAAGATCAAATATGCATGTATATTATTTGTAACTCATTCCTATATTTTATTCTATCAAATTGCTCTTAGAAATTATAAAATAAGCATGCAAAAATTTGTCATTAAAAGTTTACATGATTGAAAATAAAGCAACAAGCCAATGAAGTAAAAAATTAGTCATACCATAAATGCATTTACTCAAACACTTTTGATTGTCATATTTTTTCTCAAAAATAGTTTCAAAGAAACAATTATGTCATATTTATCTCTTTATTTTGTAACTCCTTCTGGGAGATGTTAGGAAGGAAATTCTTAAATAGCCTTGCATGACAATATGAACTCGTAATATTTGTGTAGTTCTTCAGGGACATATAAAATATATACTTATATAGTTAATCTTTCATTAACAAGATGGTGGTGAGTGACATCATAATTTTGGAATAGTTCTTCAGAAACATATTTTGAAAGAAAATCTTCATTTTGTGTAATGCAATCCCCCAATGGTGCATTCTTAATTTTCTTTCATTGTATATTATAGTATTCACACTTCAGGATGAACTTTTTGAATTTCAAGAATGGAAAATATATAATAGCAATTGAATATTAGAACAAGAAATATCAAACAATAACAATATAAATAATGATGATATAAAAGTATGAATTCATTGATGCATTATTTTAAATTATCAAAATACAAATGCAAATGTAAATATTATCTTAGACAAATCAAGATTATTAACTCATACTTTTATGAGTAAGATTAAAGAAGAGATATTACCATATTTTAAAGAGGATGAAAATTGATCTCTTGTGGCTAGAGACTCGTGCTGATAACATGTTATAAAATCTATTAATTAAGAGCACAACCATATAGCAAGAGAAAGAAAGAAAGCAAATAAGAGACATAATGTATGTAGAGGGGAATTCTATTCAATCTATTGTGTGTTATTTACACTTCCAAGTGTATACAAATGAGGAGTAAAAGTCTCATTTTATAGTTATGCAATCATAAAGTATTAAGTAATACAACTTAAGGTAGTGTTTACTTTTTGGAGTGAGAGTGTGGAGTATAGATTCCTCCTACTCCAGTGTTTACTTACCATTTTTAAGGTGAGAGTGGGATTCCCACTCCGTGGGTCTCACCTAATTTTTGAGTGAGGAATGGGATTCCCACTCCCATGGGGAGAGGTGGGAGTGGGAATCCACTCCCCCCTCTTGCCTTTTTACCTTCATAATTAAAATAAATAATATCATATTTATTAAAAATAATAATAATAAATATATTTATTTTATTAAATTTAATAAAATAAAAATAAAAATAAATAAATAAAAATTTATTTAAATAATATTATTATATTATTTTATAAATTAAATTTATTAAAAATAATAATATTAAACATTAATTTTAATAAAATATTAATTAATTAATTAATTAATTAATAATAAATATTTTATTCTAAGAAAATATTAATTTTGTACTATATTATTAATAATAATGTTTCATTTGTATTGCTATTATTAATAATTTTTATTTACATAATTTAAATTAAAATTAATAAAAAAATTATGATTTACATAATTAAGAATATTAATAATTATTATTAATTTACAAATATAATAAAATATTTATTTTTTAATTAAAATTTTATTTAAAAATTAAAATTCTTTAAATAAGGGTAAAATTGTAATTTAAAATTATTTACTCCCAACCCAAGATAATGTAAACACATATATTGGATTCTGATACTCCAATTCCAATGTAAGTAAACAACCTACTCCCACTCCCACTCTACACTCCCAATCCCAGGATTCCAACTCCTCAGGATTCCCACTCCAATCCAAAATGTAAACGCTACATAATTGTAAGAGACATCAATCCTTAAATTAAAGAGATAAAAGGAGTTATAAGAGATGAAAAGTTGCTTGTGGGGAGATAAAATGATGCTTTGATGAACATCCACATAAATTATAATTATTTCATAATAACTTTTCCTCAAAAGAAACATAATTAAAGCATAATGAGGATGTACATAGGGTCATGATATTAATTAACCTGGCAATTCGTATCGGTGTAGTTCATCGTGTAATATATCTTGTGGCTCTATGTGAATATTAATTGTTGCAAAAAGAATCTAACAAAATTTTAACCAATGAATCTCTTCAAATTGAAAATTTGATGAACATGCCTTTTGATGATGTTTGAAAACCAATAAAACAAAACAACTTGTTAGTTGAGTTGAATTAGTCAGTTACTTGCTTGTCTAGTTAATTTGATGGCCAACAACTTCATAGTTATAGTTGAGTTTCCTCGTGAGAATGAGAATTCATTTATTTGTTATTTTATTTGGTTTCATATGGGCATGAACTTCAACTATAATAAGTCCCAGCATGCATCTGGCTGGGCTTTAATTTCCAGCAAACATATTAGACCATTTTCGTTAATGTTTGTGTTGTACCCTCTAATGCAATATTAAACTAAAAAAAGGCATCGTTTGATAGATGAACATACAGTTAAAAATACAAATCCTTGTTGTATTATCGCATGATTGATATAATTTTGTACAAAAACTTTTAACGTTACTATTTTTTTTATTGAAAATACAAGAGATTTCCCGCAATTTTATGAAAAAGCTTATAATAATTTTATGACATGCACTTTGCTATGACTACGATTTCAAATTGGGGTCCATCTACAATTAAGATAAACCTCAGGGAGAGTTAATGAAATTAGTTGACCAGCCTTTTGTCGTACTTATGTGCGACCTCAATGGGCACAAAGTGGTTTACCAATAGCAGGGAACTTTGTACACCCCCATAGATTCTAGTAACACCCCTTTTTAATTTTATTCTCTGAAATACTTCAATTTAATTTATAAAATACTAGTCCATAAATGAAAATCAATCATGTTATCATTAAATTTCGTCTTAAAAAGAATATTTATTTTAAGGTTTCATCGATAAAATACATATAAATCCTAAATCTTAAGTTATTTTATTTTTGTTACATAATTTCTATTTCCATAATTATAAATTCTTAGAAAGTTTCTCAAAAAAAATATTCAATTAAAATTTGAAAAAAAAGTACAAATTAAGAAATGGATTGGGTATAAAAAAATTGTTAAAATATAATTTAATTATTCATGATAAAAAAAAATAATTAACTTATCTTTGATTATTTAGATAATTTCAATTAAAGAAGGGTTTTTTAAGGAACTTAGAAGGGTGTCAAAAGGCCCATTCATATAAAATAGGCCCAGTATCTGAGTTCCAATCAATTACATGGGCTTCGCCCCAAAAGTTAAGCAAGCCTTTCTAGTTCCACACCTGGTCGTGTTCTTCTCAGCCTCCGTTACTGATTTCTCCGCGAAATCTTCGATTTGGTAACTATTTTTCTATATATGTAGCTATATATATTTTTCCTTCTTACATAAATTTTTCCTTGCAATACTGACTGCAATTCTGCTTGCTGTAAAGCAATTTCGTTATTTGATTTTTGGTTCATGTTTTATTAATTAGCGTCTGTTTTTCCAAAAAGTAATGTCAGGTACGGATGCTAATTCGTTGTTATTTTCTTCATTTATATAATTCAGTTATTAAATTCAAATTAATTCAGCTAAAAACATTGCCAAACTCAAAAACTAAATCACTGTTGGGTTCAGAAACTGTTTATCTATAGTAATTATTTATGCCTTGCTTCTCTCGTTCCTTATATTGGTCTTCGTTTCTGCTTTCTAGAGCATATTCATCATCAAACAATATCAGATTCTGTGACGCGTGTCTTGTCCTCAATTAAGTTACCATGTTCCGATTCACTACGTGAAACTTTAATTTCATCGTTCGATTTTATCAAAAAAAGGGGAAAAACAGGTGTTGATTGAGCGTTCCAAATGAGAATCAGATTTCTTCATACAAGTTTTAACGTTGTTTATTTATGTGTTGTTTTTTTTTTTTAATAATTGTGACGTTTGATCTCTGGTTGCAGCTTGAATTGGAGTTGGATTGTGGACCAGATGTGCCATCAAAATTATTGTGAGCTTCTTTCCACAGAAGAGGCAACTGCCGGTGAAGAGAGACTCTTAATTTACTGCAAGCCTGTCGAACTATACAATATTCTACGTCACCGTGCTCAACATAATGTAATGTCATGCATTTTCTTGTTGAAGCTACGGCTAAAGTTTTGTCTTTATAAAACATTTTCGAATAAACCTTTTTTGGAATCCGGTAAAGTACACTGTACAGATTGTTAGTTTTGAAAAGAAATCAGTGGTTTGGCGGTGCCATTTTTTATTTTTTTTGTTTTGACTCTTTGATATTACATGTCACCTGGATGAGAGCTAATTGTCATTATATATTGTTGAGCACTAAATATTTGTGCAATCATATGTTTGCATGTAATACTAAGGAATTATATAGGCACTCCATTTCTAGGTTTCCTTTTTTTAAATTCATTCTAATATGTGTATTTTGTTCCAGCCTTCATATCTTCGAAGATGTTTGCATTACAAAATACGGGCAAAACACAAACGGAGGTATTAACTTCCATCTTGACACGTCTTTATAATTTCTCTAGGATGAAAAATTGATACTAAAATTAATTGGATTTACCTGCTTATATATATATATTATTTTTGTGCATGAGTTTGTGCATAAATATGTGCAGGCAACAACAGTTTTGCTATTGAATTTTGTTTGTTGATTCCTGGGTATGTTTTTATTATGAAAACCAGGAAAGCCTGGTGATAGAAGAAGAGCTAATGGATGATGGCAACATATAATAATTTGCTGAACCAAGTAGATTATTCTTCTCGAGTGTTACTTTTCTTCTTCATAAAAGATTAATCTCACTATTATCTGAACATTGAATACTTTAGAACAATCTAGCTTAAGTTTCTGTGTCAGTAACTTTTGATCAATAAAACTTGGTGGCTTAAGGAGTTAGCAAACAAGGCTTGTCCTTCTTCCCCCCCCCCCCCCCCCCCCCCTCCTTCCCCTTTCTTTCTTTCTTTCTTTTCTCCAGTTTGTGGAATTTCCCACCTTTTTTTCCCCCTCTGGTTTGTTGACTTAAAGTATTCAAAAAATTTATTAAGAATAGTCAAGTTTTGGTAAATGGCAGCAGTCTTCTTTTGTTTCTATGGTAATGTTTTATCACTTAATGTTGAATGGTATCTGGGGAGCAATGTTTTCATGGGTTCTACTACTAGTTCACTGTCATTGTCTATATCAATCATTCAATTGCCTTTTTCTTGCTCGATGAAGTTAGCTCTTTTAAAAATGATGTAGCACTTGAAAATTTCTTTACTCAAATCTATTTCCTGTTGCTTTAAAATTAATTCTCATGTGTGTTTAGTTTATTAAAATTATTAGCTTTTCCTCTGTTATTTACTAAGAAAGAAATTTATGGAAGATGCCAGCCGCAAGGTCCATTGCTTAAGGGTTAAATGCAAGCATGTAGGTCTATAGAAGCCAGTTTACCCTTACTATGCTTATCCCAGTAAATGAATTTTGCACTTTATATGAACTTTCCCTAAATCTTCTAATGGAATATATGGTTTTTTTTATGGCATAATTTCTTTTCATGTACTTTGCTTAATCTTCTGTAGGTTGAGGCCAGGAATCGTAGTTTTCAACTACAGGGACTATACGAACATGCTAACAAAGACTGAAGGTATTCTTTTGTCTTCAGGTTATTGCACGATGTTTACTCTAAATTTTTTACTATTTGTTTGTGAAGTGCAATCAATTCAGTGGTTGTCTTGCTAAGCTCC
Source organism: Citropsis articulata (assembly GCA_030449925.1). NCBI lineage: Eukaryota > Viridiplantae > Streptophyta > Magnoliopsida > Sapindales > Rutaceae > Citropsis > Citropsis articulata. The sequence goes on along the minus strand of JASUUH010000019.1, from coordinate 4,481,540 downwards.
TTTTATTTTTCTTTGCCTCCTTGTCAATACTTTCTTACAGTTGGAAATGACTTATCTGATACTTCTCTTTATACTATTATACGTTTTGTCTATCAAATCTAGCTTCCCAAACATATTAATTGAGAAAGCCACCATAATATCTTTATCCATGTTCTTGGTATTGTTTTTGTCATTATCATTATAAAAAGATGAGATATTGGGTGCTGATGTGGTTGAATTGTTTATGCTAAGGTGAAAGGCTAGGTTTAAAATGAATATATATTGGTAGTATGGTTAACCATAACACCTTAAGTTTGTTTGTGGTAGGGTCATTCTTTGCTATTATTTTATCTTTAATTTTTCAAAGATCTGAGCAGCTTGCAGTCTTGTTGTAGAAATAGCAAGATGCAGGGAGAGAACTTTTATATCCCAAAGGCATACGTGTAGTATATGCAAATGGATTGCCTAAAGTGGAGTTGTCTATTAACTCCAATGTAACCACTTTAACTTTTATTGTTTCATCTATCAACAAACATATGAATATACCTATTTACACCAATTAAATACTATCTGAAACTTGTGGTATTAACTATTAGCCAGTTTTCACTCTTTTTAGTTTTGAACAGATTCCTGATGCATGCTCAATAGTGTACTACATGATACAGACTGCTTTGCTCTCTGTCCATGACCTTTTTTGTCAATACCTGTGCATTATGTACAATGAAATTGACGGCAGAATTAATTTTACTAATGTGGTAATAGTCTTTTTCAATGTGCAGTAACTGAGGACTTCTCTTGTCCGTTTTGCTTGATGCAATGTGCGTGCTTCAAGGTGGATAAAGATGTAACTTTTGTGCTTGTGTTTGTCTTTCCAAGCTCAATTTGAAGTTCAACCAAAAAAAAAAAAAAAAAATTAGGGTTTGTTTTTCTTTCAATTAATTCATTTTGCTAGATGACCCTCACAAAAGATATGTACTTAATTGTCTTGGCATTTGTTAGATATAGATGAGTACTTAATCTTTTATTGGAAATGTTCAGTCAATTAAGTACGTTGATACCAGCAATGGTACTTTTGTTTCTGTTTGCAGGGTCTGCGGTATCATTTGTGCTCATCACATGATTTATTCAACTACGAGTTCTGGGTTGGTAATTTAGAATATCAAGTCAGTTGCTGCTTATGGAGACCTTCTGGAAAGACTAGTCAAGAAACATTTGTTTTGTAGGTTACTGACGATTATCAGGCAGTGAACATCTCTGTGAAAATTGATACACTGACATCTGAGGTTGGAATTCATTTTCTTCATGCTGGAAGTTCTATGGAATTATTTTCTTCTTTGATGTTATGTTGCCTTGTGCAAACTAACTTTTTCAGCAAACTCAACATAAAAGGATATTAGATGACTGGTACCTCATTTTTTCTTAGAATCCTCACAGTACGTCTTTCCCTGGACCAATTAGACTGTGGGTCACGTATAATCTTGCATTTTTCTGCAGATACTTCCATAACAATGTAATTTAGTATGTCTAGAAATTTTTTAAAGCCCATTCACCAACGCTGTGTTTAGCTATGGGACCTGTTAGAACTTGTTTGGCAGATATAATTTCTCCAACCATTAAACATTAGTAAGCCATATGATCTTATCTCGTCTTGATGTTCTTGTTACAGATTGTAGCAGGTGGAGGAGACCCGCGGCTACAAACATTTTTCTTCTGGTAGGTTTTATATCTTTGGGTACAGCGTGCATCTCATAGTTAATATCCCTTTTTTTATGAGCATTAATAATGAGAATTACAAAGGCGAAATGAATTGTATGTGCAGCGCAAAGCCACGAAGTCATAAGCGAAAGAACCTTGCAGAGTATGAAAAACAAGTTAACATACAATTCTTGGAATTAGACTCGCCGGGATTACCCACTGATGATGCAAATGGAGAGTTTGCTGCAAATGATGATGGTAATAACTTTTTTCTCAATGCCTTGTAGGGTTGTTTTAGCAGATTCCTTTCCTTTAAGCATAGAGTTTCCAAAACAATGCAATGGTTGTGGAGGTGTTATCCGTATGAACTCATTAGTTCTTGAACTTCTCTCTCCCTCAATGTCTTGATTTTTGTTTTGCTCCCCATTAGGTCGGTAGCTTAGGATAGTGGAAGAGCCATTTTTGAAAATAAGATGAAAGCCTCATTTAGGCGCTTTTAGTCATTGGCCTTTTGTGGACCCACATTCTTTCTTTGCCCCTTTTCTCTTATGCTTCTTGTTTTCCTTCTTTTCCTCTTTTTCATCCATCTTTTACTATGTTTTACTTTGAGGGGTTGACAGTGGGATATGAGTTGATTTAGTGCTTAGAACACAAGCAATAAATATTCATTTATTTTGGTTTCCTCTCATTTCATGCTCGCTTGGAAGGTGGAAAACTAACATCATGGTTCTGAAATTCTGTAAAGGTGAGAGGGATTCCATGTTATCTCCTAGTGGAAGAAAATTGCCAAATGGAAGGGATGGAGGAATAACCTCTGGCTTTAATGGAGCAGATTGCATTGAAGGTGTTGCATCCAGTTTCAATGGTCCTGGTGTACCAATTGCCATGGCTCAATCTTCTATGGACCCTGAGTGTGTTAAATCATTATCTGGAAGTGATGCTGTAGTCCCTGCTATGCTGCATGTTGTAAAATCTAGGAAGTTAAGCACAGAACGGTCAGACCCTAGAAAGTATGTATACCAGTTTGCCCGCTTTATTACGTTAATATTGCTAAGTGTTGATCTTTCCCTTTTTCCCCTTTTGATTTGTTTTTCAAAAGCATTGCTTCTCTTTCCAAGGAAGTATATTACCATGCGCATACTAAAGTCCCATCATTTTGTGCATCCTTTTTCACTTTGTACCTTTCAAACTTTATGCAGCCGTGCACTTCTCTTCAAACGCCAGTTCTATCATTCTCACCGAGTTCAGGTAATTAACAACATCAGACCAGTTTTCTATCTGCCTCTTCCTTCTGTTCAAGTTTGTCGTGCTTTTTTGCATTGTTGATTTCTGAATTTTCTTCAGTATGGCAAAGGAAAGACATGTATGAATGTTATATTCGTTACAGTTACCGATGAAACTCCAATAGCACTTTGGTACTTCTCAAATCTACTAACTGGTTTCTTATATTGAGAATTTTCAGAGAATAGGTGTATTCTGGTTTATAAACATGTGGCTCATTCCCTTTAGTGCTCATAAGTAGATAACGGTATTTTGAAGATGTTTATGTTGGGATCTTTTTTGTCTTTAAAATTAGGAAAGATGATTTTCTTAATGGTCTATGTGTTGAATATGTTCATATGACTTTTTTAGTTGGGTTTTTATTGATATACATTTTTTATTTGCTTCAGCATGTGGAGTTGCTTGCTACTGTATAATTCTACTTTGCATCTTTTGATAAATAGGATGTTTCAGAGCTTTTTGGTAATGTCTAGGGACTAATGTATGCTTATACTGCATTTCTTTTTCTTATAGTATCTTATACCTTAATCCATATAGTCTTTCTTTCCTCTCAACTCTTTCCCAATAATTGAATCGTTCTATTTTGCACTTGAAGCCTATGGCGATAGAACAAGTAATGTCCAATGAAGATAGTGAGGATGAAGTTGATGATGACATTGCAGATTTTGAAGATCGGCGGGTATGCGTGTAGATTTGGTTGTCTATGTTTTGGTTCTTTCCTACGTTAAGATAATTGTTAGGCTAACAAAAATTGCTTTTTTTTTTTTTGCCTTCTAAATTATGTGAAATTGATTTATATATTTGAAGTAATATTCTGTATCCTGTCAAGAACGGTTTACTCCCCAACTCCTTTGCATTCTTCTACATTGAGAAAGCATGCTTTCTGAGGAAAGGACATAGAGTAGGGCATATATTCTCTTAACTGGGGAGGCATGGGGATCAATCTTTGAAGGATCACTGCAAGAGTGTGTAATGAGAGCATGAAGAGTTCAAGTCATTATAACAAGTTTCTTATGCTTAGTCTCACTATAACAAGTATTTACTGGCCTTGAGGAAATTGGATTGAATTAGAAGATAAGAACGCCATTTAGGTGGCTGTCTCTTCTCCTGACCTGTCAAACAATAATTTGGTCCTGTTTACTTCTGGTTCGTGGTTATTTCTTGTATGCTTTATCAAGTTTAAATATTTATCCCTTATATTTTGCCATCATAGAATTAATTCAACTATGACTGTTTCATGGTTGCTTTTGGCTTAGTTCTGTGGAACAGTAAGTGTAACCGGTTTCGGCTTCACCTCCTCGACACATCCCCTTCCCCTTGCTTGTGTGCTCTCTCTGCCAGATCTTGAACTGTTGATCTTGAGGTTTTGTCTCAAATAAAATCAAAGAACCAGAAGAGTAATTACAATTTATGCAAATATTATATCCAGATTTCTGATGCCTAACAAAGCTCTAGTTGCACTCTTATATGAAATGTTTTCATTTTATGCTGTTAGGAGCCTGGAAACATTATATTAAATTGACATGTTGCAGATGCTTGATGATTTTGTGGATGTTAGCAAAGATGAGAAGCAGATGATGCATCTGTGGAACTCCTTTGTCAGAAAGCAACGGTAGTTATAGTTTCCCACTTAAAGCTTTGAAATATTTTTTTTTTTTTGGGTCGCCCAAGTTCCATATTTTCTTTGTTTGTTTCCTTCAATTCTTTTATGTCAAGATATTTAGGAAATTAATGTATAGGAGGTAAACTATCTAATGCATTTTTCATGCAAAAAAGAAAGGAAAAAAGATATATCTTAGAAGGGCATATTCCGCTGTGACAGGGTCCTGGCTGATGGTCATGTTCCTTGGGCATGTGAAGCATTTTCCAAACTTCATGGACGGGAGCTTGTCCTCTCTCCAGCTCTATTTTGGTGTTGGAGGCTGTTCATGGTAAAACTGTGGAATCATGGACTTCTTGATGGCTGCACAATGAATAATTGTAATATGATTCTTGAAAAATGTCGAGATGAGGAATCAGATACTGGGAAAAGCTGAAGAGGACAGACTAACAATCTCGGCTCAAGGGAGTGCAGAAATAAGACAGTGGCTGTAACATTGGTTCTCCTGTTACTCAATTCTTCCTTCTATCCTTAACACATTTTTTCTACTTGTATCAGTAGATTGTAGATGGAGTAATTAATTCTTTCGCATTCAAAGAAGTCAGCTGTAGTGAATCGGCCACCTTGTCACTGTTGTTATCTCATTATTCACTGTTCAGTGTTGTTGACACGATAACCGCCATTTATGATTTACCCTAACCGAGGCAACATAGGCGCCAATCTAGTTGCTAAGAGTCAATTGTAAATGTTGGAGAGGGTCGCTGCTGTCGATTGATGTGTCATATAGCTCAATATGTTTAAGTGAAACTTGATTTGATCTTATGAGTACTGGTTGGGACGTTGTCTCTGTATCTATTAAAATATTGAAGAGCAAAGTCACGCAAGCTTTCAATGAGAAGGATGCGGCAGTGCTTAGACATTGCTTGTGTTTAGTTCTGCGAAAGAAACTCGGGTATGGCAAAAGATGTCTTAATGGTTTTATAAACTAAGGCAACTATGCCATACTCACACATTAACTAATAACCAACTATGCTACAGCATTCCAATAGAGACCTCAGATGCACAAGCTCAGGGACTACTGCAATTAAAAACCCTTTTGAGTATGGCAAGAGATTTCTTCCCACGTTTTGTGCATTCAAGCATCATCGTCTCCAGGGGTTTCAAGTTAAAACGGGAGAGCTTTGCAGAGTTATGACGTGCAGGCTCAGGCCCAGATTCATTTGCCCCTGCGATCCGTAAAGCTGCACATAAAGGGCAAAGAAATATGAAAGAAGAAAACTTCTTCTGGATCTCTAGAAAACCTTTTCACAAATCCCATTTTCAAATTAAAGCATCCAAAAAGGTACGTAAATTGCTGTTTATGATATATGAAATAATAATATTTACTTTACGTCCCTCTTTACAGCTCTTGCCAGAAGATGCGGTAACCGGCCAGTCGGGATAAAATGGTTGCCTTAAGAAAAAACAATCCGAGCGATCTATATAGTTGAAGTTAGAACACCAGCAATAACCACAGTGCTTTTTGAAAAAGTACGTACATTTTCTGAATTTGCAAGTGAGGAGAAACGTACGTCTCCTTTCACATTGTTTGTATCGTACAAATCTGCAGGGCGGCCAAAAAATATTACAAAATTGGCAAACTAAATAAAAAACTCACGAGGCAATAGAAAAGAAAATATAATTAACCTTCATGCTTATGCAGTTAGGACGGAAAGTACAGGGGCATTTCTCTCAGCAAATCAAGTCACCCCATCACCATTAATGCCAGCAGCATCTTTCTGAGGCTCAAAAAGATAAAATCCACAGCCTATCAATTCGTTCGGTTGCTTTTTCCGCGCCTGATTCATTGAAGTCAGGAGAGAAATTTCCCAAGCGCTACTGCAAATGTGGGTACATGGCTTCTTAAGATCCCCTCCATTGGCATGTTGTCCAAATTCATACACAGTAATCACCTTACTATAGCAGTCACAAAGCACACACCACCACCCCTCTTAATTGATCCTCCCTTTCAGCTTTCGTATTTTACGGCTTTCATAATCAAGGTACAGTGCTCTGATATCTTGGAAGATGACTCCGTGGCCTATCAGCCACGATAGCATTGTCCAAGTTGATGTTCCCTGGCCCCTGCAGCCCTTTCTAATAGGGCAGCAGTGTACTGATGGGCTTCATAAAATTAGTAGTCCGTTATATTTGTAAAAAGGAGATACAACTTTATTGCATTGTTACCCATTTTAAAAGATTGTTTAAGATACTTATAAGAATTTCGTCATTTTAAACTCTTGACATGCATATCATTTCTCTCTTTTTTTTTTTTTTTTTTTTTAACGTTTCAAACACCGCTCATCAAGAATCAACGGTCGTCTTAGATCTAAAATATTGAAAAAAAAAAAAATATCATGAATCGCATGCGGTTGAATATTCTTACATAAGCAAGCGAGGGGTAAAAGCTCATTTAGAAATTAATGTCCATTTAATTTCTGATTTTTTTAGAATATATTAAAATATCACAGGTGTTAAACTATTGATACCCTTGTTATTATTTTTGTTGTTCTTTTTAATTTTTTTTATAATATTTTCTTTTTTTAAGACATTAATAAAAAAAATTAAATTATTAATTTATCCCGAAATAAAATAAAATAAAAAGAAAATATATTAATTTTTGTGATTAATATATAGAAAAATAAGAAGCCTCTTAGGTAATGTCCCTTTCAAGCTTGAGACCTCTATTCACTAAACAAACAAACAAATAAATAAATAAAAATAAAAGAGTTTGGGATTTCTATATTTTGGCCCTTGCCGCACCACTTCCTGAATGGAGTCTGACGAACTTGTTCTTTCTTGCACCATTTCCATTCATGCATCGTCATCTTCTTTAGGGGGTTCAAGGTTCAAGTCAAAAAATGCAAGCTTTTCGTAGCCTTTTCCTCGAACCAGCCCAGTACCATTCTTATTTGCCTCATCAGACTTCGTAGCTGTACACAAAAGAGCAAAGAAATTGAAAGAAGTGTGTCATATAGATGATGAAACAGTGCTGGGGCTTGAAAATTTATAAAAATAGAGAAAGACCTGCGCTAGCTGCGGCGTGTGTCACCAAGGACTTGTGTAATCTGACGGCGCTTGGAAACATCAGTGTGTTGTAATTGATTAAGTCCGTCATCAAATTATTCTCAATGTGGGTAAATCCATATTTGTTGATCCACATTGGGACAAGTTCGGGGACCGATGGAATTACAAGATTTTCCACATTGAGCATACGAAGAGCCTGAAAATTAGATTCGCATGAGACGTTGTTCCAAGCTTTAGAAGGTCAAATGCCGATATCAAACAGACTAAGCAGAAGGGCATTCAACACAATGAAGTGAACAATATGACACAGTGCCAGCTGGGTAGTAGCTTAAGGCATTAGCACTTACTGATTCAATTTGGGCCAACAGTTTATGCAGCATTCTTCTTCCCCTGAATCTTTCACGGGTTCCGATAAATGGCATCTCGGCAAACTTTGTCCCATGTACTCTGTACAAATGAAGTGAATACTCCAAGTTAAACGAAAGCACATAGTTGCAAAACGCATGTATGTCTGTACTGGATCATACCAGAACACATGAAATGCCAGTAGCAATGATACCTTATTGATGCCACGGAGATAAATTCATCATTCCTCTCCAGTATAGCGGTGTAAAAACCTCTAAAATTTACCCGCCTCAGGTTAGACCTGAAAGACAGAACTTAGAAGAAGGAAAAGGCTATGTGTATGCATTTTCTTGAATGAACAAGAGCGACAGAAAGATTTAACGGAAGGATCTAAAGTGCTTACTCCCGATTGTAGATGACACTTTGAATGATGTTAATACCAGTGTAGCGGTCGATAGTTGGCACGAAAATTTCATCCATGACCGTCCATGCTACAGAAACTTTTGAGTTGCCTATTGTAATCTCATGCAAAAACTCCCCATTCGAATGTGGGTCTCGATCTACCTTCATCTGGACAAGACTCCAAGTATATCCATCAGCAAGCTCTTTTCGGACTCCCAAATGCTTCTCTTGGATCTCCGAGAAAACCTGTTCACAAATTCCTTTTCGAAATTAAAGCATACATGCATGCATCATTAAGGTATATTAAATTGAAAAATAAGAATGCCCATGAATGTGTGTAATAAAGAATTCACAAATACCTTTTCACAACTCTTCCCACAAAATTTGGTTGGAGAATCAGGATTAGACGGTTGTCTTGGACAATTAATACAGTCCAGGTGATCTGAATCAAGAATATAAGTCAGAACTTAGAACCTCGGCACTATCCAAATAGTGCTATTTCAAAAGGTGCTTTCTAATAATGTACTGTCAATTTCCACATTGAAATTTTATGTGTGTTAGTGAGTAAAGAAGCAGTTCTCTTTCTTTCACATCAGTTAGGTAGCTCAATTACCTATTATCACAAAGAAATTAAGCAAGTGTAAAACCTTACATCTCCTTTGACATTGTTTGCATTCGTGCAAATCGCCTGGCCCGCCAGTACCACAAAATTTGCAAATGCAGAAAGGACACAGCCATTCTCCTTGCGGTATTTTCTGCATTCACTCCAATTTCTCAAGATTTTGCAACTATATATGCAAAATAATAATAATACCAACAATAAATGATCAAAATCTAACCTTCATGCCCATGCAATCTGGATGAAAAGTAGAGGGACATTTCTCACAACAAATCAAGTCACCCCCATCAGCGCAAATCATACAGGCATCATCATTCAAGTCAGAAGCATCTTTCCGGGGCTCAACAAGGTTAAATCCACAGCGTAACAGTTCTTCCTGACGCAGTAACCCCTTGTAATAAATCCAACCCAAGAGATGACATCCCCAATCCACTAAGTAGATGTGGGCATATGGCTTCTTAACATGACCTTCGCTGGCATGTTCTTCAAACCCGTACACAGTAATCACTTTATGACAACAATTACAACGCACTCCGCCTCTCTTAATGGTTCCTTCTATAATCTTTTCTTTATCGCGGATGTACCAAACTCTCATATCTTCGAAAATGATCCCCAGGTCTATCATCCATGATAGTATTGTCCTTTTCTTGGAAAACACTCCCCTGTTGCTCTTGTTTGATGCACCTGGCCTTCGACGCAGTATCCTTCTTCTTCTTGTTGCAACAACACCATTATTCCTACTCGAACTTCCAACCTCAGTAGCCTGGTTTGGATTATTGATGCACGGGTTTATATTGAAGTTCGTTCGAGAGCTCCTTTGATAACTTGTTCCAGCTACGTAGTCAGGATCAGAATAGCTGGAATCATAATCCTGGCTTTCTGATGAGCTGCTTGATTCTTCTAAAATTCTCTTGTGTTCTCTCTCCCTCATATTGCTAATTTGGTTACTGTAAAAATATAACTGGAACATAGACAAAAGTAAATGCATGCCGGTGTAGAATGCTAATAAATTAATAAAAATATCAAATCATGCCTATGATTTTATATATGTGTATATATATATGCAACACTCAAATCAAACTCGAAATCATGCATATACTTCTGATACGTTTCCATTTTAATTTCCTTCTTTGTTCAGATTAGCAGTTTTTTATCTGGAATCTCGAGGCATAACTAGTAAAAAAAGAACAGCTAGCTTCTCATTTACATTGATTTAGTAACTATTTATGTAATTGCATAATTCTCCTTTTGTATTTGTGCTTTCTTGTGAATAGTGGAAATTCCATGCTATTTCGTAATTGCAAGAATGATTAACTCAATAGCGATTACAAAAAAATCTTAGATTGGTCAAAATAATTCCATGCTGCTGTGAAAACATTTTTATGCGTAAGTGACTAGAAACACCGATTCAGATTTATACTACATTAACGTTAAATTCATGCATTAGACTCACATTACTACAAAAATTAATCAAAGTAAATCAAAATTAATGTTTATTATAAAAATTAATCAACATTTGAGTCCCAACTTGAGCGTCAATGCTATGTGTCATTCATCTATTCAATGATGAATTTCATTGCTAGTAAAATTACTTAATCACCATCTAATGGATGAATATCTGGTACATTAGTTGGGACTCGGATGAATATCCAGTACATTAGTTGGGACTCGGATTGAGACTTATAAATTTCAACTAGCTTAAAATAATCATTATGAAAGTACTCGATAACTAGCTTATAGAAATGAACCAAACCGAACAGAACCGGTTTGATCCTGTTTTGGGGAAAATCTAAAATTTCAACTTTAATTGTGACTTTCATAAAGTAAATTAACATTATTAGTTCATACATAACACACACACACATTCATTTATGTATATATATATATAATATTTGAAATAGCGATTGTCTAGAAATATTACCTAAGATATTTTTAAGGTGGCCACCACTTTAAATTGTCAAAATGCAAGCAATTTCTTCAGCATTTGAACTACGGATCGTCAAGAATGGTTTAAAATTTGTAGATCTAGAAAATCTTCTCATACACAAAGAATCGGTATACTAAATTTTAAACAGTGAAAAAAGCAGTTCTTTAATAAAAAATTAAAAAATGAATAAATTATTTGATGGCAGTGAAAAAAATTTTATTTAGATTGCAAATGGCTAAAGGGTGGACAACGAGAATAAGTAAGAGGGAATCAGAAAATGAGAGAGAGAAAGTGCAAGAAAACGAGTAGATGAGTAAGAAAAATGTATTAGAGTAGATGCGAAAGAGAAAGAAGAATATATATAGAGTAGATGCGAAAGAGAAAGACACGAGGCAATAGTGTGTGAATCGCATGCAAGTCTATCTGTCTTTGTGGCATTGAATTTGAAATATATTTCGTGGAAAGTGTTGAATTCGATTTTTGCATTTCTTTCCTAAAAATATTGTAAAAATAGTGATAGAATCACAAATTTTTTATATAAACTTATGTGGCACAATCATATTAGTTAAAATAAATCATGTGGACTGCAGCATGTTTTGATCCAATCAATATCTAGTTATGCCATATTAATTTGTATAAGAATTTATGGCTCAATTATCACTCATAACTACATAACTTTTTTTTGTCTTAGCATGAGAATTATCCGCAGGAAGAAGTATTTTGTTGTGGGAATGCGGCACTAGCCCGTCTCCTGACCCGGACTAAAGAAGTCCCAGCTCGAGCCAGGAAGTGAGGTTATAAGAAAGGCTTGCTGCGAGTCGGCGAGGCCGGCCCAATCAAACCAACAAGGGACTCCATTGCCAGTGGAGCCAACACTTTGTTGGTCATAACTACATAACTTTAAGATGTACTTAAAGAGTTTTTTTTTTTTAATTACATGAGATTATTACTCATATTACAACTCATATTTTATACAAATCTTACATAGCACTGCTGATATTTTACCCTCTCTAGATTTTACAAATCTTATATAACACTTACTGCCTTCAATCATTGAGAAAGGAAACTAAACCACCCACAATGCTTGTTTATTAGTCTATAACTCGTTTACATCATCTTCATTATTTAGCTCTATATTGATTATTTATATATGAATCGTTTAATGAGTTATACTTATAAAAGGACGTATATAAACATGATTTCATGAAGTCAGGATCTAGCTTTCGTAATTAGCTCGGTTCATTAATTTGCAACTCTTACATATAAGAGGACTCATGGGCATTGTAAATTTATAATGTTAGGTTACAGGCATTGCCCAAGTGTTAGAAATAATAATACAATTTTAAAAATCTAATGCTACCAAATCGCTAAGTACTATTAGTTTTATAATTTTAAAGTTCTTAATAAAGATTTTCACTTTATCTTCTTAATTAAAAATTAGAAGCTCTGGAAAGGAACCAAAAAATAAAAGAAAAAAAAAATTAACGTCAATGTCCATGCAATTTGATGGAAATAAGTAAAGGGAAATTCATCGTAACAAATCAAGTCTCTCCCATCAAATTGATGGACGAGACTTGATTTGCTGCGAAAGATGCCACTCTACTTGACCACTTGATTTCCGCCATAAGAATTTCATAATGAAATAACTACTTAAATTTCCATTATTTAAGATACTTAATTAGTACATACCTGTAGTATTATTTTCGTATGCAATACATAATTTAGGATTGTTTTGTTATTTATGTCAGTTCAAAAGTTTTCAAAACAATAATAATAATGTGTGAAAAATACTAATATTGCAAATCTCATAATGATGACTAACCAGAGTTCAATTCTTAGTTGCAGCACTACACTCATAAGATTAAGATGTGAAATTTTTATTCTAATTGATGTAGTAAATGATCTGGCATTATAACATCTTCTCATTGTGTCACATGAGTACGCAAATATTCATATCTTAATTCTATCGGTATTTAATTTTTTTAATTCTCAGAAACAAAAATTTAACTAATAAAACACATTGGTTTGATTCATGTATATATTATTAAATTTACCTAAAAAAAGTGATGACAAAATTACAAGCTCTTTTATAAATTTATTTTATACATACTGATATGGTTTAAATTCATTAGTTAAATGAAAATACAAAATAATAAAAATAAATCAGTGGACTAAGAGCTATTTAATCCAACCAATTAAGTTATACCACACAATTTATACAGGAGGTTTTTGACTCTATCTTTACCAAAAGAAAAAAAAAAGAAAGAAAATCTATACTTTATTTGTATGGTAGTTTTCACCAATATATAGAATTCTCCTTGCAAGGAAATAAATCTAATATTTTTATCATCTTTATCCTTATTTAGTTTTCTTATAAAATAGTGCGATTAATTATAATAGTAGTGTTCTTATCCCATCTACCCTTTTGTATAGTCATCTCTACCCTTCTTTGGGTTCCTTTTTTAGTCTTAACATTAATTGGCTAGCCATTTTTGCCCATACAAATCCTCCTTGTAAGGAAAGAAAATCCAATAATATCATCATCTTTATCCCTATTTGGTTCTCTCACAAAAGAGTTTAAATGTACTAGTATTATTCTTATCCCATAGTCCATAGACCATTTTGCACAGTTGTCTTTGTCCATCTTTGTGTGTCTTTGAGTTGTCTCTTATATGTTTTTCTTTTTTATGAGTTGAATATTTAGTTATTTCATTAAAGGGTTTGAACTATAAAATACCAGACTTGCATAGATAAATTTTATGTGTCACTCATTTATTGGTACGTCACATTAATTGGAATATGAATTAAGATCCAATTATTAGGATTGCTAGCCCTATTATTATTATTATTATTATTATTATTATTTATATACGGTGTTCTATCATATGCAGATGATTGCCATTAAATCATTTCTTTAAAATGCATATTCAAGTTGTAATATTAGTATTGTAAGTTTCTTGAATGACTATAAAATCATTTGGATGCGAGTTAGTTTATTTGGGTATGAGTGAAAAATAAGAATTGTGGAGTTCAAACGTTGCTCATACGGGTGAGAAAGTAGAGTAACGATTGACATCCTAAATTTTATTTTAAATGATGTGTCATTCATTAAGTGGTTAATAATTTTTTTTATAAAATCCAAGTGAATTAATTGAATTATCTCACCAACTAATTGATGAATGCCATATCATTTGAAATAATTTTTTAGAATAAAAACATTTAGGATATGTAGGACTACTGAAAAAGTATTTAGTTATTCTTAGACTCAAAAACAAATAATAATAATAAAATGGCTACACTTCACTATAAATTTGCCACCTACAATCTCTCATGCTGCAGTTAACAAGCATATTATCGCTCTTTGATAAACCTATCTTCTCCCCTTACCTTTTCTTATAGTTCTAAAGCTTTTGCCAAACAAACTAGATGAACAATATGTTCTTCAGAATACTTAAAAATCAGTGAAAGCTATTGAATGGAGAGAACATTTGAATTATTCAAATACTTCATCACGTTTCATATTGATTATGAGAAAAAAGCGTGGCCCCTTCTTAGCAGCAGTATAGAAGAGAGATCAAAGTGCTTGAATTACATCGAATTAATGATTTACCAGAATGTTTCGGTTGAAGCCAGGCATAGGTACTTCTTAATCCTTCGTTTTCTTTCTCATTAAGTTTGAATTTCAAGCAATAACAATTATGTTTGACAAATATGTGTACATTATAATGGGGCAATAAAAATTTATATTATTTGTGCGAAGACCGAGGATTATGGCGGACACGAGAAGGTATGCTGCATAATTATTGACTAAAAAAGTGATTTTTTTGTCTTGGATAATATCTTCTGTGTTTTTTCAAAACATGATCGCATAATTATCTTCTCTGTTTTGCCATCAGGGCAAGAAAGCACCAGAATTTGCATTCATATAGACAACAAGAAGGGATTTTTATTAACATATTTTTATTCTTTTGCCGTTGTCAAATTCATTCGTTTGCAGGTACTATACGACGGGAACCGGGACTGTCCTTGGTTCTTGTGGAATCAGCTCGATTCATTTTCATATTGGGGATCAAAATCTTGGTCTCGCCACTGCTTGTGTAATCTGACGACGCTTGGAAACATCTATGTGTTATAATTGATTAATTCCGTCATCAAATTATTCTCAGTGTGGGTGAATCCATACTTGTTGATCCACATTGGGACAAGTACGGGGACCGATGGAATTACAAGATTTTCCACATTGAGCATACGAAGAGCCTGAAAGTTAGATTCGCATAGCTGCACTGGCGGTTTGAATTGCAAGAGTTTCAACATTAAGCTTACCAGGAGCGTGAAAGTCGATCAGATTCGCATTAGAACTTGTCCCATGCAGACATATATTGAAATGAAAAGTATGACACATACACCTGATTATTAGTAGCTTCAGCACCAGCACTTGCAGATTCGATTTGGGCGAATAGTTTCGGCATCATTGTTCCTTTGTAGTCCCCACTTCTGAACTTTCACGGGTTCCGACAAGTGGAATCTTCGCAATCTTGGTCCCATGGACCCTGTAAAATTGAAGTGATGAATACCCCCAAGTTAAATGAAAACTGGTTGTTGTAAACTATGTATGTACTGGATTGATTATATGAGAACACACAGAATGAAGTGATGAATACTCCCAAGTTTTTGTTAACCTGAACCGATTAGTTCACCAAAACTAAAATAAATAAAATTTCACAAAAAATTAATCTAAATAAATCAGCTCGATTCCACTTTACTTCCCCAGTTTATTGTATTCAATTGAAATATTTGGTAAAAAGTATATTTAGATTATCACTATCGTATTGCATGTGTTTATCAATTATATTTTCTTGAATATATTTTAAAAATAATCTAACCATTAAAACATAGTTAAGCTGGCAGATTGAATTGAACATAATTTTTATCTTTATTTTATCTTATACGTTTACGTTATTGGTTTCATATATTTCATTATTAGTTTTTCTCAAATCGAAAATCATATTTAAATTATAATAATTTGATAAAAATTATTAGTTTAGCAAAATTTGGTTTGGGGATTAACAGGAAAAAATTGGGAGATCGAATGACAAAGTTAATCTCTTAACCAATAACAATAACCGTTCATGCAACCTATTCCTTTTTGGGAAAATGTAAAATTAATTGCTACTTTAATTAATGTTTTCATAAAATATAATTAATGAACATTAGCAATTTTGATAGGCACACATACTTACATAGAAACTAAGAGCATCTTCAAAAGTTTTTATAAATTTTACTTTTCAAATATTTATTTGCTTACCTATGTGGCAAATAGAAGAGTAAAAATATATATTATTCTCTAAAATATTCTTGAAATAAAAATGAGTTAATATTATTTTAATTAAACAACTATTTTTTTAAAGGAAAAATCAATAGTAATTAAAACACCTCTTTCTTTTTCTCCAACAAAAAGTAATAAAATATAAATTGAAGAGGGAGAAAGTAACTCTTTAAATTTGAAGAGAGTGAATCATTTTTTATTTGAAAATTTTTATTTGAAGTGTCTTTTGAATCTTTAAATATTGATGTGACTCTTCAAATAAATAATAAAATTTTATTTGAAGAGTTTTTTGGTGATGCTCTAAGTCTGGAACCGGACTGAGGCCTGTGTAACACATGCAAAGGTAATAATTTGCTGCACGTAATAGACAGCACCACGTGGCAAATAAATAAATAAATAAAATAAGGTAAAGGTCAATCTAACGCCCCAGTCCAATTCCAGAGCTTAGTTATTGTTCGAATTCCTGGACTGAAAATTAACTATATGTATTATTTCAAACAGTGATTGGAAGGAAACAGTGGGTCATTTTACCTAAGATTTTTAAAAGGAGGCCACCACTTTAAAATTTGAACGTGCAAGCGATATTCTTCGGCGTTTCAAGTACTGATCTCCAAGAATCACTGGCCATTAACCCCTAGGAAGACCAAAATGACTTAGAATTTTTAGATCTTCAAATCTTCTCATTCTCGAGCAATCCACATATATAAAAATTGTAATTAATAGCGAAAAAAATGGTAGCTGTGTAATCAAAGGTAAAAATCAAGAAATTATTTGGTAGCAATGAAGGTTCCTAATAAGTTTTAGTGGTCAAATAATTTTTTTTTTTTTTAGATTGCAAATGGCTGATGGAAAATGAGAATAAATAAGGAGTAAGAAAGTCACTCGGCCTTTGGCCGAGTGGTGAGAGCTTGTGTTCGAGTCCCCATAGTAATATGGGGACTTAATTTCTCTCTCAAAAATTTGAGTGGAGGTTAGTCTTCTCCCTTATGAAACATGAGTGGAGTGGACATCCCTCGATTATTAGTGAGGATTAAAATTTGGGTAGAGCTTCATATGATATTAATGTACTAGTGTCCTAGTAATAATTTGATTTGTAAATATCAATTATAGTCTCATGTAATATGAGTTGTACTCTTAAGCAATAGCCTCGTGTAATAAAAAAAAAAGTAAAATTCTATCAATTGGCTATACATGCATGACTCAAAAAAAAAAAAAAAAAGAGTAAGAAAATAAGAACGAGAACGAGAAAGTACAATTAATAGACGGGCAAGAAGAATATGTAGAAGGGGCAGATATGAAAGCGAAAGACACGAGGCAAATAGCGTCAAAATCGCAAGCGAAAGAAGAACATTGTTTTTGGATTTCTTCCCCCAAGACCCATTCGTTTTGCACCACGCACTGTATTTGATTAAAAATGGTATAATAAGGATTTATAAATTTATTTTGTATAAACTAATATGATGTAACTATATTGGTTAAAGTAAATAATGTAGAATATATCTAATACAATCATGTCTAGTGACATAGCTAGCCTTTAACCCAACAAGGGTAAATTTAGTTTACATAAAGAATTTAATTTTCCTTATTAGAAAATGGTGGATTTAATATACTCATTTAAGGTGATTTTGACAAGGTGATTTTGATGATGAAATTATAATTTTGAGAATTTTTTTTTTTTTTTTTGCATATTATTGAAGTTGGTTGGGACAAATAAAATTTTTAGTTGATATAAAAAATAAAATTTTTATGAAAAAATTAGTTCCACTACTAATTATGACAGAATAATTAGTATAAAATAAATTTATATAAAAATTTGTAATTTAATAGCTACCATAAATATATAACCTCACGATGCACTTCAACTTGTTTGCTAGTTTGTACTCGTTTATCTTCATTATAGTTATAGGTCTTATATTATATGAATTTTATTAATGAGTTTTATCCAAAAACTCGAACGACGTTTAAGAACAGGATTTTAAGAAGCCACGCACTCACGCTCTAGTTTTCGTAAGTAAGCTCGGTTCATTAATTTGTAACACTAAGAGCCAATGGGATCCCCCCCCCCCCCCCCCACCAAAAAAAGCCAATGGTAAAAAATCATTATTAACTTTATGTTTTAAACTCCTTAATCTGTATCACTTGGGCTTAGCTCAAGTGGTTAGAATCACTCCCTCACAAGTGTGAGGGAAGTGGTTCGAGTTCCATGACGCATTCGGTTTAATTTATATTTCGCCCGTTGGGCGCCGGGCTCGGTGAAAGCGATCTTTCTCACCACGGGAGTTTGGCGTCCCTCGAATATTTGAGAGGGTTTAAAATCTGAGCGGTGCCATATCAGAATTGATGTAAACGGGTCTCAGTAGTTGTAAATATCTCATATAATATGAGTTGTAATTTGAGCATAAGTCTCATGTAATTCAAAAAAAAAAAAAACTCCTTAATCTGTAATGAATTTTAATTTTCCCTCTATCTTGAGTAGTTAATTTAATAATTACACACATTAAGATCAAGGTAATATTTCTTTTATGCGTAGTAAATGATTTTTCAATGTTTTGTTTTTATGTTCTTCGCTCAAAATTGTTCAAAACAGTAATAGTAATGGACATAAAATTACTTATTACGGCAATTGCTTACTAATCTGATTTAAATTCTTATGTGCAGTACTACAATTATAAAGTGAAGATGATAAATTTTTATCATAATAGATGTAGTCAACAATGTGACAGTATAACAAAGTATTGTTAATCAATACCAATTTTCTTTGTTATTTATCATGGCATTTCTCGAAGTGTACTATGAGTTTATATCTCAATTTTATAAGTGAATAAATTTTTAGTTCTCAAAAATAGACATTTAATTAATAAGTCACCTTGGTTTGATTCATATATGCATATTGTAATACTTACCAAGAAAAAAAAAATCCGTATGTCTAATCTTTTAGTCCTAACATTGATTGGCTAGTTGTTTCTGACATTTTTGCCCTTATATATAATTCTGCTTGTAAGGAAAGAAATCTAATAATATTATCATCTTTATCCTTATTTAGCTATGGAATATAATAGTTCAATTGTGGTAGTTAGTCTGAACATTGACTGTCTAGTTGTTTTTGACATTTTTGCCCATATATATAATTCTCCCTGGAAGGAAAGAAATCTAATAATATTATCATCTTCATCCTTAGTTATGGCATAAAAGAGTTTAATTGTGGTGGTATTGTTCTTATCCGTCTACTCTTTTGCATCGTTGTCTTTGTTATTATTTTGGTAATCTATTAAAAGAATCTAACTAAATATTACTTATTTACCTTAGGATTCCCTTGCTATTAATTTTCTCTTATTTGTTTGCTCTCTCTCTCTCTCTCTTCCAAAGTTCTATATTTAGATATTTCTTAAGGAATAAACCATATAAACTATGAAATACTAGATGGAGTGATGATAGGGTTATAAATTCTCATAAAACTTTATTCCATAAAAAATGACGTGGCATAAATTCGTTGGTTGAATGAAAATATAAAATAATAAAAATAAATTTGATATGTATAAAGTCAATTATACCGTATGTACTTATTAAAAATTAAATTTTTTCACCAAAAGTTATGCTTTTCCAAGAATATTGATTATATATACTTTGGGTTGCTTTTATTTGGTTATAACAACGATATAGTATATTTAATCAGTTTATTGTATATAGTTTATATCAATTTAGTTGTTACGAATATATTAAAAAGAAATAAATTTTTTTTTATCAAACTTGTTAGAGCCATTATATATATTGACTTTGTGATTTTTAAGAGATGAAAACACGAGGATTATCACAAAGTGATAATACAAATGATAAAAGTCTACAATGATTCTAATTAAGGAAATGCACAGTAGATTTATTCCTGTCCACAATCCAAACAAATCTTATTATTTTTTTTTTCAATGGACAAATATTTTGTATATTCTAATACTTTTATAAGAGTTCTTTTGACTCTATCTTTACTGGAAAACAAAAGCATACTCTTTAATTGGCTAGTTGCTTTCAGCCAAATATAAAATTCTCCATGTAAAGAAGGAAATTTAATATTTTTATCCCATATATTATTCTCTTATGAAACAGTGTAACTGTAATAGTAGTGTTTTTATCCCATCTACCCTTTTGTTTAGCTGTCTTTATCCTTCTTTGGATTTTCTTTTTAGTCCTAACATTAATTGGCTAGCCCTTTTCCCCCACATAGAATCCTCCTTTTAAGGAAAGAAAATCCAATAATATTAGTATTTTTTTCCCTATTTACTTCTTTTTTTTTCTTTTTTTATTCAAAGGAAGAGTTGGCCCAGTACAAATCAAGTTTAATTTAATTGTCACTCCGAAAGACTTTCGAACTCAGATGGAAAGCGAAAGTCTTGCAGTTGGTAGCATTAGGCTTATTGCTTGGAACAATCATATTACTTCTCTCATGAAAGAGTTTAAATATACTAGTATTGTTTTTATCTCGTATACCCTTTTACATAGTTGTCTTTGTCCATCTTTTTGTATCTTTGAGTTGTCTCTTATATATTTCCTTTTTTATGAGTTGAATATTTAGTTATTTCATTAAAAAGTGTGAACTATAAAATACTAAACTTACACAAATAAATTATATGTGCCACTCATTTTTTGGTATGCCACATTAATTGGAATATGAATTAAGATCCAATTATTAGGATAGCTAGCCTTATTATTTTTTTATACGGTGTTCTATCAAATCTTATGCAGATGGTTACTACTAAATCATCTGTTTTAAATTTTTATTGTATTTTTATTTTAATTAGTTCATTAGCTTCATTAATTATCTTGTTTCAATTTAGAATAAAACTGCACTGTTAAGATTGCTATAACAAATCTAATAACATCAATTCCTGTTGATATGATCTGAATATTTATTAGTATATTATTTATTATGTACACTTACATATTAACACTTATAGCAATAGAAATCAACCAACAAATATTTATAAAAGAATGTATTTGAACATATTTTTATGAAGTCAAGATCTAGTTTGCGTAATTTGCTTGGTTCATCAATTTGCAACCCTCACATACAAAAAAACCTTATGGGCATTGTAAATTTATAATGGTAGTTTACGGGCATTGGCCAAACGTTATAAATAATAATGTAATTTTAAAATCTAGTGCTACCAAATCGCTATAACTTCATGTTTTTAAAGTTCCTAATAAAGATTTTCACTTTATCTTTGTAATTAAAAATTAGAAACTCTGGATAAAAAAATTAGAGTAATGATATAGCCACAAACTCTTGTACAAACTTATTTTGTACAAACTGATGTGACATGATAAAATTAGTTGAATTAAATATCTCTTGGCCCACATAATTTATTTCTATTATTTTGTATTTCCATTTAATCAATAAATTAATGCCATATCAATTTGTACAAGATAAGTTTGTGGCTGTATTATCACTCAAAAAATTAATATCAATGTCCGTGCAATTTGATGGAAATAAGTAAAGCCTCGTAACAACTAACAAATCAAGTCTCTCGCATCAAATTGATGGAGGAGACTTGATTTGCTGCGAGAAATGCACCTCTACTTGACCACTTGATTTCCGCCGTAGAATCTCATAATTAAATAACTACTTAAATATTCGTTATTTAAGATACTTAATTAGTTCATACGTGTAGTATTATTTTCGTACGCAATACATGATTTAGGAATGTTTTGTTATTTATGTCTCTTCAAAAATTTTCAAAACAATAATAATAATGCATGAAAAATACTAATATTGCAAATCTCATAATGATGACTAATCAGAGTTCAATTCTTAGTCGCAGTACTACACTTACAAAATTAAGATGTAAAATTTTTATTATAATTAATGTAGTAAATAATGTGGCATTATAACATCTTCTCATTGTGTCACATGAGTAGGCAAATTATTATATCTTAATTATGTAAGTGTATAATTTTTTATTCTCATAAATAGAAATTTAACTAAAAAGACACATAATTTGATTCATGTACATATCATTACATATAACCCCCCCTCCAAAAAAGTGATGATATAACTATAAATTCTTTAACAAATTTATTTTGTACAAAGTGATGTGATCTAAATTTATTTGTTGAATGGAAATACAGAAAAAAAGAATAAAAATACAGAAAAATAAATAAATCATGTAAACCGAGAGCTATCTAATCTAACTAATTAAAATTATACCACATTCATTTATACAAGTGTTTTTTTTTTTACTATCTCTTAAAAAAAAATCTATACTTTAATTGGTTAGTTGTTTTCACCTATACATAGAATTCTCCGTGCAAGGAAAGAAATCTATTACTTTTATCATCTTTGTCCTTATTTAGTTTTCTTATAAAACAGTGTAACTGTAATAGTAGTGTTCTTATCCCATCTACCTTTTTATATAGTTGTCCTTATCCTTCTTTGGGTTCTTTTTTAGTCCTAATATTAATTGGCTAGTGTTTTTGCCCATATGGAATCCTTCTTATAAGGAAAGAAAATCCAATAAAATTAGCATCTTTGTCCCTATTTAGTTCTCTAATGAAAGAGTTTAAATGTACTAATATTATTCTTATCCCTTACACCCTTTTGCACAGATGTCTTTATCCATCATTTTATGTCTTTGAGTTGTCTCTTATATATTTTCTTTTTTATGAGTTAAATATTTAGTTATTTCATTTTGAACTATAAAATACTAAACCTGCACAATTAAATTATATGTGTCACTCATTTATTGATATGCCACATTAATTGGAATACAAATTAAGATCCAATTATTAGATCGCTAGCCCTATTTATTTTTTTTAATACGGTGTTCTAACATATCTTATACAAGTGATTGGCACCAGATCATTTCTTTAAAATGCATAATCAAGTTGTAATATTGGTACTGTAAATTTCTTGAATCACTATAAAATCCTTTGGACACAAGATAGTTTAATTGGTAAAATCTCGAGTGAAAAACAAGAATTATGGAGTTTAAATCCCGCTCATACAGATGAGAAAGTAGAGTGATGATAGACATCCTAAATTTTTTATCTCAGATTTCATCCCACATGATGTGTCATTCTTTAAGTGGTTAACAACTCTTTATAAAACCTAAGTGTATTAATTGAAATATCTCATCAACTAATTGATGAATGCCACATCATTTAGAATAGTTTTTTGAGATAAAAAATTTGATATATGTAGTACTACTGGAGAAAGTATTTAGCTATTCTTAGACTCTAAAACAAATAATAATAATAATAAAATAAATGGGTACGCTTCACTATAAATTTGCCACCTACAATCTCTCAAGTTGCAGTCAACAAGCATACATCTCTCTTTATAAACCTATCTTCTCCCATTTCCCTTACAGTTCCAAAGCTTTTGCCAAACAAACCAGATGAACGATATGCTCTTCAAAATACTTAAAAATCAGTGAAAGATTTTGAATGGAGAGTCTATTTGAATTATTCAAATACTTCACCACGTTTTATATTGATTATGAAACAAAAGGATGGCCTCTTCTTATTAGCATAGAAGAGAGATCAAGGTATTTGAATTACGTCGGATTAGTGATTTACCAGAATGTTTCTGTTGAAGCTACGCATCGGTATTTCTTTAATCTTAATTTTCTTTCTCATTGAGCTTGAATTTCAAGTACGACCAATTATGTTTGACAAAATATATATACATTGTAATAGGGAAATAAAAATTTATATTATTTCTGCGAAGATCAACGAATGCGGTGGACACGAGAAGGTATGCTGCGTAATTATATTCTTTGTTTTGGAAAATTCTTTTTTGTTTTTTTAAAACATGATCGCATAATTATTCTCTGTTCTGCCGTCAGGGCACGAGAGCACCATAATTTGCATTCATATAGACAACAACAAGGGATTTTATTAACATATTTTTATTGTTTTGCCTTTGTCAAATTCATTCGTTTGCAGGTACTATACGACGGGAACCGGGACTGTCCTTGGTTCTTGTGGAATCAACTCGATTCATTTTCATATTGGGGATCAAAATCTTGGTCTCGCCACTTCTTGTGTAATCTGACGGCGCTTGGAAACATCAATGTGTTATAATTGATTAAGTCCGTCATTAAATTATTCTCAATGTGGGTAAATCCATACTTGTTGATCCACATTGGGACAAGTTCAGGGACCGATGGAATCACAAGATTTTCCACATCGAGCATACGAAGAGCCTGAAAATTAGATTCGCACACCTGCACTGGCGGTTTGAGTTACAAGGTTTTCAACATTAAGCTTACCAGGAGCCTGAAAGTCGATCAGATTTGCATTAGAACTTGTTCCTGGCAGACATGTACTGAAATGAAAAATATGACACATACAGCTGATTATTAGTAGCTTCAGCACCAGCACTTGCAGATTCAATTTGGGCGAATAGTTTCGGCATCATTGTTCCTTTGTAGTCCCCGCTTCTGAACTTTTCACGGGTTCCGACAAGTGGAATTAATCTTCGCAATCTTGGTCCCATGGACCCTGTAAAGTTGAAGTGATGAATACTCCATAGTTAAATGAAAACTGGTTGTTGTAAAATATGTATGTACTAGATTGATTATACGATAACACACAGAATGAAGTGATGAATACTCCCAAGTTTGTGTTAAACTGACACAAAAACTAAAATAAATAAAATTTCACAAAAACTTAATCTAAATAAATCAGCTCGATTCCACTTTACTTCCCCAGTTTCTTGTATTCAATTGAAATATTTGTTGAAAAGTATATTTAGATTATCACTGTCGTAGTGCATGTGTTTATCAATTATATTTTCGTGAATATTCCATGATGAGCTGATCAACTTGCGTAGCTTTGTGCAAGACGAGCTACGAGCAATCCGTGCAGAGGTGGACGAAGTCCGCTCGGATTGGGTTTGGCACAAGTGCACACTCACGTCTAGCTCAGCTTCCACAAGCTCAAGTGGTACGAGCTGGATTGACGTGCCAAAGCCCGACACCTACGATGGTGCAAGCAATGCCACAGTCGTCGACAACTTCCTATTTGGGCTAGAGCAATACTTCGATGTCGTGGGTGTTCGCGATGAGGCATCAAAGGTAGGCACCGCGCTTACTTTCTTACGAGGTGCTGTACAACTATGGTGGCAGCGGAAGCATGGTGAGATAGGCAAAGACCTTTGTGCCATCAACACATGGGCTGAGTTCCAAAGAAAACTCTGCAAACACTTTTCTCCGAGCAACGCAGAGAATGAAGCTTGAGCTCGCCTACATCGGCTCAATCAAACGAGTAGTGTCTATGATTATATCAACAACTTCACTGTCCTTATTCTTGAGGTCACTGATATGTCTGATAAGAACTCTCTCTTTTACTTTCAAGATGGCCTCAACGATTGGGCCAAGGCAGAACTTGATAGGCGTGGCGTACAAACTTCTCGACGACATCATCGCCGTTGCGGAATCACTTGCTAATTATTTTGCCTAGCTTAAGGACAAGAGGTCTAGCTACGACAAAGGTGGGAAAGAGGGCCATAAGGACAATTACCACAATCGCAGGGATTAGGGGCAGAAAAAGCCTTCAAGCGGCAAGAACAGGCAAAGTAAGTCGGAGAAGCCACCCAAACCTCGCAGTCCATGCTTCATTTGTAATGACCCTTATTGGGTACGCGATTGCCCGGAAAAAAAGTCGCTTAATACCTCCGTGGCACAGTTCAAAGGCCAAGACACACCGACGCGGAGGAACTCCAACACAACATAGGTTCGCTCCAATGCCTCGGCACACTCGTAAGCCATCCGCCAGCACCTACGAAAAAAGGACTTATGTACGTGAGTATACTCATCAACGGCCAAACCGATCATGAGCTCCTTGACACCAGAGCAGTGAGCAACTTTATCTCCGAAGATGAGGCCAAGCGTCTAGGCCTCAAGGCAACACAGCACGGAGGCACAATCAAAGGGGTAAATTCAGACGCCAAGCCATTTGCGGGAACTGCACGATGTGCACATGTTATGCTTAGGATGTGGAATAGGAAGATCGACTTCGCAATGATCCTTGGCATGGAATTCTTCGACAAGGTCCATGCCTTCCCACTTCCAGCTACGAACTCTCTAAGCATCTTCAACGGGAGTAAGACATGCGTGGTACCAACCGAGCGCACACAGCTCGAGCAAAGAGTGCTCTCGGTCATATAATGCAGGTGAGGATTCAAGAAGAATCCTAACCCTTTAGTCTCCATCCAGCAGCCCAACTAAGTAGAGGGTTCTGAAAGCCCTTCAAGCCAAGTCCCACAATAAGCACAAGCCGTCCATGACAAGGTCAAAAACACTTGAAGCTTCCGCCGAGACAAGTGGTGGAGCAACACACGAAGCCATCAGCTATGAAGCCCGATCGTATGGCGTCATCCCAGTATAAGGAGTTGCCGAAGCACAAGAAGGGACGTTGTAACACCAAACAAGAGAAGGAGACAACCGCACGCGACACAAGTGGCGGAACCTCTCTGAACGCGAAGCCACATAGCAATGCAAGGAAGACCTTCTGCAAATCGTAAAGTAGGTCCAAAAGAGCGAGGAAGAGATCGCAATGAGGACGCCACGAGCATAGATGGGGGAGGATTGTCACGGGCCACTCAAATTTACTGCAATAGTAGGTTAATTCGGCACGCACGGGTCCACTTAGAAAAAATTTACCTTAAAACGGAATGCGCTTAGAAGTGGGATGCACTTAGCACTTAATGCGGAATGTACTTTGAAGCGGAATGCACTTAGAAATGGGCCACCGACACAATAAGCCATCCGTGGTGCGCTTAGCGAATCACCCACCATGGTCCAAGATCTAGAATTCTCTACAATTTGAAAATAGCTAGAAGTTTGTAAGTTTATTCACTTAGCCCCTAGGAGATATTTGTGCAAGTTGCATGAAAATTTCAAGAACCTTGCACCCAAGCCTATAAATAGGGGTGAACACCCAAAACACCCACCACACCACCCAACACACACAAGCTCTCTATATCTTTTATAAAGCTCTCTTGTAAACTACTTTTAAGTGTGTAATATAATTACATTTGGCCATTACATTCTTGCTTCTCATAGCATTTCTGCAAAACATTCTTGCTTGGCTAGTTGAGAAGTTCGGAAGGGCTTACTTAGCGACTTGTGTGCCAGAAGTCGTCTAAGTTCCGCACGGGGTTGCTGCGCAAAACTCTCATCCCGTGACATTCAACACTAGCCGTTACAAATTCGATTAGGGTGAATAGATTCGGCATCATTATTCCTTTATAGTCCACGCTTCTAGACTTTTCTCGGGTTCCAACAAATGGAATCTCGACAATCTTGGTCCTATGGACCCTGTAAAATTGAAGTGACGAATACTCCTAAGTTAAATGAAAGTTGGTTGTTGTAAAATATGTATGTACTGGATTGATTATATGCGAACATGCAGAATGAAAGTACCTAATTGATGTAACGCTGACGAATTCATCATTCATCTCCAGAATGGCGGTATAAAAATTTCTGAAATTTAACCGCCTCAGGTTACATCGGAAAGACAGAATTTACGAGTAAGAAAATTGCTAATAGCAGGCAGTGCTTCTTGCAATTTAGCATTAAAGCGGCACCCAATTTCAATTTTCAAAAGATTACCTTTCATTTCATTCAACTAGTGAGCGGTGATTTAAAAAAAAAAAAAAGCTACCGTACGTATTTTATTTCTCTGATTTCAATAGAGCCCAGCTGGCTGTGCCATTCAATTAATTTGAACAGTTTAACATATGATAAATCATTCTCCTCTCCTATATTAGACATTCTAATTAATGTATCATACTGGGAGAAACAAGTGAACTAGCTAGAGAGGCAGAGAGATTTAACAGAAGGATGTAAAGTCCATGTTTAATCGCGATTGTAGATAATACTTTGAATGATGTTAATTCTGGTATGATGATCGAAATTTGGCAAGAAAATTTCATCCATCACCGTCCATGCCACTGCAACTTTGAAGCTATATACTGTACTCTTATGCAAATCTTTCGAATTTTCTGGCTCCCGATCAAACATCATCCGGACTATACTCCAAATAAATCCTTCGCTCATTTCTCACTCCCAAGAGTTTCTCCATCTTTGAAAAGGCGTTTACACAAATTCCATTTTGAAAATAATATGCGAATTTTGTTAGAACATATATTACTAATACAATACTCATAAAAAAAGAATGTTGATCGAATTCTAATAATTGCATAATTGAAAGTACCTTTTCACAGCTCTTCCCACAAAATATGGTCAGACAATCAGTAGAAAATGATTGTCTTAGAGAGTTCGCACAATTTAAGAGACCTATAAAAAGAACATAAGTTAGAACTTCACCAGCAGGCAGCAGCTAGATAGTAATATATTTTAAAAAAATAAACGTTCTCAATTGCGCATTTAAAATTTTGTTAGTGAAGCAAATAAATAGTATTTCTTTCGGTTTTAGCAAGCCAAGTGAAATAACAGAGAAATTAAGCAAATATTATAGCAAACACGTACATCTCCTTTCACATTGTCTGCACTCTTGAAGCTCACTGGGGTTGCTTGCACCATAAAAATTTGCACATGCATAAACGGCACAACCTTTCTCTTTGTGGTATTTCTGTTGTCCATTCACACCAAATTAGTTCTCAAGACTTCGCAATTATATAATCAAATTAAGAAAGAACTCGGAAAGCAATAGAACAGAAAAAAAACAATCTAACCTCTAATCTCATGCAATTTTGATGGAAAACAGAGGGACATTTCTTACCGCAAATCAAATTATGGCCCCCCTTTAGAGCAAATCATACAGGCATCGTCGTTAATGTTCTGAGCCTCGTCAGCAAGGTGAAATCCATAGTGCGCTAGTTCTTCGGGTCGCTCACCCCTCGCAATTAATCAAACTAATGGGAGAAACCCCCGAGTCGACTAAGCATATATTGGCATGCGGATGCTAAAGGTCAACTCCATTGGCGTGCTCTTCATATTTACAAATTGTAATCACCGTACCACAGCAATTACAAAGCAATCCCCCCCGCCCCCAACTCTTAATGGTTACTGCCAGTGACGCAGCGGTTTGTTAGATTTGCTCTAACTTGCGTTCTCACGAAGAGAAAAAAAGGTATAACAAATTCTGAATTAGAATTTGAAACGAAAAACTCAAACTTTGATTTAGATTCAATGATTTTTACAATGTGTTTAGCACATATTTATAGTACTCAAACTAGCTCTACCTACATTCCACTCATCAAACACACTAGCTGTAATCCACTAACATACAAACTGTAATTCTCTAATAAAGCACACCAACTGTAATCCACAAATAAAGCACACATGTTGTATTCCACTATGTGGACCCTCATGTTTTATGCTGCATCAGTTTCTCCCCCTCTTAAAGGCAACTCGTCCTCGAGTTAGTCAAGGAATTCGTTCTGGACCATAATACTCGCACAAATCTTGAACATTGAAAGTGTTAGAAATGGCATAGTATTCGGGGAGATCGACAATATAAGCATTATCATTAATCTTTTGAAGGATTTGAAAAGGACTAATTTTCTTCTGCTTGAGTTTACTGTATTCTCTTGCAGGAACTCGTTCTTTGCGCAGATGCACCATGACATAATCACCCACTTTATATGACTTAAATCTTTTGTGCTTGTCAGCAATGGCCTTGTATTTTGCGGTAGATTCTTCCAACTTCTTTTTTACCGCTCCATGTATATCGATCATTTTATCGATTAGATGATCAGCAATGACACTCATTCCAGGAAGCTTTGGTAAAGGAACCAAGTGTAAAGTGTGCAATGGAGGACGAATATAAACAACTTCGAATGGAGATTTACCATTAGAACGATTAGGCACATTGTTGTAAGCAAATTCAGCTTGTGGTAAAACATTCTACCATTGTCTTGGGTTTTCTTTAACCAAGCATCGTAAGATATTACCCAGTGTGCGATTGGTGACTTCAGTCTGCCCATCTATTTGTGGATGACAAGTGCTACTAAATTGTAAAGTTGTATCAAGCCTTTTCCACAAAGTACGCCAAAAATGACTGAGAAATTTACTATCATGATCAGAAACTATTGTCTTTGGCAATCCATGTAGATGAATAATTTCTTGAAAGAATAGTTGGGCAATGTAAGTAGCATCTGAAGTTTTCCTGCATGGAATAAAATGAGCCATTTTAGAAAAACAATCTACCACAACAAAGATAGAATCCGAACCTTTCTGTGTTCGTGGTAATCCTAAAATGAAATCCATGGATAAGTCTTCCCGAGGTGCATTTGGAATAGGAAGTGGCATGTATAACCCAGTATTCTGAGCTTGTCCTTTCACAGTCTGGCATGTATAACAACGTTTGACAAATTTCTCAACATCACGTTTGAGATGAGGCCAAAAATATCGAGTTTCTACTAATGAAATGGTTTTGTCTCGTCCCATGTGACCTTCTAAACCTCCGGCGTATAGCTCTCGAATGATGTGCTCTCTTAATGATCCTCGTGGAATATAAAGACGATCTTCAAAAAATAAAAATTCATCATGTAATTGGTGTTTACTTGTAACTCCGTTAATGCACTTTTGCCATTCTTCATGAAAATCCTCGTCATCTGCATACAAAATTTTCAAATAATCAAAACCAATTATTTCATTATGGACACTAGTCAATAACATAACTCGACGACTTAATGCATCAGCGACTTTGTTCAATTGGCCTGACTTGTGTTTGAGAGAGAATGTGAACTTCTGAATGTAGGCAATCCATCTTGCATGCATTCGATTGGCTTTAGAGGAATTGTTGAGATACTTGAGAGCTTGATGATCCGTATTTATGATGAATTCTTTTGAATTAGATATGGCTCCCATTGTTGCAAAGTGTGAACAATTGTATATAATTCTTGCTCATATGTCAACCATTTCTTCCTAGCTTCGCTGAGTTTCTCACTGAAAAATGCAATGGGCTTCATTTCTTGGGAGAGAACGGCTCCAATTCCTACTCCAGAAGCATCACAATCAACTTCAAAAATCTTGTTAAAGTCAGGAAGTGTAAGCACAGGTGCATTTGTAAGTTTCTCCTTCAAGACCGTAAAGCTTTGTTCTGCTGTTTCTGTCCAAACAAATTGCTTTTGCTTCAAACAGTTTGTAAGTGGTGCAGCTATGGTGCTGAAGTCTTTCACAAATCGTCTGTAAAAGGTTGCGAGGCCATGAAAACTTCAAACATCCGAAATTGTCTTCGGTGTTGGCCACTCTCGAATAGCTTTCACCCTTTCTTGATCGACTTTGATTCCATCTAAACTTACAACAAAGCCCAAAAAAATCAAATTGTCTTTCATAAAGCTACATTTTTTCAAATTGGCATACAACTTATTCTTTCGTAACACCTCAAATACTTCCCTCAAATGTTGAATATGATCTTTTTCGTTATGGCTGTAAATTAAGATATCATCAAAATAAACGGCAACAAATTTTCCAATGAAAGGTTGAAATACCTGAATCATTAACCTCATGAAAGTGCTTGGAGCATTCGATAGACCAAAAGGCATAACTAGCCACTCGTACAGTCCTTCATGAGTTTTAAACGATGTTTTCCACTCATCACCAGGGCGAATTCGAATTTGATGGTACCCACTTCGCAGATCAATCTTAGAAAATAATTTTGACCCACCCGATCTATCAAGCATATCATCCAATCGAGGAATAGGAAATCGATATCGTACCGTAATCTTATTGATAGCTCGACTATCTACGCACATCCTCCAGCTTTCATCTTTCTTTCGAGTTAGGAGTGTGGGTACAGCTACAGGGCTCATACTTTCTCGAACCAGGCCTTTCCTGAGAAGATCTTGGACTTGTTCATGCAGAATCTCATATTTTTTAGGGCTCATACGGTAGTGAGGTAAATTTGGTAAACTTGCTTCAGGAATAAGATCAATGTGGTGCTTGATATCTCTAAGTGGAGGTAATCTAATTGGTAATTCATTAGGAACAACATCAGTGAATTCTGCCAATAAAGGCTGAATTGAGTCTGGTACACTTTGTGAGATAAGAACATTTTTGGGAACCAAAAAAAAGTTGTTCCTGGACTTTGAACATGTTAGAGTGTTAGACTGCTTCATTGGGGCAAGAATAAACTTCATATTGTCTTTGTAAAATGCATAAGTATTATTTTTGCCATCATGCACTGTATTTAAATCAAATTGCCAAGGACGACCAAATAACATATGACAAGCATCAATATCAACAACATCACACATTACCTCGTCTTTATACTTACCAATAGAGAAAGGAATACGACATTGTTCGGTCACCTTTGTCTCGCCGACATCTTTGATCCACCCAATGCGGTATGGAAATGGGTGTGGCTGAGTTGGTAATTGTAATTTATCTATCATAGTTTTGGATACTATGTTCTCACTGCTTCCACTATCAATGATAAGATCACATACCCGTTGGTTGACCGTGCACCATGTTTTGAAGATGTTATGTCGTTGAATGCTCTCATCCTTCTTCGGGGTATACATTAGTCGTCGTATTACTAATGATACTCCTTCATCTTCATAGGTGAATTCCTCCGATTCGTCTTTTTTTTCATGCTCATCATCCTCCAGATACTCCTCTTCTTCAATATCATCATCATGTGTGGCCAAGTTGACTGGTTTACTTTGTAAACCTTGATTATAATATTGACGTCGATGATGGTAACATTTGTTTCCCCTTGGGACTGAATAGGGATTGGTGGATTTGGATTTGTTCACTGGTTCATTTTGTAATCGTCCCACTGGTTGAGAGAAATTTGGCCTAGATACCTCTTCACGTGGTCTGGCTATTATCTTTCCTTTATTCCAGTCAGGTTTTTGTGGTGGTGCAAAAGATTGTGAAGAAACCTGAATATGGGTGCCTCTTTTGTTGAGTTGTGCTTCAATCTTCAAGGCCAGTTATATTGCACCAGACAAAGTGTGATGTGACTGCTTGAATACCTCATCTTGAATATTGGTGCGAAGTCCATCAATGAACCTCGAGATTTTCTAATTTTCATTCTTACGAACATCCACGCGTGCAGCAGGCTTGTGAAATTCTGTAACATACTCATGTACTGTTCGGTTGGCTTGCCGACAATGTTGATACCGGCTGAAAAGTGTTTGCTCATAATCTGGAGGAAGGAAATGCTCAATCATTAATTTTCTCATGCGTTGCCAAGTTCGAACTTTGTGTTTTCCTTGTCGAATTCGTGTTGTTTGTAGTTGATCCCACCAAGCAAGCGCACCTCCTTTGAGTCGGTAGGCCACCAACTTGACTTTTATGTGCTCCTCAGTCCCCCAATAGTCAAAGAATTTTTCCACTTCAGCTAGCCAATCAAGAAATTCTTCGATCATGAATAGGCCATCAAATTGTGGAATTTCAATTTTCATTCGGTAGTCAATTTGCCGAGGCCCTTGGTTATTTTCTGGTGGCACTGGTCCTTCATCATCTTCACTAGAATCTTCATTGAAAAGTTGATTTCGATGAAGTCTGAAATTTCCTTGAGGAATATTGGGCTACCTTGGAATATTGTTTTCCGCTCCAACGTCAACTCGCCTTTGTTGTTGGAAATTGTTATTTTGCCCCCCAAGAAAGTGCTGCGTCAAATTTGTAAGCATGACTTCTAAACTCTGTAATCTCATTTCAAGAGCAGCCATTGATTCTCTTGTTGCAAATGCCCCCATAGCTGGGTTGGATTCCTCGTCAGACATTTTTGTTTCTTTTTTTTTTGTTTCTTTTTTTTTTCTTGTTTCACAATTCAAATAAATAAACACATATAAATACAAAACAAATCAATTCTATTTTAAATTACAGAATAAACTACCAAAAAAAAAAACTCTCTTTTTTTATTTTTATTTTTTCACTCCTCAATTGTTCCTCCTAAATTCTATCCCTTCTCTAAAAAAAAATGTAAACTCTCCTCTCTTTTTTTTTTTAACTCAAAATTAACTCAAACTCGTACTTAAACCTCCTTTTTTTTATCCCACAATTTATTTCTTCCGCTCTCCATCCTCACGTTTCGTGCACAAAATTCACCTTTTTTTTTTTTACACCTTATACAAAAGATATGATACTAATATACTCACACCTTTGCACAAAACACAACACCAACGTTCAACTTTTTTTTTCTTTTTTTTTTTTTCTCACTCACGCCTCACAACTTTCTAAACTTATACATAAAGTTTTATGCACACAAATACTTTGTAATGCACAAAACACTCTCAACACTTTTTTATTTTTTAATTCACGGCACATGCACAAAACACAACAGTCACTATTTTTTTTTTTTTCTACTAATTCCCTGCACATGCACACCTCCTAGGGATGGCAAAATTTCCGGACCCGGCCCGGACCCGGATAAACCCGGATGATCCGGTACGGGTTCAACCCGGACCGGATGTATGAAAAATGCGGATCCGGAATTATTTTTTGAAACCCGGATGTATATCCGGTCCGGTTGTTGAGCTATCCGGATATCCGGAACCGGACCGGACTGATGTTTATGATTAATTAATTAATTAATTTTTATTGTAAAATATATAGATATAAAGAAAAAATTGCAAAAACCAAAAGTCAAAAGTTGCAAAAAGCAAAAGCAAAAACGCACAAACCCTAAAGCACACCAGCCGCCATCCCAATCTTCCTCATCCTCCAGTTCAAGTCTTCAATTCATCATCCATCCATCATCGGGTTCTTCATCTAGCAACAACAATTTAAATCATCCTCAACATCAATTTAAATCATTAAACAACCAAGCTCTACCAGTTCTTCATCCATCATCATCAACCAAGGGATCGGAAAGTACTTGTCTTCTTCATGGATGTTGGATCTCGGACACCACTTGCTCTCATGGCCGGCGTCTTCTAGGCTGATTTCTCGTGACATCTCAAAGAAACCGCTAACTTTGTTTCGTCGGTGCACTTGGGTGATTATTGAAGTTTTGTTGTTGTGAATAGCCAAATACAAAATTTAAACACATAATATCGGTATAATTGTAAACTTTATTATTGATGTAAGTAAATTTAGTTGAGATCTCATAAATTTGTTTTCTTGTTTAAATTCTAAAGAGACAAAAGTGGCATCGAATTCATCTCCCCTCACCCAACAACCCGGGTTTAAATCCGAATCCAAAACCGGATTATTTCGAGTTGAACCCGTTCCGGACCATGATTAAAAATCCGGGTTTTAATCCGGATCAGGAAGGAATTGACATCTGGTCCGGAGCAGGAAAAGGTGAACCGGACCGGACGGTTTGCCATCCCTAACACCTCCTCACAATATACACAAACCCGCGCCTTTCACTTTTTTTTTTTTTTTTGTTTTTAATATTCCACTCACCCTCTTTTTTTTTTTTGTTTTTAATCTTTTCCTTCCCACTCTTCTCTCACACTTGTTTTTTTTTTTTTTTTAAATAAAACTCACGTCCCCTCTCTTTGTTGCACAAAGTACAACACACTTTTTTTTTTTTTTTTTCAAAGCACAAGACACAAGTTTCAACTTATCACTTCTCCTCACGTCATGCTTCTCCTTTTTTCTTTTTTTTTTCAGGATCCGCCTACTATACCACTGTGGCACCGTTTTGTTTTTTTTGTGTAAAATTTCATTAAAGTCCTTTCATTTATTTTTATTTACACTTGGTCTCATAAATATTAAATTAATTTTTATTACATCCTTATCAATATTATATTTAGCACCTTATATTATTTTCTATTTATAAAATTTTCTTCTATATTACACCTTTATCACAATACCCCTCTCTTTATCACAAATACCCATGAACCCCGAACACAAACCGACCTGTTTTATTTAGTTTACTCCACCGTCGAGGTTGGTACCAATCGAAGCTCGTGAGAAGCGGTCATATCATAAATCGTCGTAGTAAAGCTTTCGAAAAATTAGAAGATCAAACCCTCAGGCCGGTTTAGTTTAGTTCGACCACTTCACCGGCCAAGGTTGGAACCGTTCAGCTCATGCGACACCGGTCATGCCGTACCATCCTTATCGTAGGAAAGGTTCGGAAAGCCACGGATCGAAGTGAAAAGCCATGAATAAAGCTTGATTCTGCGATTTCATCGGTTCCGGTGACCCCACTTTGGTTTGTTCCCCATAATTTTTCTGTATTTTCCGACCGGCGGAAGAGCCGTTGATCGGCCGTTGAAGGATTCACGGGGTTGGGAGAATATAACTTAATAGTTTTGAAGTAAAGTGTAAATAAAAATTAATAAAGAACACATGAAAATTCTGAACTTTCTTTGGCGTAAAAAATAAAGTGGTACCGTGCAACCGTTGTATAGTAGGCGGATCCTTTTTTTCAGCACACCTTTAATAAAAGTGGTCAAACAGTTCTAAAACTTTTGAACTCTTTTCTTCAATACTCACGCAAGCAATTATCAGTTTATCACACACTCTTTAGCCTTTTTTTTTTTTTTTTTCAAATCTATGCACAAGACACAAGATGCAATATGCCCATGCCGTTGCACAAAACACACAAATACACACACTCACGTAGCTTTTTTTTTT
Organism: Citropsis articulata; assembly: GCA_030449925.1. Classification (NCBI taxonomy): domain Eukaryota; kingdom Viridiplantae; phylum Streptophyta; class Magnoliopsida; order Sapindales; family Rutaceae; genus Citropsis; species Citropsis articulata. The sequence goes on along the minus strand of JASUUH010000019.1, from coordinate 4,444,796 downwards.
TTTTTTCCTCAAACTTTTCACTCTTCTCACGCCTCTTGCACAAAATACATAACACACTCTCACGATTTTTTTTTTTTTAACTCACTTCTTCCTGCTATTTCCTCACGACTTCTTAATTCTTCACTATGCTGTTTTTTTTTTTCCTCCTTTAGTTCGCCCTCTTCTGCTAACTTCTTTCTTTCTTTCTTTCTTTCTTTCTTTTTTTTAAAACCCACAAAAACTTACTTGATTTGGTGACTGGAGACTGAAAATGGGACCAGAGTTGATGGAATAGGTGGCTGGAGAGACGAAGAATGCGTTGGTAACTGTGACTTGAACAGAGCCTTAGTGGTTTGTAGGCGAAATCGACTAGAAGATGATGTTGGTTTGACACGTTGTGATGGTGATTTTGGTTGATGAACGGAAATGATTTTTTTTTTTTTTTTTGAAATAAAGATGGATAGTAGTGGAGATAGGTGGTTCGGATATTTGAGATGTGGTGGTAAGTACAGTGGCGGCGGCTAGGTTTCAATTTGATTTTTTTTTTTTTTTTTTTTGGTTTAATGGAAAATGGTGATGGAGAATTGATGGATATGAAAGATATGGTTACCAAGAAAGCTCCGCCTGATACAGAGGAAAGCTCTGATACTAATTGACGCAGCGATTTGTTAGATTCGTTCTAACTTGTGTTCTCACGAAAAGAAAAAAAAGGTATGACAAATTCTGAATTAGAATTTGAAACGAAAAACTCAAATTTTAATTTAGATTTAATGATTTTTACAATGTATTTAGCACATATTTATAGTACTCAAACTAGCTCCACCTACATTCCACTCATCAAACACACTAGCTATAATCCACTAACATACCGACTGTAATTCTTTTTTTTTTTTTTTTTATATCGCAGGAAGGCGTATGGAGGCTAGCTGCTTCATCTGTGGATTAGAAGTTTCCATTTCGAGCCAAGGTATTAAATATAATCCACAAATAAAGCACACATGTTGTATTCTACTATTTAGACCCTCATGTTTTATGCTGCATCAGCCAGCTTTTGAGTTTCACCACCCGCATTGAGGTACTCAACTCTTGTGAGTTGTGCCTTCGGAAATTAACCTCATGTCTATCATCCACGATACTACAGTTCTGGTTTTCATTTTAGTTCCTTGATTATTTGGCATGTGATACGACACCGTTTGTCGTCTTCTTCTCAAAGCATCCCTTTCTTCAATACTTACCTGCATGTCTACCATTAAAGACCGTCCGTGACCGCGTCCTCTTGTTCTTATAAAATACGTTTTAAAAAATAAATAAAATTTTATAAATTATCTACCGTTAGAACATAACGAAGGTGGCAGATTAAATGACAAGATAAATCTCCTCACCAATGACAGTCACCCATTCATCCAATCTATTCTTTTTTTTTTAATGAATAATCTAAAATTGCTAATTTAATTATAGCTTTCATAAAATAAATTAACAACAGCTAGTCATAGATATTATAGTTTTTCTTTTAATTTGTGATACTAAATAATTAAATTACATAATATATTTTCAAGTAGCCCATCGGTTTGGGTTCTCGGCATGCAATCGGTTTTTTTCTTTTTTCAAATTTCAAGCACCAATCTTTGAGCATCAATAGTCGTTAACTTCTAAGATGACCAAAAATTCCTAAGTTATTTTTAGGAAGGCCACCACTTCAGATTCTCAGTATGCGTGCAATTAGTTTTCTTCTTGTTTAAAGCACCAGTCTTCAAGAATCAATGGTCGTTAACTTTTAGGAAGACTAAGAATATATTGAATTTTTAGATCTAAAAATTCTTCTCATGTGTAAATAATCCGCATCGAAAATTATAGACGGTGACGGTAAAGAAAAAATGTAGTTCTTTAACACCTCTCACCCCCCCCCCCCCCCGGGGCGGCCCAAAAAAAAAAAAAAGGAAAGGAGAGAAAAGAAATTACTTGGTAGCAGCGGAAGGTTCTTGATAAGCTTAGTGGTCAAAGAAATTTTCGTTTAGATTGCAAATGGCTAATGAAGGATAAAGAGAATAAATAAGATGGAGTTAGAAGATGGGATAAAGAAAGTACGTACAAGGAAATGAATCAAGAGGTTGAGAAGAATAAATAGAGAGAGTGGGAATGAAAGGGCAAATACATGGGCCAAGAGCGTGAAATCGTATATGAATCTTTTTTTCTTAAATAATTATTATTGCATTGAACTCGAAATATCTTTATTTGAAATTTGTTGAATACAATTTTTGTCATTTTTCTAAAAGAAAATCGTATAATAAGATTTTACATCTCATTTATGAAGTAATTAACTCTACCAATGTACACGGCCTTTGGTCGAATGGTTGGGCATGAGGGTAACGGTTCAAGCCCCCACAAAGGTTAAAATATTTATAAGTCTTTTTCCTTATGAAATGCGAGTAGAGTGGACATAATTTAATATAATAATATAAGTCTCACTTATATATATATGTATTAAAAATATATATATTTTGGATCGAAATTAGTACAACTAGGATTTAACTAGTCGTCTTGATACCATACTAAGTTATTAATTAGGACTAAATTTTCTTTTAAATCCTTCCTAGTTATAAAACATGACCTTAAAAATATGAACTAATTACTATTTAAAATCATTTGAAAACCCATGTCATCTTTATTTAAAGAGTAATGATATAGTTACAAACTCTTGTACAAATTTATTTTGTACAAACTGATGTGGCATTAATTTATTGGTTGAATTAAATATCTCTTGGCCCATATGATTTATTTATATTATTTTATATTTTCATTCAACTAATGAATTAATGTCGTATCAGTTTGTACAAGATAAACTTGTCTGAGTTATGTTCATATCACTTTTATTTTTTCTTTGAATCTTGGTTATCTGGGATCTTTGCATTCTGTGAATATTCTATTCTTAATATAGCAGATGATATTACACTAATATCTACAATTAAATTTACACACTGGACTTATATATTGTTATATTAAATTTAATTAAAATATATGTCCAGATAAATGACCCTCACAGAGAAAGAATACTCCTACTCCACTTGTATTGCATAAATAAAAAATTTTTTTTTAAATATTTAGTCCACACAATATTTTTGTGGGAACTTAAATTACTGCCTTCACAAACCTTAAAGCCTAGTGGTTTGTGAGGGCCCAATGACTTATCATCACTCTTATTTAAAATATAAACTTTATACTTTAACAACCAAGCCTGATATAAATTTTCTTATAAAAAAAACCCACAAAATTATACGAGGCCCACGGCCCCTGCCCATTCTATTTTGAACTGTACCTCACCGCCCAAATTAACTTTACACCGGATTTGACAAAAATATGGCGCCAATTTGCGCCGCGAAATTAAATAATAATAATAATAATAAACAAAAACATGTTGCTACCACCGTTATCTTTCTGCTGAGAGGAAGAGAAAAAAAGATCTGATGGAAAATCCAAATCAACTCGGTTCTCAGGTACGGATAATTCTGCGGTTACATATTTCAATCATTATCATCTGCTTCCTATTTGGTTCACTAGAAAACGCAGGAAAATGAACGAATTAAATGGTTATTTTCGAATTCCCCATAATTCCTTTATTTCCCCATAAGTACATATGAGTATATGACGAATTGACGATAGAAATTTCTGAACTCTATAACACGATCTTTATTGTCATAGATTCAAGGTTCCACAACTCCGCTATCGCTTCCTTCTGGTTAGTACAGTTCTTTTACATTTGGTTTTCATAATTTATGAAGTTGCCCTTTCATTTCATTTTTATTTATTTTTGCTTTTGCTTCTTTCTGGGGGGTTTTTTATTAGAGCCGCCTGATGTTAGAAACTGGTTCTTGAGCTATGAGTATGAATCCCCTGTATTGGGCACAATTGATGGATTCAAAGATCCTGTTACTAGAGATAGCGAATGTTTTGTCTCCAAAGAAAGCATCAAAGAGACAGAAAATCATCTTATCACCAGTGAGGTACTTGAAACCGAATACATTTATTTAATCATACATAAGGTTAGAGTTTCTTTTATCTAATAATTATTTTTATTGTGATAGATTCTGGATTCCTCATGCTTGCCCTCCCAGGTTTCCGGTATGAGTTGCTTCTTTTCATTGTTCATTTATGACGTTTGTTGGAATGTTCGATGGTTGCAAGAAGATGTGATTTTTTATTTTCTTGTTTTGTTAGAGCCTGCTGACATCGGAAACTGGTTTTCAAGCTACGCTTATGAATCTTTTGTATTGGACACGAATGATGATGTTCAAGATTCTGTTTCTGAAGGAAGTGAATGTGAAAAAGAAGGGTCTCTTGTGGCAGAACGCCATAATGGACAAGAGAATATGGCTGCAACTAGAGAAATTGATTTTGAGAGTAATAGTTCTTTAGGAGATGATAAGCCTGATGAAAAGTCCTCAATTAAGGTAAAATTATGATTATATTCCTTTCACCTTTTTGGCATTCTTTTTCCTTTTCTGGCTAATGAATAAGAAGGTGTGTCCAACATTATCTCTTGTAAGTAGACATTATTTATTTACTTTCACAACTATTTATAGCACAGCTGTAAAAGCAAGCTGCAAAGGGCTAAGTTTCTTATATCTAACACATTGATGTTGATTCAGATTTTGGATTCTCCAGATCCATCTACTGTCTTTACAGGTTAGTATCACTGCCTTTGAAAATTCATATTTGGTTGTTCAGTAATTTTGCACAAGTAAATTTTCCCTTCTTTTTTTTTTTTTTTTAATTTTTGTTTTAGAACCTCCTGATGTCAAAAATTGGTTCTCAAGCTATACATATGAATCTCCTGTATTGGGTACAAGTGATCAATTTGAAGATTCGCTTCATTTAGAAATGGAACCAGAAAAATTTGTTGTTGAAGATAGTGATGCAGAGACAGAAGAGAAATTGATCATAATTAGAAAAGTTAGAAGTGGAGATGAAAAGGTTGATGAGGAGAAAGAGCATTATAGTTTCACAAGACATAATAGCTCTATTGAAGTTCATGAGCAGAAACAGGTTTGTAAGGTACACTTTCTGTATCTGTCCATCTCCCTGTTCCAAAAGAAAATTAAAATTGTTATTAAGGAGGGAAAGAATTTCACATATTTGTGGAAGTCATATTTTAACTTTCGTGGTTGTGTTGCAGAGAATTGATAGGATTGGAGGGAAGGGAAGTTCGTCCTCTCAGAATGGGATACATTCCGCCAAGATTTTTAAAGACAGCTTGGAAGGTAAAATACTGCAAAGTAATGACGCGAGTCCAGCTGAAGATATTAGAGAACTGAGCTTTGATGATGAAGGTTCTATCTCTAAACTGGAGCAAAAATTCTCCCAAGAAGCCTGTTCTGTGTCATGGAATCTCAATAGAATTTCAAGCAGTACGAAGGATAAATCTCGAACAAAGTTGTTCCATAGGACAGACTTCAAAGAGAAGTTCACAGAAGAAGTTAATCCTCTCTCACCTACGAGTAGCTCTAAGTTAGCTCAAGTTTGTGGAGCTTCACCTAGGAAACAAGCTCATAGAAGGAATGACAAGGAAAATTATCAGAAAGGAATTGCAGAAAATGGTTTTGTTACAACAAGGAAATATGGGAGTGCAAGAACAGCAAATGCAGATTCATTGAAAATGTCGCAAGCGATTTTATTAGAGTGTACAAGGAATAATAGAAGTATTTCGCCCACCAGTGACAAGGTTGGTATAAGAAAGGCATTGATAGAAACGACCAATTATCAGAACTCTGATGCTTTAGAGGTCACTGGAAAATGGAGGTGTCCTCAAAAGGGTAAGCCAAACCTTGGTCCTCCTTTGAAGCAGCTTCGTCTTGAGCGATGGATTCATAGAGTGTAGAATTGGGAGAAATCCTGGACGCTTAGGAGCGTCTTAAGCTAATTGGTATTCAAATTCCAATATAAGCAAGCAGGAAAGTGCAGACAACTAGTTAAAAGCATTCTTATGTTTTTTGCAATATTCGTTTGACGAAGAGGAATTTAAAAAAAAAAAACTTTTCTGGTCATTTTAGATGAGTATCTAAAATCTATGTTTAGAAATGATTTTAGATGTTTGAATTGTTCTTAGAGAAAAGAAAAGGGCATTCGATAGTTTTTCAAGACAAAAACTTTTGTTCGAACTTTTTTATAAATAAAAACTATAAATCAAACCTGGACTCTATGCTATTTTAGGCGATTGAATTTACCTTGGCTTGAATAGATCATATCTGAATACTTGAAACTATGAGAGCATGTTTACAATTTTAGCATGACTGTTGTGGGATAAATTCTCATATATATATATATAAAAGGAGCGTGTGAGTGATTTGAACTTTTAAGTTATGTCATGTAACAGTGATATAAGGTAGAATATTTTCGTCTCATTATTTCTGTAAATTCATTGTATTTTAAAAGTAATTATAATAATTTTCTGTATTTTTAAATATTTGACATTTAATATTGTTCACCCGCGGGTCAGATTCACATTCAAGAATTTAAATGAACTAATCGTTGTTATGGTAGTATATTGACAGAATATATATGAAATAATCCTTATTATGCTATTGTGTGTGAACAGTGTAGACACGAAATGTTAATTTTCGTTACCTCATTCAAGAGTTTGAATTGGAAAGGAGTCTGCCTAGACATAGATGAGTTATCCAAGCAATACAAGATTTGGTTTAGATTTAGTATACCAACAACTAGAAGGCAATTACGCAATAGCCTGTTCAATTTGAATGAAAATTGTTGGGAAAATTACAAACAGATGTCACGCATTTTAATAATTATTTATTTCAAACCTTTTCATTTATGTTTACAAAAGAAAAAAAAATCATTTTAAATAGTATGGTTTTCACTACCTGGAGGCCAATGATGGGATGAAATATACTTTTTAAAATAATTTTAACACTCAACAAATAAAATCTTAGAATACAATATATCCTCTCATCTGTTGTCTCTTATTCTAAATATATCTCAATCGACCATCTCAACTTATCATAAAAGTAAAGAATAAAAAAAAAATTAATGGATGAGAAAATATACGCCTTAAACACCTCTAAAAACAAGAATTTTGGATATAATTAAATCTTATTTTTGTTTAGTTTTTCTATACAAATTTTGGGACGGCATTTATGTCTAGGTTAGCTAGCTACTATAAGGCCTTGCAATGTTTCAATGACCACAGAACCAAGCGGACCCGTAATGGTTGAACAAGCAGTCCGCAGCCCATAAAATTTAAAGCCCACGGCCCACGTTTCTCTGCCCGACTGTCTATGTCTATCAAAAGTTCAAAACTGCCTCTTCGTCGTCGTTGTTGTGCTGGCCTGGGATCAATTTTTAGTCAACGATGAGCGCTTTAACGAAGCTAACGAAAACACTTGCACATCACTGCGTCACAAAATCTAAAACCCATTGGTGCAAACCTTCGCAGCCACTGTTAAATTTATTAATCTCTGAAAATATTGTTAACATCAACACTTCTCAATTTCATCAGTACCAAAGCCGTAGAACTCTCATTCTAGATTCCGCTTCCTCCGAATCGGTCCAGCTTCAGCGACTCTCCGATTCTGATTCCGGTACTTTCACTTATACATTTGATTGAATAAATTTTATTTGTTGACTGATAAATTAGTTGCTGATTCAAGCCGTGATTGAACAGGAATAATTGAGGTTAGTTTACACAGACCTGCAGCAAAAAATGCGCTGGGAACGGATATGGTGAGAGGCTTAAAGCATGTATTTGAAACTATCAGTGAGGATTCCTCTGCTAATGTTGTCATGATACGTAGCTCGGTTCCTAAAGTGTTCTGTGCTGGAGCTGATTTGAAGGTACTGTTATTAATAATTTTTTTGATTTATTTGTTTTTTCTGAGCAAATAGAATCGAAGCAACTTGTGTCTTAATTAGGATGCTTTAACAATAGGTCAAAGGAAAAATGGAGTTTAGTTGTGATAATTGGAATTTGCAGTGTAGACAAGTCTTTATTCTCTTAACAATTAGTTGTCGAGTGGCAGCTCAGGGCTCGTGATCCGGTCATTATATATATATATTTTTTAATTTCATATTTTTATCTTCGCTTAAGGATTGTATGAATATTATGGCTGACATCCATATGCTTAACTGTTGTTGCCTTGGTGGGATGGATTTGCAGGAACGCAGGCAAATGAGTCCATCTGAGATTCATTTTTATGTCAACACATTGCGATCTACATTCTCCTTCTTAGAGGTTGTGACTTTGATTGATCGCCCACTATTATATAAGTTTCTAGTTAGATAACTTGTGTGCACAAGAATTATGTATTTACACATAAGAACAAGGGGGGTCCGTGTGTGTGTGTATTTAATATTAGTGCTTCCATGCTTCTATCCACTCTCTGTCTGTACTATTGTCATTTCATGATGATGTGGATGTATCTAATTTATCACTTATGCTCTGTCCATGTTCATAAATTTTTATAACTTGTGTTTATATCACTGCCTATAATTGCTACTTCTCATCTAGGCACTTCCTATTCCAACCATTGCTGTTATTGATGGAGCAGCATTGGGTGGTGGACTTGAAATGGCACTAGCATGTGATCTTCGCATCTGTGGTAGGTTCAATTTATCCATTTACAATTTTCTTTTGGTCAAAAGAATAAAAGTGTAATTGGACTCTCCTTTCTAATTACTCAGGAGAAGCAGCACTATTGGGCTTGCCTGAAACAGGACTTGCTATAATTCCTGGGTAATGCTTGAAATCTTGTTTCCCAATTGGTAAAGTTATATTGCATAGTTCCTGCATTTTGTTTGGTGGCAAGGATTTATATCAGTTGTAAATGCCCATAAGTACTTTTTCTTGCAATCGCAGTTGAGACTTTTTAGAACTAATTAAATCAGTAGTTTGGCTGAGGAGAGTGGTCTTCTTCTTCTTTTTTTTTTTTTTAAGAGGATCACTGGATTTCATTCCCCCCCCCCCCCCCAAAAATGAGCCTTGAACTGTGGACTTTGGTCCTGAGTGGCTTCCTTTTCATTTGACAATTTTGGGCAGTTATTATTTCTGTGTGAATACTTCTTTGTTTCAAAAGCAGTTGTAGTAGTGACAGGTCACTCTCTCATGTGATCCTGGCTTGTGACAGGGCGGGTGGGACACAGCGGCTTCCAAGATTAGTTGGAAAATCAGTAGCAAAAGATATTATATTTACTGGCCGTAAAGTTAGTGGCAAAGATGCAGTCTCTTTAGGTGTGTTTAATTGCACCAACTGATATATGTTGTCTGTGTTTGTTATGTTGGCATTTATGTAAAATAAGATCATAGTAGCAGTAAAACTGGCATGCATCATATCCAGTGAAAGAGTGTCATGCTGCAGGTCTTGTCAATTACTGTGTTCCTGCTGGTCAAGCTCAGTTGAAGGCACTTGAAATTGCTCAGGAAATAAATCAGAAGGTACAAATCGGTCTTCAGAATTCTCTTGTAGGGAAAACCATGTGGTGTGTTATATGACTTCAATACTGTGAAAAATCTCTCGGCAGCCAGAACTTGAGCACATTTACCTGAATTTTTGGCATCATGATTTTTAAATTATGTCATTGTGTGGTAAATCATGGATGTTTGAAAACTTTATTGGGAAAAGGACATACACACCCCCAATTTTTAGTAAAGGGATACAAAACCCCCCTAATATTTTAAAAAAGACATCTACACCCTTAAAATTTATGATTTTAATATGTAATTACCATTATACCCTTCTAATAATTTGTTGATTGTGTAATTTGTCTATATATTGTTATTGTTAATAAAATTAAGAAAATATCTTCATTACCCAATTTCTCTATTTAAATTTTTGTCAAATTTTTTCTTCAAACTAAATAAATTTAATCAATTACTTAAGATTAAAATTAAATAAAATTAGTTATTAATATCATAAAAATAAGAATTGCTTGTGATTATTTAAGCATGATTACTTTTTTTTTGGTTGATTATATAAGTTAAAATGATTGACATGTAAAGAATTGTTATTTTAAAAAAAAGTAATTATGTTTAAATAATCACAAGCAATTGTTATTCTTATGGTATTAATAACTAATTTTATTTATTTTTATTCTTCAGTAATGGATTAAATTTATTAGTTTGAAAAAAAAATTTGACAAAAATTTAAATAGAGGAATTGGGTAATGAGGTTATTTTCTTAATTTTATTAACAATATATGAACAAATTGTATAATGAACAAATTTTTAGAAGGGTACAATGGTAAAATTATAAAATTTAGGGGTGTGGATGTTTTTTTTAAATATTAGGGAGTTTTGTGTCTCTTTACTAAATATTGGGGGTGTGTATGTCCTTTTCCCAACTTTATTTAAGCATACGATTATGACTATATTAGATGCACGGAAGTTTTTAGCAGACCTTCAGCCTGTAGAGTTGCAATGTACTTTTTGGTTGGCGTAACTTCTCATTGTCCAAATTATACTTGATGTGATGAAGTAGATCTGGCTTAGAAGCTATTGAATGGGAGAAATAACGAAATTGAATTTTTGAGTTCAAAGTAACAACTGGTTCTGTTCTTCAGGGTCCGATAGCCATTAGGATGGCTAAAAGGGCTATTACTAAGGGATTGGAGGTGGATATGGCATCGGCATTGGAACTAGAAGAAGAGTGCTACATTGAGACCTTGCATACAGAGGATCGGTTGGAGGGCTTGGCTGCATTTGCCGAGAAGCGAAAGCCCAAGTACACCGGCACATAGAGAGAAAGAGAATGCTGCCAATAGCCCTTTATCTATCTGGACAGGTTTTCTTGGGCACGACAATAATGGGCTCATGAGCACTTCGCACTGCATATGGACAGGCTTCAAATGTAATATTAACAAAAATGGGCTCATAAGCAGTTCACACCGCAGTTGTTGGACAGGCCTCAAAATGTAATATCAACAATGTCAATAATATTTAATGTTCAGCTTACGTTGGTAGCTTGAAGCTGTATATTCTGTGGTAGCCTAATTTTTATCATTGTCATCAAAGTCAGTCTCTTTACTTTTTGTTGTTTTTATAGTTTTGAGATTAATCTAACAAATCTCTATTTGAAAGAGAACGCACATCAACAATTTACATTTTAGTGTCATTCCCTTCCTTCCTTTAGCGTCATTCCCTTCCTTCCCTTGATCAGTTAAGGTAGCGTTTACATTTTGGATTAATCATTTAAGGTATCATTGTCATCAAAGTCAGTCTCTTTACTTTTTGTTGTTTTTGTAGTTTGAGATTAATCTAAAAAATCTCTATTTGAAAGAGAACGCACATCAACAATTCTACATTTTAGCATCATTCCCTTCCTTCTCTTGATCAGTTAAGGTAGCGTTTACATTTTGAATTGAAGTGAGAATTTTGACGAGTGAGAATCCTAAGATTAGGAGTGTGGAGTGCGAGTAGGAGTGAGAGTAGGTTGTTTTTTTTTTTGATTCGTGAGGCCCTAAATAATCTATTTCATTTGAGATTCTGTTGATATTCTATAAAATATTAATATTTTATATAATTAATTGAAACCTTGATTTTAACAATATTAGGATGTCATATAAAATAATAAAATAATATTATTAAAAAATAAAATAATTAATTTATTATATTTGTAATTTAATAATTATTATTAATATTTGTAATTATATAAAACACAATTTTGTATTATTTTTAATTTTAATTTTAATTATGTAAATAAAAAATTATTAATAAGAGCAACACAAATGAAACATTATTATTAAAAATATAGTACAAAATCAATATTTTCTTAGAATAAAATATTTATTATTATTAATTACTAATATTAAATAAATATAATACTATTATTTTTAAGTAAATATAATAATATTATATTTTCAAATAAAGATAGTATATAGTAATATTATTAATTCTCTATGAGTACAATAATCTTATTTTTAAGTAATTTTAACTTAGAATCAATGTAAATAATTATTTTCAACTAAATATAGTAATATTATATTTAAATTTATTTAATAATATTATTTAAATAAATATAATTTATAAAATAATATAATAATATTATTTAAATAAATATAATATTATTTATTTTATTTTATTAAATATAAAAATAAAAAAAGAGAAAAAAATAAATTCTCACTCCTACCTCCTCGCATAGGAATAGAATCACAATCTCCACAAAGTAAAATTTCTATTCCATCTTAAAATTTATAAAGAAATACTGGAGTGGGCAAATCTATAATGCTCACCCCCACTCTAAAAAAGTAACGGGTATTATATTTCATTAACACCTGTGTCCGGACGGCTGGCGTTCGCTTTCAGCCATTCAGAAATAAAGACGGGGTATTTTTGTCAGAGCAATAATATTTCAGCAGAAATAATAAAATGTACACGAAACCTATATAAAAGGAACATAGAAAAGGAAACGACGTTATTTTTTATTCGGTGCTTCTTCTGATCTAAGCAAAAGAGAAAGCAAATGGCAGCAGTAGACGAGCGTCCTTCAGCTAAGAGGTGGCTTCCTCTTGAAGCTAATCCCGATGTCATGAACCAGGTATTAATCTACTTTTTTTTCTTTTGTTTTTTGTTGGTTTTCTCTCTTAGTTTATAGATCACCCGCTGTTTGTTCACTAAAGAAGAGAATTGAAATGAATTTTTGTATTATTGTTATTAATCGCATAACAATTTCGAAGAGTGATTTTTTTTTTTTAATTTGGTTTTTTGGTTTTCCTTTTTTTTCTTTTTCTTTTTTTTTTAATTTGAAATTTGATAGATTCTGGAAGTTGTTTGAACGACGCCCTTTTTGTTTACTGAGAAAAATGAAAGAAAGTATCTGTTGAACTGCTTATCTATGGTTACGAGTTGTTGTTTTTATTACTTTAAAACAAAATTGCCACATAGAGAGTTATTCTGTTTGTGAAGAGTATTCTTGGTTTAATTTACTTCATATTTTTTATTTTGTAGTTCCTTTGGGGCCTTGGTCTTCCAGCTGAGGAGGCAGAGTGCTATGATGTGTATGGCTTGGATGATGAGCTCTTGGCAATGGTTCCGCAACCTGTTCTTGCCGTGCTGTTTCTATATCCCTTAACTGCACAGGTCTGTTAAAACCAAATTTGTTTTCTTTATACTTGGTATGCTTTATGAGTATATACTTGTTTGCTGATTTTATTTTTTTTTCAAATTTTGATTTCTTTAGAGTGAAGAAGAAAGAAGGTTGCAGGACAATGACAAAAAGGTGAGTGTGAATGTGTGATGATAGGATGTAGTTACTTTTGCTTTATTATGCTGTTCTTGATCATAAATAATCTTTTTTTAATTATGAATATATACATATAATTTGCATCCTCTTTGTTAATTTGTGGTTATAAGTCTCTTGTTTTTCCTTTTATCATGGTTGATCAATTGTTTTTGTTTTCTAATTGAGCAAATGCACCCGGTGTTGTCGTTCACTTCTATTTGTGGAGCACAACTTCACTCCACTTTCCTCATTTTTTTCTGGCTGTAGGAATTTAGCAAGAATGTTTATTTCATGAAGCAAACTGTTGGAAATGCTTGTGGAACAATTGGACTTCTTCATGCTGTTGGGAACATCACTTCGGAAATCAAGTTTCGTAAGTTGTGCTTACTTTTCTTCAATTGAGTGTTGCTAGTGTAGCAGTAGTGCTGGCAATACAAATACTTTAGAAATGCTAGTAATGCGTGCAGCTTTTCTTGCATTCAAGGTACCTCTAAATGCCCACAGTTATCAGCCAAATGCCTGTTTGTATTGTCAAAAATATGGCTTCCCTTTACATTTTTTCTTGTTATTGCAGAAGCTGATTCATTCTTCGATAAATTTTACAAATCCACAGTGAACTTGGATCCACAAGAGGTGATTCATTCTTGGTTCTGTTTCTGCTTTTCCTTTTTTCCCACCCTAAGATTTATCTGTTGACTTGGAATAATGTTGTCTATTTCCTCCCATTTCTCACTTCTAATTGCTATGAGTTTTTCATATGCTTTCTACAGCGTGCAGCATTTCTTGAGAATGACAAGGAAATGGAAGTTGCTCATTCGGTAGCAGCTTCAGCTGGTGACACAGAGGTATTTACACATGCTTGTTTTCATTAAAATCAGTAAGGATGCTATTATGGCATGAGAATATAAGCTAAAATTTGTTAATCATATGGCTGGGCATTACATCTTCGTGAGAATATGAGCTAAAATTTGTCTAAACTGTATTGCTGTTGTGACCAAATGGAAGTTTGGCTGTTAAATTAGGCATTCTCATAAAGCTCGGTTTTGGAAGTGAAAATTGCTGATTCATATTTGTGGTGGTAGTGATTACAACCCTCATGCTTTTGTGTGTATAGGTTAATAATCCATGTGACTGTTATTCTATATGAGCTACGCGTTATACTGATTTCTAAAGATCCCATTATAAATTCCCATGAGAAGCTGGCTCTAAGAAATAACTTATTGTTTTATTTGGCACTGTCAAGTAAGGTTTGGGTGCTACATTATACTATTGAATTGGACTGTAGGGGTCTAATTGTGAAAATGTGATTTGTCGGGTCAAATTACTTTCTCAGCAATTATTATATAGAAAGTGACATGAAAATTTGACGGGTGTTGGTCGCTGTCTTTGTGAAGTTTCATGCTCCACTTCAAAATGTAGATTTAAATGCACCGGACTGGTGGTTGAGGATATACTTTACTGGCTATAGAACCATTGATTCCCCCTCCCCCCCGGCCCCCCCCCAAAAAAAAAAAAAAAAAAGAAGTGGAACTAAGAGTTCGCCAATCAATATCATTTTTCCTCTTTTTTTTTTTTTTTTTGGTTGGCAGTTGGAGTTTCACATGGTATTTAAAAAATGTGGATTCAAATGCACTAGTCTGGTGGTTAAGGATATGTTTTACTAGCTATAAAACACTTCTTTTTTTTTAATTGGTAGGAGTTCGTCAATCAATTTCTTTTTTCCGTTTCCTTCTGTTTTGTCCGAGTTATCAAATGATGTATAATATCGTAACTTCCAATTAGCTTAATATTGTAAGTTGCAATTAGTTTATCTTCATTTGTAGTACCGTTTTCTTATTTACAGGCTACGGATGACGTGAACACTCATTTTATCTGCTTCACATGTGTGGATGGTACATGCTTCCTTTCAATAGTTGACTTTTTTTTTTTTTTCCTTTCTCATATTGGTTAGCCAATGTTCAGCTGTTAACCAGCTTTTGAGAAATTCTAACTATGCTTTGTGTTTATCAAAATATTCTATGTAGGGGAACTTTATGAACTTGATGGAAGGAAGTCAGGGCCAATATCTCATGGTGCTTCTTCACCAAGCAGCTTATTGCTGGTATGGCAATTGGCATTATAAAACTGTGTATTTCTACCCTCTTTAGATTCTTAGATCCCAAAAGAAGCAAAAATAAAGAAATTCTTCAGTTTTGGATCTGAGAGAGAAAAGAATATAAGAAAATGAAAAGGCGTCAATAGTCTTAAGGGCATATTTGGTATTGAGGTTGGGCAGCTGGAGCTTAAAATCTATAGCACTTAAGTGCTTGGGAAATACTAACTACTATGATTTAAAAACTAAGTTGATTTGATTTCATACTTGTATAATGAAAAATCGATAATATTTTTACTATTTTGGTCAAAATAATTATTTAAAAGTAAACATTACCACTCGCTATTAATTTTTATTTCATAATTATAGCTTTTTTTCTATAATAGCTGTGGTTTATAATACCAAACTGGACTAAAACTAAGTGAACTTTTCTTTAAAGAAAAAGGAGAGAAGAAATATTGGTTACTCTGTAGGGCTATCTCTGAAGCAAGTTTAGACCATCAATATCTTTGTTGGGCTAGGGTTAGAGTTGCTACACAAGGTTGGGTTTGGTTTTGGGTTTCGAGTATAACAAATTTTATCCTGATTGGATAAGCATCTTTCTGTTTGATGAACTACAGTCAAGGAGATTCAACTTGCTAATGTGCCTTTTCATCTTTAACCTTAAGCAGAAAGTGAGCGTGCCTCGGTTGCAGCTCTTTTTTGGCATTTTTTCTTGCATAGTATTTCACATGTGCTTTACCCTCAAGTTCGATTATTAATATTATCTATTATTTATTTTATTTTTTACAGGATGCAGCTAAAGTGATAAAGGGCATGATCCGGAAAAATCCTGAATCACTGAACTTCAATGTAATTGCCTTTTCGAAGAAAGCTTGAGGTGCATTTTAATGTTGAAAATCTGAGCTTACTAAGTTCCTGCAAATGATAAAGCTTCTTGATGCGGTTTTCAGTTTGTGCACATCCACATATATGCAGCAAACAAATTAGTTCAGTGATGGTTGTAGGTCAACTTAGATGGCTTTACTTTCAGATGGTACAGCATGTTAATTTTGGCCGCTATGTTTCAGTTTTAGAGCAGATTCATTTTACACCTTGGGAGTGCCAGTATGACTCTTTGCCCTGCAATGCATGTTATGCTACATTATTTGCGAGTTTCGACAGCTTGATTTCAATCTTGAGACTCGGTTCAATCTCAACCATCTCCTTACCGGGCTTCCTGTTCACTCCAACCTTGGTATCTTTCTTTGGCTCCGCAAAAAACTTGCTGGCCTGCATGTTTTGGTATCCATTAGTCTCTGAAACTCTTCTTGCCGACTTTGCAATCCCATGGCCATGCATCCGAAGAAAGAAAAAATCTATTTCTCCTGAGTTTAACCCCAATCAAATCGACTTAATAAGCCCCTTTTTTGTTTCCAAAGGTTTGATAAGACTTGTTCATATAGAGGAAGATAAGTGGTTCCTCGGCCAAATAGGATTCCCATAGTTAATAGTTAATACGGGTTCCAACTCTGCGACAACCGCGTCGCTCATGAAACAAGGAAGATTCCCACTTCATCCTTTGAAAGCACTCTTATTGACTGCTCACCAGTTCCCCCTAGTGTTGTTTTTTCACTGTCATGATTCCTACGACTCTCTTAACCTTAAACAAAGTTAACGAAAAATGTAAAAAGTTCAATAGTTTCCTGAAGTGTTGTCAAGTGTATGCCCCAAAAAAAAAATTATTATTATTATTATAATAGAAGACAACTTTAAAACTGAAAAAATACAAAAAGATAAAAGATAAAAAAAACAGCTTTTATCATATTTTTCATCCATCTCACAAGCAAATATCAGCTCCTAATATCTATAAAGGTGGCACCGACCTCCGGCCTTGTGTAAATAATGTAGTGTACATTATGTGAATACTGTAGCTTAATGTGATAGATTTTCTAGAAATTATAAATTTTAACATTGTTAATACTTTTTAAAAGAATTTTATAGAAACCTACATTTTCAAGCATCTACATTTCCTATTATATGAATTTTGTGTGTGTATTGTAAAAATTGGTATTCTGTTATTGTAAAAATTAGTCTTCTGTTTCCTTTCAAAAAAAAAAAAAAAATTAGTATTCTGTTAACTTTCTATATCTAGATGGGACATGAAAATATGAAAACATTAGGACGAGATAATAAAAGTTGATTTCTACCAGAGGGAAAGTGACAATCTCGGTAAAAAATTTAAATTATGTATTCTCATTTTTCATTAGCTGAAAATTGGTTTGAGGTTAAACATCAAGTGACTTAAAAATGAAACTTCCATTTTTTATTGCAGCTTTTTTTTTTCTTTTTTGAAATTTTATTACTGGGTAAGCCGTTAAGCATCAATATATAAAATCTTAAGCAAGCTAATAACAATCCCCCCAATTGGTTTAGGATACAGAGCAAATGTCCCATAAATGTTTACATCTAAAATTATAGTAAAATGCACTTGCTAGTTGCTGGTAGCTTCAGCTTTCAGTTAACTGCAGTGCATGAAGTGGGGGCATTGGGGGACTAGGAACTTCCAGAAAACCTTCCAACATTTGCACGATCATCTTCATTGTAGGCCTTTTTAGTGGATCTTCTTGAATGCACCACAGTGCTATCATCAACCATTTACACACCCTTGATTTGTCAGCCATAGCTGCTTTATCATTGTCAAACAAAACATCTAGTCTTCCTTCAACATAGCAGTCATAAGCCCAGTCTGTTAGTATTGCACTTCTTTCTTCCTCCAGTTCCATCTCCACACTTCTCCTACAGCAAATGATTTCCAATAACACAACACCGAAACTGTATACATCCACTTTGGCCGAGACAGGTACATTCTTGAACCATTCCGGAGCCACATATCCTCGGGTTCCTCTGATCATGGTGCGCGTTCGAGATTGATCAGAGAGTAACAGCTTGGATAATCCGAAGTCAGAAATTTTTGCAGTGAAATCTTGGTCTAGAAGTATATTTTGAGGCTTTATGTCACAGTGGATGATGGGGACATTGCACTCTTCGTGCAAGTACAGAAGCCCTCTTGCAATCTCCAGGGAAATCCTGACTCTTAGACTCCAGTCAGGTCTCGGAATTGCAAAAAGTAGGTTAGCCAAGGTGCCATTCCCCATGAATTCATATACTAAAAGCCGGTTAAGACCTTCGTCACAGAATCCAAGTAGCTGGACAAGATTCTTGTGATGTGTTCTGCCGATTGCACTCACTTCAGTTTTGAATTCCCTTTCCCTTTCTTGTGCCAACTTGTCCAATTTCTTGACTGCTACAGCATTTCCTGAAGCGGATTTGAGGACACCTTTGTAAACTATGCCAAAAGAACCCCTCCCTAGTTCTTCCTCGAACCCATTTGTTGCTTCACTGAGTTCAGGGAGCGAAAAGAAACGCAAATTTGTTTCGGAAATACTTGAATGTTGGACCTTGTTTCCATCTTTTCTCTTGCGCCACACAAAGACGAGAAGAGATACTGCCAGTAGCAAAAGTCCATTGAAGAATACAGAGCTACCTAATAGAACTGCTCCTTGTGAGATTCGTATTCCTTTCTTGCCACCAGTATTGCCATCAAAATCAAGAGGAAAACCTCCTTTCCTTCCTTTGAAGAGAGCTTTTGAGAATCCGGTGTCCCGTGACCACCCATTAGAGAGTGGCAATTTCTTCTTCCAACATCTATTACCATCATACATGGCAACAGCACAAAGGCAATCATGCAAGCAAGATGTTTCACACTCTGTTTGATTATAAGGTTCCAACCTTTCATAATCTCCATAAGGCCAATTTACATCAGCGAGTTCCCTTATTTCATACAATTCTTCTGCGTTTCTAGATCCATCATCGGGTCCACAGCCTTGCCAGTAATTCGGCCTGCAACCACTAAATCTGTTAGTTGGATCCACAAATACATACCCTGGAGGGCATTCACAAAAAGGTCTCCCATTTTGAATTAAGCAGTAGCTATTGAAGCCACAGGCACCACTACCTAACTCATCAGATATAGCTTTGCATTTGTTGTTAGGAAGACTTTGTATAGCAAACCAGCTTTTGTTAGGAGCAGAATTCTTTGGATAAGCATATTCTGTGAATACTCCATCAAAATCCAACGTTGCTCGATAATAGTGGTCCGCAATGAGAGAGACTTGATACCATTGTGGCGGTTGGACAATTTGACCATTATTTTTCACTATGTATATGTCAGCTGATTCATTAAAAACCAGCTGATGACCAGACTCAGAAGAATTAGCGCTGTAAGTATCACTGGTATAATAACTTTTGTATTGGGATGGGGTTGGCCAGGCCACAGGAATGAGCTGAAGGCTTCCATCTGAAAAATGGAGCTCAAACCTGCCTTTGGAGAAGTTGGTTTCTGTAAGCCTGGAAACCAACACGCTACCCAAATCCAATATTTGGGTAGGCAAGATGGTGTCTGTTGGACTTTTAAAACTCTGCCAAGCATAATCGGAATTGTTACCAGAGGCTATAAACACAAAATTACCTGTATCAAGCATGGCAGCATCTGATACAGTTTTGTTGGGCATTTCATCCCATATTGCTTGGCCTCCAGGATCTTTAAGCAGAAGGCCGCTGGCAGTAAGTTCAAGTGTTGATCCTCTGGGAGCTAGGACAGGGCGGTAGTCTTCATTGGCATGCCAAATGATGGTTCTTTCAGGTATTTTGTTGAACCAAATGGCAAGCAAGAAAAGATCCGAACTGTTGTTTAGTTGGCGAAATCCGAAAGCAAAATCCCTTGAAGGTGAAATCCATGAAGAGTTGTTGCTGGTGCTTGATAAAGTTGAACCCAAAGGTATTTTGGCAGCGGATAAAAATGGTACCAGTGGAAGAGAAAGCAAGAGAAGACAAGAGAAAGCCAAAGAATCCATGGTCGGTTGTTATTGCAATTGCGAAGAAGGGTTGCATTTACTATAAGAAGATAGTGTTTTGTGAATAACGTGGTGCTTAATGTTGTGTGAACGTCGGTGTTGAATTGACTAGTCAATTACATGCACTTTAATAATGTTGAATAGAGATTTTTGAAGTATGGACCGTATGGTATACGTGTTTGATATTTGCAATTGAAGAATGCGGTTCACTTGAGTCACTTTATGGAACAGTTAATTCATGAAACATGGTATTCTTGTTTGTTTCGGGAAATTGCTCTTTATACGTACGTGAATGAAACGCTTAAAAATTTTCATTTTCATGTTTTCTTCCAGGAAATTTGATAGAACTATCACAGTCAAAGTTAATGGTTATGACGGGCCCATTGGCACGCCCGTTGAGGTTGTTGAGGTCATATGTTCAAGTCTTAGTGCTCGCAGAGCGTTGGTACTTACTTCTCCTGTATAATAGGAGTTGAATAATCTCCCTACATTGGAGTAAAATCGATCTTTCTTCGGTATTAATAGTGAGCGGATCTCTCCTTTTTTAAGTGAAGGTTGGCATTCGGTATCTTGTAATAAGATTATCAGGAAGTCTGTCGACGTCTGATTATAAATATTAGTAGAGTTCTGATTGTAATATATCAGTATATATAAAAAATAAAAAAAAAGTTAATGGCTATGAATGGCTGTCACCTCTCTATATGATGGCTAAAGGTGCATTTGGATTTAAGGTTAGACAGCTGTAATTTTTAAGTTACAGTAATAAAGTGTTTAGTAAATACTAACTGATGTAGATTGAAAGTTATGTTGATATGATTTTTCACTTGTATAGTGAAAAATCTATTATATCTTTAATAATTTTATCAAAATTATTATTTAAAATTTATATTTACTAAATATTATTAACGTTTTTTAATAGTTATAGTTTTTTTCCATAACACCTGTAGCATCTCAATCTTAAACGCACCCTAAATCAATTAGTGTAGATACCACAACATTAATTTAACTCAATTTCAAATTTCCAATTAGTTTTAAATTAAGGGCCGTTCGAGATTGTTTTTGGGAGATTTAAAAAGATATTTAAAATTTTAAAAATTAATTTTAGTATTTTGTAATTTTTTAAAAAAATTACTTTTGATAAGATCACCTCATCCTATAATAAACTTTGAGAATTAGTTTCATGCATTATAAAAATCTAAAATTATTGTTATTAATTAGAAAATTAAATCATTAACTTTAAAGGGATTATTACTATTACCACATACATTGAGATAAAAAAAAATAGTAATATAAAATATTTACTTTAATTTTTAATTATTATATATTAACAGTAAAAATATATTTTACATTCATGTTTAGAAATATATTAATAAATTTTATTCAACATAATGTCTAATTTATTTATTTACATTCTCACAATAACTTAATTGTAAGATTTACTAAGCTGCTTTTAAAACTTACAATATTTTTAAAAATAAAATTTATTAAATATTTAATTAATCTCTCAATACTTAATTATTTTTACGACATTATTAAAAGTAATTATTTTTAAAGTTATAATATTATTAAATTACCCCCAAAGTCTTCGTACACGTGCCAACAGCATTTTTGGAACAAAATAATTGGGCATATACGGGTCCCACATGTACAAATCAGAGAAGAAAGTTGGCCTTTTGAAATAAAAAATGTTATTTACGGAAATGTTTTTGAAGGTTTGGCATAGGGGTAGGCACAGTTCGGTTCTGAATCGGATCGAAATTAAGTAGAACCGATTTAAATCGATTATTTTATAAAAAGAACCGAATAAGAACTGAACTCAATAAAAACTGAATCATAAACGGATTGGTTCGGATCAGTTTAGTTCGGTTCAATTTTTTTGATTCTGGACCTATTGAACCTATTTTGAATTTTCAAATTTTAACCCATTAGGCCTTATGAATGTAATAATTTTTTTCAACAATTACTTTATCCTAATTTCATTACAAATATTAACAATAAATACAAAGATTTAAATCACATTTTATCACTATTATCTTACAAACTACTAATAAGGTATTTACAAAATATGAAATATTAAGATTTCAAAATACATAATAAAACTCCAATATTCCATCTACATAAACATAATGTTGTAAAGACAAATAAAATAACAACAATTAAAACTTACAACATAAAATAAAAAGAAAATTTGGAAAAAAACACCAACAACATTCTCCCATTTTCACAAAAAATAAATAAATAATTTGCAAACAAACGCCAACGACATTCTCCCATTTTCATCAATATTAGTATCAACTTTAGGTATTTTCCAACTCAATATTTGGATCTATAAAAAAAATTAAAATAATAAATAATTAAATAAACAATCTATATAAGTAAGATACTATTTTTTTTTTGTGTGCGTGCTTGTATGCCTATTTTGGTTATCTTATACAACCAATTAAAATTTAACATGTGTCGATTTAAATAAAATCCCAAGAATAACCCGATTTTTCGGTTCAGCTTAGTGAACCGAAAACCGAACCTGCATTCCGGTTTTTTTTACAAATCATATATTTCAGTTATTTTTTAAAATTAAAACCAGTATGACGGAACGGTTCAGTTCGGTTTTCTCTAGAACACAGCTTTTTTGCCCAGTTCTAGTTTGGCAGCCTTTCTCAAGGAGCTTATAAGAAAATCCAAAAGAAAAGTAAAAATAACGACTGAAGAAAAGGAAAAAGAAAAAGAAGAACGATTAATGAAAAGAAAAAAAAAATCAATGGCAGTTTACTTGTTTGTTAGTTTAGAATTTTAATTAGACCAAAACAATGAGTTTAGAATTTTTGTTAGGCAAAAAGAGTAAGTTTTTATGATTATTAAGAAAAGTTATGAATAGATATAATCTTGTCCATAGAATTATTTAATTAATACGTGTCAAAATCACCTATAAAAATTAGGAAAGATTAGATCAAGAGAGAATCCAAATCCAATTGGAATTATGACCTCTTGATTTTTTTTAAGCAAGGAAACCAAATTGATTACAGACCAAGATTCATTTACAAGTTTATAGTAAGGAAACCAAATTGATTAAGTAAGGAAACCGTTGGATTTAATCCAACGGTTGTGAAAATATTAGATGAAAAAATTATATTATTTTCACAACCGTTGGATGAAAATCCAACGGCTGTTACATCATCATGTATGCCACATGATGATATAACATAACAACCTCCATGTTTTAGATGCAACTACAATCTTACTAGTTTAAAGTTGTCTAGATGAAGAAATTTGAACAAGGCTATATTCAGAGCATGAATTCAGAGGAATAAACTATTGAGCATCGATGATACAACTCCTCTATGTACAGTGGCGGTGTCAGCAAGTTAATATAGCAGGGGGTAAATTTAAATAATAATATAATTTAAAAATAGTCAACAAGTATCAAATACCAAAATAAAAATTCATTAATATATTTTATTCAATATATTTACAACTGACATAGACTTGTTTTCATATACTAAACAAAATTAAAGAATAACCTGAACATCGAGAATATAAAATAAATCTTTTTTTTTGTATATACAACATTAATATCACTCAATCATTGATCTCTTATATGATCTCATAGATGATTTTTCACAAAATTCATAGCCAAAAATGCTTTCTTTACTATAGTTATGAGAACTAGTAAAAACAATAAATAAATTAATGAATATAATTTATTCTTTTTAATATCAACTATTTTTCTTGTTAGCTTATCAATTCCTTTCAATTTTTGAAAATTTGTTATTAGAACTCACTTCTATAATGTAAATATTAAGTTGAATTTTAAGTGTATAAGACTCATTAAAGAAAAATCATTTGAGTAAACTCTGAGGTGAAATAGTTTTTTTTTTTTTTTTTTTTTGTAAGGAGAGTTAGGGCCGGAGAAACTTTAAAATACAATATTTCTTTGTGGGTTAGAAGTGTAAAAATAAGTACTTAATATATTGGTTATTTTTAAATTTTAGCAGGGACTTTCTTAGTAAATCAAATTCAAAATGAGACAAATATCCAACTAAATTTGTAAATTTTAAAAAGTCAAGGGGGACTTCAATATATATATATATATATTCTTTGATTCTTTCCCAGTAGCAAAAGTGCCCAGCAGCCAAAAAACTCTTTCATCAGATGCTCTAATGACTAAAATCATCATTTTACAAATTAACTGAAATCATCCGTATGGCTTATGAACTGAACCTACCTCTCGAAACCGCCATGTTGCCCGGCACCTTGACAGAAAGAATGACTTCACATCCATCAATTAAAACAAGCTTCTTGATATAGTAATGTAAATATAATACCATATACGCAAGGCAGAGGAGCCGGCGGCCTCCATAATTTCACAAGTTTTGTCTCGAAAAGTTGTCCTTTCTTCATTGAAACCGTAGACGACTATCGTCCTTCTTTTTATTATTTATATGACGTGTCGTCTCAGTTCTCTCCTGCGGACGTCCTGTCGTCGAATCTACGGACCGACATCATCATCATCATTACGACAATTCGTCTGATTGATTTTAAAATAGAAGTCTTGTCGTCTAACACCCCCCCCCTCCCCCCCCAAAAAAAAAAAAAACTCTGGTTGTTCGTCTATTTAAAATTTTTTATCATTTGCACACTGAGTTTATTTTAATTAATCAATTACAACGTGCCTCCAAGGCAGATTTTTAATTACACATTGTTTTATCTTCGGCTACCTGTAAAAAAAATCAGTGCTTGTCATCAAAGATAATGCAAAATCTTAAGAAAGCTCACTGTACAAAGAAGAAGAAAGAGAAGCTAAAGCCGAGAAAGATTAACAAGCCTATGACGTCAGACGATAGTAAGCAAAGTGATTGCTCATCTGCTAGCTCAGCATAAGTTGTTGAAGTCTATTACAATTCATTGTGTACACTTAGCTGAAACTGAGCTCCTACTAATCAGTTTAGTTAGTTATGAATTAGTTACAATAATGATGCCTAAGCAGTGAGTATAAATTGAATGTAATTGTAACATTTTGTTTTAAGCAATAAAAATAAAAAATCAGGAACATTCTCTGAGACATTTTTTGAGCCACCAAACAACTCCATTTCTGTTTCTTTTACAAAAGATCCACGAATTATGCTGGCTTAATGCTTTGAGCTACTCCCATGAGACGATTTTGCTTGTTCCCCGCTGCCGCCCAAACGGAGCATCTAAATTTCCCAAGCTCATTATCTAATAAACTCCTAAACAACAACTAAAACTAATAAATTTTTTATCCAATGCTAAGCTGAGCTTTTTATATATTTTTTTTCATGCACATCCACAAATGCGTAAATAAGATTTAATACATGTTATATTTTGGTCCAATAACTACCAACCATAGTATTAAACAAAGTAAGAAGGTTTTTGGCATGAATCAGGTTTCTCTCCTGATCTGATCATGTCCTGAGCAAATAAATCAGTTGTTGATTGTTTGTTAATAAATAAAAAAGTAAAGGAAGTTAAATTTTATCCATACACTAACATTAAGAGACACATGACAAGAAATCTTTAAAAGCTCAGTAATGCTTAGATCAGGAGATGATCCTCTTCCTTTTGGCATACTTGGGGTATTGTGTCTTATCCCTTTAATTTTTTCCACATGGATAACCTATTATCATGACTGGTTGAAATATATGTGTGATTGAATGGAAAAAAAGGCAGTATCCCAGAAGCATCCAAGATTTGCACAAAGCTAAGCTCAATCTTAAATTCAAATCAAAACTCGCACCTCTTCTTTGAGAATGAAGGAGCAAGAAAAATCGTCCTAATATAGCGCCCAAAAATTGCCAAAAAATGAAATAAGAGAGACGATGATTTTTTCTCTCTTTGCTATAACATTTTCTGCTAAATCGACTAGGAGTATTTTTTTTTATTTTATTATCTAAAATAAGATTCTATGTCTTTGACATTTGACTTAAGTATTTGAGGATTATTGATAGGGATGGCAATGGCGAGGGGAGGGGAGGAGACCAATCGCTCCGTACCCATCCTCGATATTTTGTATATGTCCCCGTCCCTTCCTCGTCCACATCAAAATTGCTTGAGAGAATCGTCATCCCCTCTCCGAATAATAACAGGGGATCCCCGAGGGTCCTCGATTCCCGAATAACTAATATATTTTTTTTTTCAATTTTGAGTTAATTATATTAAAATAAAAAATTCAAATAAAAGTAAAGTTCGAAATGTATCTTATATTAATATTAATCCATTACAAAAGTCACATACAAAATACAAATTATCAAAATAATTATCTTTGTCAATCTTCAAATCCTACAATAAAAAGAAAAAGAATTTACTTTTATATCGACAATAAAATAAATGAAATAAATGTAGATACTTAATTAATATTTTTAATAAAATAAAATTAAAATTAAAACAAAATTTTTGGGCTAATAGAATCTACCCGGCCTCTAATACAATCTACCCGATCTTTTTAATGTCCTAAATAAAAATTTAAGACTTTAATTAGTTAATTAGGCCTAAAGGTTTAATAATATAGATATTTTGATATTTGTTATTTTTACCAACATTTATAATTTTATAATATAATTCAAATTTTATTATTTATTTACTAGTAAATTTAAAAAACAAAATAAAAATGGGGGAAATGGAGAGGGGATGGGAATTCCACCTCATCCCCGAATAAGAAATTGGGTAAAAAAATTTTCCTGTACTCTCCCCAAATAAGAAATCGGGTATAAAATTTTCCCTGTACCCTCCCCGAATAGAGAAAATCCCTGAGGGTACCCGTTCCCGTAGGAATTTTTGCCATCCCTAATTATTGAGAGCTACAACACTAGCACACTTTACAATTATGACTACGATATCATGTTACAATTATAATTTTGTTCTTCGAATCCGAAAGTTAGCATCAACATAATTGATTTAAGAACTAGAATTTGCATCATCAATTTAAATATAAAAATTTTAAGTTACCATATTTATATCTACCCTATGTTAAAGGGTCACTTTATTCTGTTGTTATGCAGTCTGAGTTCTTCGTCGTTAGATTCGAGTTAGTGTAAGCGTACAGCAGATCTAATGGTTGTTGCAATTATTGTACCATACAACAATTGCAACATAGTTTTGCCCTATATTAAAAGTAATGTGTTTTCAATTGAAAATAAGTAGAACTGGTGAGTTTACTGAAAAGTGAAAATGGGTTGAGAAAGAGAGTTTACATCTAGCTTCCGTCGAACGAAAATCCTAATAATATGTGTGTGTGGTTAAAATATGAAAAATGCTAAAGAGAGAAAGAACGATAGAAAGGCGACAAAAAGTGTATTGAAAAGAAGGAGAAAGAAAATGGGCTGCGTAGAGAGAGAAAATAAAGTTCTCTCGTTTTTCTCTCTCTTTAGCATTGCTCTTAAAATATAGTTGCCAGAACCGCTGATGTGGTAGCCAACTGCGCCAAAGTTAGTTACAAATTTGCCAGTTCAGCTATGTTTGTTTGGAATTCTGTAATTACTGTTTTTTTAATCAAATTATCTTGGCATTAGCTTTGCATGATTCGGTGATTAATTAACATGGTTGCTGAAATAATACTTTAAAGACATATGTTTTTATCTAATCTTCATTAATTGAATCAGAAGAAAGATCTTTTTTTCAAAAAAATGTTTTGGAATTCTGTAATTAGTGTTTTGTTTAATAATTTAATAAGGGTAATTATCTTATCGATCGTTTAACATGATTCGCTGATGAATTAAAATGGGCTCCAAATTGTTGAAATAGTCCGTCAAAGACGTTTGTCTATGTCTAATCTTCATTAATTGAATCAGAAGAAAGAGAATGATTTCCATTAAATGATTAACGTGGCATGTTCTTAAGTTTAAATCGAATCTATGACCCTTGGCCGTGCATGATTTTTATCTGTTGATATAAGTGTGTCCACATTCTGTATTCTCTAAAAAAGGAGTTTGTGCATTTGGCTATTAGTTTCCTCCTTTGACTTAATAAGGGAAATTTGAAATTAATGTGCAGGGACTTTATGCACTAATAACGCAAATGAAATTGTTAGCTATTGGACTATAAGAGAATGATTTGTTGTTAAAGTGAAAATTGATGTTGAGTGAAGGAAAAATACTTTAATATTTCCTGTGTAGATACCCTCTTTCTTGATTAAATGTCAGCGGCACATAGTAAGAATCAAATGGAAGAGGGTGAAAGAAAGAAACTTTCTGTTTCACTCTAAATAACAATAGAACAAATTACAGTTTACATATGTATTTGAAGGTGATAAATTTAAGTAACAATCCCTAATAGGTAACAGTGAAATTGACTCGCTGGTAGCTTCATCTTCCGGTACCTGCAATGCTGAAAGAAGAAGGGCATGGAGGATTAGGAACTTCCAAAAGACCTTCTAACATTTGCAAGACCACCTTCATTGTAGGCCTTTTTGATGGATCTTCTTGAATACACCACATTGCTATCATCAACCATTTATGCAGCCTTGATCTGTCAGCCATTGCAGCTTCATCACTGTCTACCAAAACATCTAGTCTTCCTTCAACATAACAGTCGTAAGCCCAATCTGTCAATATTGCTCTGCTTTCTTCCTCCAACTCCATCTCCACACTTCTCCTACAGCAAATGATTTCCAGTAACATAACACCAAAACTGTAAACATCCACTTTGGCTGAGACGGGTACATTCTTGAACCATTCTGGAGCCACATATCCTCGAGTTCCTCTGATCATGGTATGTGTTCGAGACCGATCAGAGAGTAACAACTTGGATAATCCAAAGTCAGAAATCTTTGCGCTGAAATAGTGGTCTAGAAGTATGTTTTGAGGCTTTATATCGCAGTGAATGATGGGCACCCGGCACTCTTCATGCAAGTACACAAGCCCTCTTGCAATTTCCAGGGAAATCCGGACTCGGAGATTCCAGTCAGGTTTTGGAATTGCAAATATTAAGTTAGCCAAAGTGCCATTGCCCATGAATTCGTATACTAAAAGCCGGTTGAGAGCTTCATCACAGAATCCAAGTAACTGGACAAGATGCTTGTGATGAGTTCTCCCAATTGCACTCACTTCAGATTTGAATTCCCTTTCCCTTTCTTGAGCTAACCTGTCCAGTTTCTTGACAGCTATAGCGTTTCCTGAAGCAGATTTGAGGACTCCTTTGTAAACTATGCCAAAAGAACCCCTGCCGAGCTCTTCTTTGAACCCATCTGTTGCTTCTTTAAGTTCGTTATAGGAAAAGAATCGCAGATTTGTTTCGGAAGTGCTTGAATCTTGGACTTTATTTTCGTACTTTCTCCTCCGCCACTTAAAGTAAATAAGAATTCCTAGCAGCAGAAAGGCGTTGCAGAATAAAGAACCGCCCAGCAGGAAAGCTCCTAATAAGAATAATGGTCCCCTTTCCTTTTTACTGCCGGAATTGTCAGAAAAACCAGGAAATTTTCCTTTCCTTACTTTGAAGAGAACTTTTGAAAATTCGGTGTCCCGCAACCACCCATTAGAGAGTGGCAATTTCTTCTTCCAACATCTATTACCATCATATATGGCAACAGCACACAAGCAATCATGCAAGCAGGATATTTCACACTCTGTTTGATTATAAGGTTCCAACCTTTCATAATCTCCCAAGGGCCAGTCCACATTATTGAATTCCCTTATTTCATACAACTCTTGTGAATTTCTTGATCCATCATCTGGACCACAGCCTTGCCAGAAATTTGGTTTGCAGCCCCTAAATCTGTTACTAGGATCCACAAATACATACCCAGGTGGGCAGTCACAAAAAGGTCTCCCATTCTGAAGTGAGCAATAGCTATTGAAGCCGCAAGTGCCACTCCCAATGTCACTAATTAATCTTCTACACATGTTATCCGGAAGGGTTCGTGTAGGAAACCAGCTTTGGTTAGTAGAAGAATTCTTTGGATGAGCATATTCTGTGAGAACTCCATCGAAGTCCAATGTTGCTCGAAAATAATGATCTGTTTTAGGATTTAGTTGAGCCCACTGAGGCAATTGGACAATTTGACCATCATTTTTCACTATGTAAATATCAGCTGATTCATTGAAAACCAGCTGATGACCAGACTCAGAAGAATTAGAGCTGTAAGTATTACTGATATAATAACTTCTGTATTGGAATCGGCTTGGCCAGGCCACAGAAATGAGCTTAAGGCTTCCATTTGAAAAACGGAGCTCAAACCTGCCTTTGGAGAAGTTGGTTTCCGTAAGCCTGGAAACCAACTCGCTACCCAAATCTAATATTTGGGTAGGCAAGATGGTGTCTGTTGGACTTTTAAAACTCTGCCAAGCATAATCGGAATTGTTACCGGAGGCTCTAAGCACAAAATTACCTGTATCAAGCATAGCAGCGTCTGATACCATTTTGTCTGGCTTTCCATTCCATATTGCTTGGCCTCCAGGATCTTTAAGCAGAAGGCCGGTGGCAGTAAGTTCCAGCGTTGATCCTCTGGGAGCTGGGTTGTCTCCATTGGCATGCCAAACGATGGTTCTTTCAGGTATTTTGTTGAACCAAATGGCAAGCAAGAAGAGGTCCGAATTGTTGTTGAGTTGGCGAAATCCGAAAGCAAAATCCCGTGAAGGTGAAAACCATGAAGAGTTGTTACTGGTGCTGGAGAGAGATGAACCCAAAGTTATGTTATTGGCAGCAGGTACAAATGGCAGCAGTGGAAAACAGAGCAAGATAAGACAAGAGAGAGCCAAAGAATCCATAGAAAGTTTTTAATTGCAGGGAAGGGCTTTCATTTATTATAAGAATCGACGTGGAATAGAATCTTCTGTTGTTAGTCAATCGTAATAATTTTAACTAATCCATTCAGAAAGACTTTTATTCCTTTATTTAGAAATTTAAACACACATATATAAAGGAACGTCGCTAGGATTTTGATCGAGCTAAGACATTTAAAATCAAACATGACTCGAATGCGTGATTGCTAAGTTCTCATTTGAAAAATTATGTTGTAGGCCTTAAAAACTCCAAATGAAAGCTTGCCACATGCACAATCTTGCTCCTTATAAAGTGCGTCTGCATACATCTAATTGAAATCATATTTAAAGTATAATACAATTCTAAAAATTTAAATAGTAACATATACCATTACAACTATACCAATAAAGTGTTAATTTCTATGATGGAGTCTCTTATGTGGGCATTGTTATTAGGTTAAGTCGTAGGAAACCGCTGTTGAGAGAACTTGCCTCCGGTTCGAAAGGGACTTTAGTCCGGGTTGTGATGCAGCAAGGTCACTCCCATGGTACGGATATCTCGTGGTTATGACCAAAAAAGCATTACAACAATAATATTCATTGATAATAAATTTAGTTATTACAATTGTTCTCGTTGAAAACTCCTCATTGGGATTTTATGAGTTGAAAATAATGTATGATAGCTACATTATCAATATAAGCAAAAATATATTTTTCAATATACAAGACATGTTTATTGCTTAATTTAGTCTTAAAATCTTTTAATAATAACAAAAATATTCATATATTGCAACACACAGAGCAAACATGAATGCATGATAAAATTATAGATTTTAAAACTAGACAAAAGATTAATAAAAAAATTAGAAATTAGAAATAAGTAGACTTATAATTTATGGGTCAATGTTGAAAGACCAAATAATTAATTTTGTTTGAAGAGAAAACAAAAATAAAATTATGGACTAGTTCTTTAACCATTATACTAACATTTTGTTATGATTGTTTTTTATTTTAATATTTATTCTCATGTCTTTAATCGAGTTTCATGAAATGCTAATAACTAATTAAATTATTTAGAATGAGACATTTAAAGTAGGGATAATATGAAATATTTTAAAATTACTAGAGTTATTTTCAAAATTTAAAATTCTGCTGGGGCATTTTCATAAATAATAAATAAAATACAATTTTGTAATATAATCATAAAAAAAAAAAAAATTAAAAGCCCCACGGTGGCTCCGTCCCTACATATATGTGTGTGTATATATATATAGCCATTTTGAATCCGATTAATCCGATTTTATAGTCACACATGTTAGAACTTTGAAACTTTGACGTCAATAATATTGACCAAACATTTTTTAATCTAGAAGATTCAAAAAATTTTTTTGGAGACTATTAACATTAGACTACAACTATTTGGGAGTCGTTGGTTATCGAAAGATGTTTTACCTTGGAGCTATTAACATTAATATATTTGTATGTTTTCAAGAAAGTAGTGCTTTTATTCACTAACGTTGTAAATTTGATTACAAAACCGAACTGATTAAAAAGTCAACATGAAACATCCAAACCTTGTTCCCTTTTCGGAGTTAATTTCCTCGTTTTACAAATTAAACACGTGAAATTTTTCTTTCTCGAAGTCTTCTTCCAGGAAATTGGATAAAAATATCGGGTCAAGGGTGATCATTGGCTGCTACCGCCATGGTTATTAAATCATCACACAGCCCGAGTTCACCGTGATTCCGTGAGTAATTGAAATGGACTCCAACCAATCGAGATTATACAGAAAGTTTATCAAGTCAAAGACGTGGGCTGCATATCACGACCAAAAGTTCATCTAATCTGACAAAAAAATCAAAGTGAAGGAGAAAGACTGCTATTATGGGACGCCAAAGAGTCCTCGTCTAATTGGGACATGCATGGTTCCACTTCTATGCTGTACTCTATATATTCCATAACCCCATAAAAAGTCTTGAACCTTGACTTCAAGCATTAGGACTACGGAGCGGTTGATAATGTATAGAGTAAAGGTGTAAAAATTTATTTAGTCCATGTATTATGAAATTAGTATCTATTTAATTTTTATATTTTTAAAAATACCTCAAAATGTTCCTACTATTAAATGTTGATACTCGTGCCATTATTCTTTATTATTTTTATCTTACTTTTATAATATTATATTCTTACAGTAATCTTTTTTATAGTAATAAAAAAAATTAGATTATCAAATTAAACCTAAAAATAAAATAAAAACAAAAAAGGTATATATTAATTTTTGTGGAAGCTCACGTGTGTCCAAAAACAATTAATATTGTAAAAAATTAAATTATCATTTTTTTAGAAAATTAATATTCTAACTCCTCAGCAAAGTGTTCCACAAAAATATATATATATATATATAGTTCTTATTTTATTTTTGGTGTTAAACTGATAATTTAATTTTTTTTCTTTTTAATAATGTCTAGAAAAAATATTATTGCAATAGAGTAATATTGTAAAAATAAGTCAAAAGGAACAAAATGTAGTGACAACTGACAAGGGTGTCAATAATTTAATGGTAGAGATGGATTGAGGTATTTTGAAAAATATAGGGACTAAACATATACTAACTTCATAATATAGGGATTAAACGAACTTTTATCCTAAAGAGTAATATTGCACTTTAAAAAAACTTAACATTATGATACTAAACTCTCTTTTAAGTGTTTGAATTAGAGAATTTGGTACTAAAAAATTAAATTAATAAATTTTTATTTTCTTTATTTATTATTTTATTTTAAAATATTTATTTTTAATTCATTATTATTAATTATAACAACTTGATTATTATTAATTATTTTCAAGTTTACAACATTTTTAAAAAAATTAAAAAAAAAATAAAAATCCAAGCCCAGCCTAGACTTAGCCCTTACACTTCTTATCAATGGGCTTGGATATCGACTAAAAAATGTCCAGCCCTAGCCCTTAATTTGCCAACTCTATCCAAGACTTTCGCTATTCATCATTTTACGTTGAAATAAAATTTGTCCATATTTTGCTAATTTCTCCCTTCACATATCAAGGAAATTCTCGGTTATGTTTGAAAGAGTTGTACTGTGAATTTATCCTCATCTGCTGCAAATGAAATGCTTACATGTAAGTATAGTCGAATGATCTATCCGCAAAGGAAGTAAAAATTGATGTTTTGCAAAGGAGAAGTCTGATTGCTCTCTTGCATTACATTTTTTTTCATGTGTACATTTTACTTTGTGTATCTATTCTTTTATAAGTAACCGAGTGCTAATCACCGTTCTAGAGTATTGGCTGCGACTTGAGAGGTACACACTACACATTTGGAAAAAAATTATTGGAGAGTGTACACACTAGATGGAGCACCGATGACTTTTTATGATCCAGAGTTGGACATTGACCAAAAAAATCAATAACAGTGGGTGTGTATGCTTTTAAAACCCCTAGATTTTGCAGTCAAGTTAGGCTGGTACCTTATTCGCACGATAGGTGTAACAGGAATGTTCTTGTATGCACTTTGAACAATTTATCCTGGGCTTCCGTTCGGCAAAACTCAGCCCGCGTTCTAGCCCAAGCTCAGAAAAACACATTGGCATGCTCTTTGCACTCTCGGCGCAAAATTACAGTATGTCACTCTCACTAGACCAAAGATAGCATTTTCTGTTAATGAGCTTAGCAAATTTTTTAGCTTCACCAACAACAGAACATTTGGAGGCTTGTAAGAGGCTTCTAAGATATTTGAAGGGAATAATTCATTTTGGCTTACATTTTTATCACTGTGGCACCTTGCAGATGAATTGCTCAGTGATTCAGATTAGGCATGTGACAAAGATGATCGCAAATCAGTGGCTGGTTATGCTATCTGTTGTGGATGAATAACGACCGGACTCCGAGTTTCCTTTCTCTACTGAGGACCCCGTTGTCTAACCAAGTCCTCGACACACTGGAGCAAGATTTCGGCTCGCCTCATCAAAAGAATCTCCACCAGGATGCCATCGCGAGCAAATATCTCTACTCAGGAAGGGTCATCATGACGGGTAACTCACTCCCGCCATCGAGCGCATCACTCGGCGAGATCAAGCCGAGGCCCGTTTACCGCCCGCCAAACTCGGTACCGCCACGCGTCTGCCGTGTTGTTCACACCGCGCGCGTTAAGCGGGTGGAAAACCGAAGGGTGGGAAGATCCGCTATAAATGCGCGATCGAAGAAGGTAAAGGGTTGGACAAAAAAAAAAAAGGGATCTAGGAGATTCATATTTGAGCACTTATTTTGACTCGAACCACTAGATTTGTGGTAGTTTTCGAGATACGAATCGGCGACTTGGCGTCGGAGGGTTTCGAGAAAAAACCCTTATCTGGTACTTGTGTAGGATATTGGAGAAGAAGCAGGTTTTTCGCTCGAGATAGCGGAGGAAATTGGTGAAGAAGCGACGAGGAGTGACATTGGTTGATCAAACGAGGAGGAATTGTCGTTGTTGAGCGGACAAATTCGGCATCAACATTTGGCGGCGTCGTGGGGAAGCAAAAGCTTAGTATCAAAGTAGAAGAAGAAGAAGAAAATCATGGATATGGCGGGAAGTAGTGCTCGGGGAGGCACAGGTTAAATGAATCAACAGGAGAAATAGTGAGAGGCGAGCAGGGGATGCATGAGCGGATGGAGCGAATGGAGGCGGATGGAAACCGACAACCATTATATTAAGTGGACAAAGGCTCGGGAGGCGTGGGAGAAGCGGTGTAGGATGCAGGGGCCCGAAGGAATGGTGATGAGAAGGTTACGCAGACAAGGGAGGGGGGGAAGCTAAGTCATTGGGCAATGATCCAGTCTTGGAGAGGAAGCCAAGTCGAGAGGACGGTTCGCTAGATGTTGGTAACAATGGTGGGCGGAGCGAGGAGGAAGAGAAACTGACAACATCTGCGTGATGTTGAGCTAGAAACGAGACCGGTGGCGGCACGTGATCACGGTCGAGCTCATGGAGGAGGAGGTCAGGCTGGCGCGGATAATAGGCGACAGGGTTCCTATAAAGCGCAGAGTTGGAGGATAATCTTTGGGCAGTCACCTCTCTGCGGAAATTATCATCATCAGAGACTTAGCCTCCCGACTCGGATATCTTTGGTGATCATTGGTGCGGCGGTTTAATGATATAGGTGCGAGGACTCTCCCGTACTCGAGAGATGTCGGGTGTTCCCACTAACATTGGAGGCGAGCACGGGGTGGTATCGGACGCTTGCTCGAGGAGCGTAAAGCATTCGACGGATGTACCAAATATTTGGAGCACTTTCGAGGCGATGGCCGGAGGATGACATGATGGGTGATGGCGCAGGGAGGAGACCTGCGAGAATTTAGAGGTATCAATGGGTGCTCGACCTTGGGCTTTAATCACTCAGCTCTCGAGGGTTGAAAAGTGGAGTGAGAATAGGCGGTTGTGGTCGAAACCCCAATCTGATCGTATTGACTATGAAGAGGGATATGGAGATTAGGAGGAAAAGGCTACGAAGATTAGAAGCGAGCAGATGGAAGGGCTGAGGAGGAAGGATAAGAAAGCCTCAGGAGGAGGGTCGCGGAGGAGCACCAGGCTCATGGGGAAACACTGACAGGCTCAATCTGACCCAGCAGGCGCAATCAGGAGGCAATCCGCTTTCACCAAGATGCTTGGGGAGGATGGAAGCGTACAACCATCGTCATCCACCGGTGAGCGGCATGATTGGCGGAAGAGCGCTGATGTCCGATGTCCGCTCCACCTCGTCGAAACAATGCCCCAGGGAAAGAAGCGGTGCACAGTCGATCGAGCCAAAGTTATGGACGATGCACAGCCGTTAGGCAAGTGTATCGATCGATCAATCGTGGCTCTATACCTCCAATAAGTTGCCCGGCGAGAGAGGCAGGGCGATTTTGTGATTTCCATGACATGGCCACGCGCGTCGAGACTTGCGGAACAGTGATTTAGTGAGGAATCGATATTTGGGCGAGTTTATCGATGGAGCACTTCGATCAAGTCGTCGCGGTCGACCGGAGGGCGTATGGGAGCGGCGACTGTTGTGAGAGTTATTGGAGGACTTTGCGGAGATTGAATAGATCCGGGAAGAATTATGCGATATGCTATGACCGCAGGAGGTATTCTTTCCGGTAGCAAAATGGGCGAGAACCGGTCGATAATGTGGAGACGGATGAAGGCGAAAGGGTATTATATCCTCACGAGACGCACTTGTTATCGAAGCCATCACTGTGAGAGGTTCGATAGAATCACGAGTCGTCTGAGCTCGATTGATGTCCTTTCAAATCTTGGGAAATGGGGATAGCGGATCGAAGATACTGAAAGGATTTGGAGGAAACCCCGGCATAGGCGTGGTCATTGCCGATTACAATTTCAAGTCCATCGAAAAACCATGATTACGGATTTTGTTGTAGTCGATGAGGAGAGTCCTTATCATGTGATTTTAGCCGCCTACGAGATCTAGCAAGGCGATCTTTGTCTGCTTAGCCTCAAGTATCGGGTTAATGGAATAGTTGGGGTCGTACGGGGAAGTCAGAGAGTTGCTCGGAGCTGCTACTCCACGGCAGCAAAGGAGGCAATGCAAATCACCTCGTTAGATGCCCGAGCAGAAACCAGGGGTGGAAGACAGGAATCAGTCGAAGAATTAGAGACAGTGGATTTGATACAAGGCACCCCGGGAAAGACGGTACAAGTGGGGTCGAGATTGGAGGAAAAAGTGCGGGCGATAAGCTGATCCCATGCGGATGTATTCGCACGGGCCGAGGATATGCAGGATCGACCGGAGTGGCTTGCCACCGTTAGCCATAAAGAAGGGTGCGTGCGGGCGATGTTTGATCGGAGGTATGAAGCCATAAATGGCGAGGTGGAGAAGCTTTGGCGAGATTCATTCGTGAGGTGAACTACCCGAATGGATATCGAATGTTGTCCTCGTGAAGGGCTAATGGGAAGTGGAGAATACTTGAGACACCAATGACGCCCAGACGTTTTCCAGCTGATTGACCGTCGACTCCACTGAGAGCCCGGTTTCTTGAGCTTTATGGATACTTCAGGATGATAATCACAAAGGAGACAAGATGAGGCATACGGTGTTTATTACTAATCGGGGTTTGTTCTGCAAGGTAATGCGGTTCAAAAGCGTTGAACATACGTACGGAGGTTGGTGAACAAGGTCTTGAACCGATAGGGCGGACTATAGGTATATGTGGATGATCACGCAGTCAAATCAAAAACACGTAAAGCACTTGCGGAGACATTTGAACTTTTAAGATATAAGATGAAGCTCAAGTGTGCTTGGGTAATCGAGAGGAAATTAGATTTATGGTGAGCCATCGGAGGATCGAGGCAAATCCGAAGATTCAGCGATAGTGGGAATGAGGTCTCCTCTGTAAAGAATCTGATCTCAGAAGCTAAAATTTCTCGCATTCGTATCCAAAGCTCGATAGGTGTCATGTATTCTTCCAAGTGATGAGGAAGGGAGAAAAACAGAATGGGCCTTGAGTGTGTGAAGCCTTCGGCGAGCGTGCTGCGGCAGCCTTGTACAGAGGGACAAGCTTTCCCTATCTTTTTGAACATCTACCAGCCATTAGTGAGAGAGGAGGAAGGGTCCGGCGTCCATATACTATCTGAGCAAAGCCTTGGGAGAGGCAGAGACAAGGTACCCGGATGGAGAAATGGGCACGGCTTGTAGTGGCGCTCGAAGTTGAGACCCTGTTCAAGCATTCCCATTCTTGTGATGACTAATCAGTTGTTGAGACAAACATTATTCTGACCGGATGCCTCGGTCGGCTCGTTAAATGGCGATGGGGCGTGAGTTTGAGATCGTTATAAGCCGGCGTGATAAAAAGCGATAGACTTTGTAGCGGTTCACGAAAATCATGCGACCGATGAGTGTTCAGGAGAAAAGAGCAGTTGGCGGTCTCAGTTGATGGGTCCTCGGGCGAACAAGGTTCCGGAGCAGGGGTTATGTTAAAAAGTCCAGAAGGGGAGGAGATCTCTTATGCGGTTAGATTGGGATTCATTACCAACAACCAGAATATGAGGCTACGATAGCGAGGTTGGAGTTATTAGGCGATGGTAGATAAAGTGAAGAGTGCGGTGATTAGGTTGGTGGCCAATCACGTAGACGTTCCGGCCAAAGACAACAAGATGGGCGATGCTTGGAAAGTAAGCGAGATGATCAAGACGTTTGAATAGAATGTCTGCAAGTTCGAGGCGAGAACTTCCGGGACATTACGCGAGAATGGCGGTATGGCACCAAATGCCGTCGATCCGAAACCAAACCCACTCGGCGTTGGCGAGAACTTGGAGATGATGAGAATCGGACCTCGTGGATGGACCCAATAATCTAAAACATAAGAGGCAGGATTACCGAGATAAAATGGGATAGAAAGATCAAATGCAGGATCGAGGTATACAATGGTTGATGGGGTGTTATATCTAGTACACTTTGCGATATCTGGGCGAGGATGATCACATGTACTAAGGGAGGTGCGAGGGGTTTGTGGAAATCATTCGGGCGGACGTACATGCGCAGGTATTTCGGATGATGCAGATGCTCGAAGACCGGAGTTGTAGAAACGCCAAAACTTTGCGAGCATCACGCAGCCACCAAGCTCACCGGCATGGCGTCACCATGGCGTTCTCGATGGGGATTGATCTGTCGGACCCTTACCAGGGGAGGAGAGCGCGCACGTAGGTGACTATTTCAAAATGGATCGAGGTGGAAGCCGTAGCGTAGAGAAAGAGACAGTTTTATTTGGAGGAATCTGGTTTGCATGGAATTCCTGTAATGTGATAGACGTTCGATAATCAACTTTAGAATTGCGAACAGAATTGAGGTGAACGCTCTCTCCCCGCCATCCCAATGGGCGGTCGAGATGAACAAGGTTATTAAGAGGCTTTTGAAGACGGTGGGAGAGAAGAAGGGTGCATGGGTGGATGAGCTGAGGTGTTATGGCATACACAACACAAAAGCTATGAGGAGAAACCCGTTTGCTTTAGCCTTTGGACATGAGGCGTTGCACTGCGGAGATTGGCGTGCCCACCCATCGTCACAGACACATGAGGTAGAAAATGAAGAGATATGCACAATCTTAATTTCTTGGGTGAAAAGAGAGACATTGCCTCGATAAGTGCGCCTTACCGAGGTGGCGTCATTACAACCGAAGGTGCACATGGCGATTCGAGCGGTGTGTTGGGTGCTTTGAAGGGTGAACAGTCTGAAAGATTCAACCCAGGGGTGCTCGGCCCAGGAAGGTCCGTATGGGGTGGTGGTTGGACCAGGCATATAAACTCATTCGTGCGAGATGGGTCCGAAGCGACCATGGACGTCCATCTCAAAAATACTTCGAAGTGGACGAGTCACGTCTATTCATGTTTTTATCAGCTATTGTTTCTGCTTATTTTCATCAATAACATGTATGACGAGCTGCACCGTTAATGAGAATTATGAGGAATTTCATGAATAATACTCGTGTAAAATATTCCAAGGCATGCGAAGGCTCAGTGTCAAAGCGGCACGGTCGATGGCGAGACCTCCGCGTGCGGATCGCTCGACCACAGGCGGCGACTCCGTATCCTAAAATATTCAAGGCATGCGAAGGCTCGGTCTCAAAGCACGTCGATGGCGAGACACGAAGCCAAGTTCGGATCGGCCGCGGCGGCGGACTCAAGTATCCTAAAATATTCTAAGGCGCGGTGTCTGGCACGGTCGATGGCGAGACACGAAACCAAGCGTGCCCGGATCGGCTCGACCACACGAAGGCGAGCAAACTCCAAAGTCTCCCAAGATATTTCTAAGGCATGCGAAGGCTCAGTGTCTCAAAGCCTGGTCGATGTCGAGACACGAAACCAAGCGTGCCCGGATCGGCTCGACCACACGAAGGCGAGCAAACTCCAAAGTCTCCCAAGATATTTCTAAAGCATGCGAAGGCTCAGTGTCTCAAAGCCTGGTCGATGGCGAGACACGAGCTGCCGAGATCTGCTCGACCAAGCGGCGGCAGACTCGAGTTTCTAAAACATCCAAGGCAAGTACAAGGCTCGATGTCTCACATTGGGTGGCGAGACACGAAACCAAACTGCGGTCTGCCGACCACGCGTGAGCGGCGGACTCAAAATTTCTTAAAATATCCTAAAGCACTGGCTCGATGTCTGGGCCGCTACATGGCGACACGAAGCCAAACTTGCGGGATCTCACGAAGTCGTGGACGACTCAAGTTCTTGATCTCACTCAAGAAGAAAACTAAGCCTACGCTCTTAAATCGTTGAAGTCAAGCAAATTATCGGAAGCACAAGAACAAAATACTTATGCGAGATGAACAAAAACAGTATAAAGACCAGAAAATTCTTATTAAAGGAGGATCGATAATGACATGAACATATTAAAGAAAGCCTATAGTACATCTAAGAAGATGAAGGTTCAGGAGCCGCTTCTGCCGAGTTGGCGGTGGGTGAAACGGAGGTCTCGAGTTGTCCCGGGAGTATGGGCCTCGATCACTGATAGGATCGATGCGAGGAGGGAAGTCGCCTCGATGGGAGCATCCTGCTCGGGAACATCCATCGGAGCATCGGGGACCGTCGCTTGAGCATCGCCGTCGTGAGCATCCGTTATTTCTTTTTGACTCTTACGGACTCTTCTGCGCCTCTTTCACTCATCATTATCTTGAGTCACCCGTGGTGGTGATCCGTTTCAGGTGTTGCTTCGATACCATGATGCATCGATAAGAATCGCCCTGCTCATCGATCTCTCTATCCTGCCATATGGTGGGTGTCACGGTGGGCGAGCGACTCGGTGAGCCTCGTAAGTGTTGAGTCTCAAAATCGTCTTTCTTCACCTCATCTTCAGGGTGTGACTTCGCTCGAAAGAAGATTGCTCCAGAACATTCTCATTTAGATTCTTTCTCGCCTTACGGCACGTTCTGGCCGATTGAATATCATCTTTCATCTTGTAGTCATCGACCGAGCCTTGTAGTAAGTGGCGGACAACCCAAATGGTAAGCACCAAATTGCATACCCCATACTAGTTCGAGTGTTTGCTTGAATACTTCCAAGTCTTTTTACCACCTGCCGCAAGCTCATAAGGCGTCAATTGGTCGATCATCCATCATTTAGGTGCTCCTCAGAGGAGGAGGCCCACTCTAGTAGTGCTGCAGCCTCACCGTAGGGGCGAGGTAATATTTTCGAGGCGGACCATTACGTTAGCTTTCGCAGAGGCCCTCTCTGGCCTCCTGGCGGTCGGGACGACGACGCTTTCTAGTCAACCACATCCTCCTCCATGACTTCACCGGTATAGAGGGGTGACAGCTGTGAGGAGAGTAGATCTCGTGCGGCGGGATCTCGCCGTTTGAACCCGTCAGTCGGCTTTCGTACTTCCAAGAACCTCGGACAACCAAGAATCATGCTGACGGGTTAAAAGAGGAGGAAAGCGGATGAAGGGAGGCGGAGATACAAAATATCCAAAGCAAGCGGGGACTACAGCGAGAAGGACATAAACCCTCCCATCAATCTCTCACTTGACCCCAGGGCCCCAAAGAATCTGTCTTTCCACCACTTTGTCGGAAGGTCTTTAAAGGTTTCCTGGTCTTGAGCTCGTGAAGTAATATCATCCCGCATCTTTGGGACTACTCTTGGTGGTATAAATACTTGTCGTGGGCTCGCTTTGACCACATTTGCTCTGAGGCGAATAGACCGAGCCTCCACTGGGGTTAAGTGACGGGGCAGGCTAATCCGTAGCGGTAGATAAAATATATGCAATGGAAGTCTCATCCCAAACTTAAAACTCTCAGTAATGAGTAGCACCCACAGGTATTTGAGTATCCTTTCAGAATCCCGCGGTATGTCCTTGGGAATCACAGTACTAACCCAAGCTCCTCGAGGTCTTCTGGTCGAGCTAACCATATAATCTATGGGATGGCTTTCTCTTGGGTTTCTACCTCTTTCTTTCTTTCCGGTCTCCCAGCGAGGATGCCTCATGGGACTCCTACTTCACTCTGTGCCCTCCGAGCGAAGACCCCTTATTACCGCCAGGGCGTCACCTCAAGATGCCCCGTCTACCACCTGGGGGGAGGCTCTCTAAGGGAACCCACAAAGGAGACCGATAATCCGTGGAGAATCAGGCTCATCATCAATCTCAATTATTTTCTCCTTCCTTTCGACATCTCCAACACTCTACTCACGACGACATTCAGAAGAAAAGCAAAGAAGAGAGGACAGCAATGAAATCAAAGTCGAAAAAGAGGAAAATGATACGAAAGAATGGCACCTACGTATTCAACGAAAAGAGTTAGAGACAACGGATAAATTCCAGCAAAGTGAGAAAAATTTTGTTTAGGTCAATCGCGTCCGAACCGGACGCCTCATTTATACCATAAATGCACGCGTTTAGGGATCCATAAATCGGTTTGAAATTCAAGCGGATGGGTAGATCATACCACCACCATTTCATTATGGCCGGTCTTGAAGAGATGTCTATCCATGAGGTAACCCGATGGGCGTCACACACAATGGTGTCATTTCGGAAGTTAGACTACGTGGGAGGAGATCAAAGTTATCAAGTTTCAATAGACATTATAAATACGAGCGGGACTGGTGTTGTGGATGAATAACGAGACCGAGTTTCCTCTCTTGAGGACCATGAGCGTTGTCTGAATCGTCCCGACATCTGGAGCAAGATTTCGCCTCATCGAGAATCTCCAGGGATCTTGCTCAGCGAGCAAATATCTCTACTGTCCGGAAGGGGTCATGCGGGAGGTAACCTCACTCCACCGGCCGTCGCCAGCGCGTCACTCGGAGATCCAAGCCACGAGGCCCGTTTACACCTTCCAAACTCCGGGCATGAGCCTCTCGAAACCGCCACGTTTGCATCAACACACAGCAGCGTTAAGCGGTGGGAAAGCGAAGGTGGAAGTCGGGAAGCCTATAAATGGCGCGATCGAAGAAGGTAAAGGGTTGGACAAAAAAAACAAAGGGATCTAAGAGATTCATATTTCTTGAGCACTTATTTTGACTCGTAACCACTAGATTTGTGGTTTTTCGAGATACGAATCTTGACAGGCGTCAGGGTTCTGTGGAAAACCACCGGCTCGACTGGTACTTGTGTACGCAGGATATTGGAGAAGAAGGGAACGGGTTTTTCTGCTCGAGATAGCAGAGGAAATTGGTGAAGAAGCGACCAGGGAGTGACATTGGTTGATCAAACGAGGAGGAATTGTCGTTGTTGCCGAGCAGACAAATTCGCGCATCAACACTATCTATCTTGGTCCAAACTTGGTTTCTTGGTGTTCGAAGAAACAATCAGTCGTCTCAAGGTCAAGTACTGAAGCTGAATACAGAACTTTGGCTCAAGCTACAACTGAAGTTACTTGGATTCAGTATTTACTTAGTGAATTTCATATTAATCTAGCGACAACTCTTATAAGGTGGTGTGATAGTCAGATTGCTATAGCATTAGCTTACAATCTAGTTTATCATGCTAAAACTAACTATGTTGAACTTGATATTCACTTCATGGTAACAACTAAGCAAATTGATGTTCAATTCATTCCTAGTGAAGACCAAACTGCAGATGTTCTTACGAAGGCATTAACTTTTGGCTAATTTCACTATCTTCGTAGCAAGTTGAATGTCCATCTAGGACAGTTCAGCTTGAGTGGGGATGTTACGGAGTATGATAATATGGTGTAGATGAGGACATCAGATAAATGTCGTTGCTCCTCTTGGTTAAGTGACCAGCTCAGCAATAAAGCTAACGAACTGAATGAGCATGTATGACACATATAACAAGCTTTAGTTAAGCATTTCTGATTGTATATAATATAAGAGCTGTAATCATTTAGTAACTCTTGATTGGAATG
Source organism: Citropsis articulata (assembly GCA_030449925.1). Taxonomy (NCBI): domain Eukaryota; kingdom Viridiplantae; phylum Streptophyta; class Magnoliopsida; order Sapindales; family Rutaceae; genus Citropsis; species Citropsis articulata. The sequence continues at coordinate 4,400,047 of JASUUH010000019.1, read as the reverse complement.
GACACAAGTTCCAGATTCTTCTACTCTCTTTCTCTCCATAACTTTCTTTCGCTTTCTCTTTAATTTTCTCATTTGCCAAACATGTAATTACAAAATCTTTCACTCAAAGAGCTTAGAGGAGAATCCAAAAGAAAAGAAAAGTAAAAATAACGACTGAAGAAAAGGAAAAAAAAAAAAGGAAAAAGAGAAAAAGGACAATTAGAGAAAAGAAAAAAATTAAGGGCAGTTTTCTTTTTTGTTAGTTTAGAATTTTAATTAGTCCAAAACAGTGAGTTTAGAATTTTAGTTAGGGAAAAGGACACAGAGACCCCTATTATTTAATAAAGGGACACAAACACCCTATTGTTTCAAAAAAGACACATAGACCTCATTGGTTAACGGAAATCGTTAGTTTTAACAGAATTTATAAGTTTTATGTATAATTACCGTTATATCCTTTTAACATTAAAAAAAATTTATCTATTATCTATTTTATCCATATATTATTAATAAAATTACAAATATACCCCATTATCTTATTTTTTATTTAATTTTTTAATAAATTCTCTTTAAGCCAAATAAATTTAATCTATTACTCAAAAATAAAAATAAATAAAATTAATTATTAATGCTATAAGAATAAAAATTCTCTATATATCAATCATTTAAACTTGTATAATCAAAATAATTTAAAAAAATTAATTAACAAAATTTTAATTGTACAAAATAACATATCAAATAGAATAAAAATCACTAATAAACATAACAAATAATCCTTATATCATAGTATTGTATCAAATTGGTACTTGTAAATATTACAACAATAACGATAACATTTTTTGAAAAAAATAATCTGTTCACAAATTCTGTTCGGAAACATCTAGCTTTCTCCTCGACTACCGAGGCGCTGTTAATCCATTTCGCATCGTGAAAATATAAATGCCTTTAGCCTCGTATCGCCTCGATCAAGAAAGACTCAAAGAAGAACCATTACAAGAACGACTGTAAAGAGCGATGAACAACGAACGAGCAAAGAACGATTTACACTAAAATGACCAAATAATCTATCGCTAACTAAAACGACCAGCTAGAAATTTTCGACGTCAAGATCAAAGAATTAATTTGATGAACGACTTCAAAGAACCACGCAGCTGGCAAAAGACGAGCTAGCCCCATATGCGACTGGACGACGCATGGCAACGCGAAAGGGTGATCCAAGACATAGTCATGGCACTTCAGTTAGCCCAAATGACTCCTAGCCGAGTACAGCCCCACGCCAAGACCGGGATCGGGACGCAGTCAACGCTGTGAGCAGATCCAAAGAAAGTCATGGCAAATTTCAAGAACTCCAATGACTTCCCAAGAGTCTTCGAATAAATTGGGCCCGACAAACCATACAGACAAGTATGATTCGTCAAAGATCCTACATGCCCGCTGCTTGGTTTTACGCGGTGGTGCGGTGTGTTTGTGCGTTTTGTTCGTCTGTTTTCAATTTTGTTCGTGAGTGTGGGGGGTTTTTGGGTCAATTCATTGATTATTAATATGTAATTACAATTTTAACCTTTGACTAACTTAACGAAAATATTTCTGTTAACCAACGGGGTCTATGTGTCTTTTTTTAAACAATAGGGGGTTTATGTCCCTTTACTAAACAATAGGGGTCTCCGTGTCCTTTTCTCTTTTAGTTAGGTAAAAATAGTAAGTTTTTGTAATTATTAAGGAAAGTTAAGAATATATCTAATCTTGTTCATATAATTATTTAATTACTACGTATCAAAATCTCTTATAAAGATTAGGAAAAACTATATTAGAAGAGGATCCAAATCCGATTAGATTTATGGCCTCTTAATTTTTTAGTTAGGAGACCCGATTGATTACGGACCAAGATTCATTTACAAGTTTATAAATCATATTATTATTATTATTTTTTGCGATAAACTTTTCTTCGGAGCTCCCCCCCTCAGAAAAAAAAAAGAAAAGAACAGAAAGTAGCTTTGATGCATATTTAATACGCATCCTGATAATGTTTTAGATGCAACTACAATCTTACTAGTTTAAAGTTGTCTAGATGAAGCACCTTGAACAAGGCTATATTCAGAGCAGGAATTCAGAGGAATAAACTATTGAGCATCGATGACACAACTCCTCCCTGAAAATGTTGTCAAGTTTCGTGTGCAGCTTGTCAACTCTTTTCCCATAGCATAAGTGCCCAGCAGCCAAAAAACTCTTTCATCAGATGCTCTGATGACTAAAATCATCATTTTACAAAACTGAAATCACCCGTATGGCTTGTGAACTGAACCTACCTCTCGAAACCGCCATGTTGCCCGGCACCTTAACGAGTGAATAACTTCACATCCATCAATTAAAACAAGCTTCTTAATTTGGCAATGAGCGAATATAATACCAGATACACGGGGCAAAGAAGCCGGCGACCCTTCATAATTTGGCAAGTTAAATTTGTCCTTTCTTTATTGAAACCGTAGACGACTATCGTCTTTACATTTATTGTTTATATGACGTGTCGTCTTAGCTCTCTCCGGCAGACGTCCTGTCGTCGAATCTATGGACCGACATCATCATCATCATTACGACAATTCGTCTGATTGATTTTAAAATAGAAGTCTTGTCGTCGACCCACTCCCCCACTCTTACGCGCCGGGGGGGGGGGCCCAAACCACACCACACACCCTTCGTTGTTCACCTAACGTTAAAATTTCATCTGTTAGAAATTTTTATCATTCGCATGTTTTTATTTTAACTAATCAATTACAACGTGTAGGGCTGGGCAAAAAAACCGCATACTAGTGAAAATCGAATCGAACCGATCCAAGGCAATCGTTTAAAGCGGTTTTAATTTTTAAAAAACCAAAAAGATTTGATATTTTGGTTTATTTAATAAACCAAAGATGAACCGAAAAAACCGAATTATTTTTAAATTTTTATTTAAATTGACACTTGTAAAATTTTAATTGATAGTTTACAATAACTAAAATAGATATGCACACACACAATTACAAGTATATATATATATATATTACTATTACCACCAAAAGTAACCCTAATTCCTTAAAATCAAATTAAAAGCTTGAGTTATGGGTCTATTTAGTGAGAACTGAAAATTGAGTATAAATTTGGCTTGATAAAAGTAAATTCACATGACAAATTCTTAAGAAATTGGTGCATTAAATGGTAATTTAGCATTATATTAATAATGTCACATTTTGTATTCAATGTAATATAATATCATTTTATCGTATAAAACCTATTATTTAAATCATCATATTTTTCATATATTGCTTTTGTTATAATAATTAACTATAAATTCTATTCAAATGAAAAATTTAGAAATTCAAAATATTGTTTTATCTTCGGCTACCTCTCAAGGAAAATTGTGCTTGTCATCAAAGATAACGCAAAATGTTAAAGAAGCTCACTGTACAGAGAAGAAGGAAAAGCTAAAGCTCAGAAAGATTAACAAGTCTATGACGTTAGATGATAGTAAGCAAAGCGACAACTTAGCTGCCAGCTCAGCATCAGTTGTTGAAGTCTGTTTCAATTCATTGTGTACACTTAACTGGAACTCGGCTCAATATCCCAAGAGCATCCAAGACTTGCACAAAGCTAAGCTCAATATTAAATTCAAATCAAAACTCTCACCACTTCTCTGAGAATGAAGGAGCAAGAAAAATCACCCCTAATATAGCACCCACAAATTACCAAAAAATGAGATAAGAGAGACGATAATTTTTTTCTCTTGGCTATAACATTTTTTGCCAAACCGACTAGGAGTATTTTTTACTTTATTTTATTATCTAAAATTTACTTTAAACACTTTGTTTCTCTAACATTTGACTTAAGTATTTGAGAATTATTGAGAGCTACAATTACGACTATGATATCACATTACAACTATAATTTCATTCTTTGAAGACGGAATTTTAGCATCTACATAATTGACTTAAGAACGAGATGTTAGATTTATTTCTCACATTTTGTGGACTGGCATAAATCATTCTAATTGTTTTCTATATTTTACCGAATTAATACGTGACTAATGTCGAATATTAAGGAGCAATTTTGTGTTCGTTTATTAAGTGATTAAATATTATTATTGAGTCGATTATACATATCTGATGAGTATATTATGACGAGTATAATATATGAATTGTGTTATTTTAAACCGTAATGGGATGGGCATTTTATGATTAACACATGAGGTCCCTGTTTCAACCACAGTATTTAAGTAACTTCAGCCCATTGGAAGTTAACTGTTCACGAATCTGTGGCACGAGTGCAGTGCACCTCTCTCCCTCTCTTTTCCTTTCTGTGCGTGTACAGTAAATCAAGAAGGAAAAATTCGAATCTGAGCTGAAGTGAAGGAAGCAAGCTTTCAGGAGTTGAATCAAGGCTGTAACAACTTTGTTAAAGCTCCACAACAAGCTTCCACGTTCGGATTCATGGGTGATCAAGGTAAAATTCGAAATTTTGCCTAAAGCATGTGTTTATTTGGAAATACAAGATTAAGGGCATAGAGCTCGTATTTGTTCTAACAATTGGTATCAGAGCCCATGGTTGTGCATTTCCTTATAAACCATGGTCGAATTTTTGGTGAAATATCACTCATGGAGTTTTTCCTTTTAATTTCGAATTTTTGGGTTTTTCGAATTTGGGGATATTTGAGTATATGGTTGTTAAATAAAGCATGAGTGATGATTTTGGAGTGAAAATATAATTTTTCCATAATTTTTGGTGGCCAAAATTGGGTGGGTATGAACGAAGTCACTGTAGCTCACTGTAGCTGCACTGTTGAAGCTTCGCGAGGTTGAAGATGATCTTGTGGGATAATATCATTGAAATCCCTAAACTTTGCGAAATATCCTTATGGCCCAATATGTTTGAAAATTTTTCATAATGGTCCTTGACCGAAGGTCAACATAGTACAATATCATTTGGTCCCTTAAAGTTTTGGTAAATTATATTATGGCCCAATTATTTATTTTATTTTATTTACAGTTTGGGCCAAAAGTTTTAATATTTAAAACAGTGAGCATAATTCTGAAAATTAGTCATTTAAGTCCAAAATTCTTACAATTTTGACGATTTTTTCAGAATTTTAAGGTTAAAATAATCCATCATTGTTGGATGCTATGGGCATAATATTCATACATTTAATTGAGGCATGTAGATATATTTTATTTAATTTAATATCTTGGTGGAAGTTTTATTTGTGTGTGATAAAGTTTATTTAGTCTCAATTTTGTTAATGTATAAAATATAAATATAATGCAAAACTACAATTTAGAGTGATTGCGTATCTACTTGTCGTAGGACCAATCATGATAAATTATTTATTTGTGATTGAATGCCATTTATAATTATTAATTACGGATTATGTGATGGATTGTTGTGTATTATTATCGAGATCATACGGGTGATTAATCTTCTTTACTTGTGGGTAGATAAAGAGATTTGTTGAGTATTTTCTACTTGGTGGCTTAATTACCACATGGTAATAGGTCGATGTTGGTATTATATTGACTTATGCTTTATCTTTGGGTTAGTGCATTCTATATTGCTAAGGATGCCTAACATATTGTGTTATTCTTGGAGAAGCTTAGAATGAGAGTCATTGATTATAGCATGATTTTGTTTTGCATGTGATAATTTTGTTATTAATTCCTCATCTAGAATATTCTCTCATTCTCCAAGTTGCCTCCTCGAGACTTTAATGCGTCGAATTTTGAGGTGGCGTGAGTCCGTTATGTTTTATCTGTCTACATTAAGCGAGACTTGGCATTAAGAGTAGATGAACCCAAGCCCACGTATAAGAAACCTTTGCGGTGAAAAAGCGAGTGGGCGACTTGGGATGAATCTAATAGACATGCGGTTCTGATGAAACACACCGTTGATAGAACAATGAGATAGCATCCTGCGTGTGATAAGGCCGATTACTTGGCGGTGTTGGAAGAACTTTCGAGAAGGTAGATAAAGCGGAAAAGGGTAACTATCTCGAAAGCTTGCTAATACCGAGTATGATGGTGTTTACGGGTGAGAGCACATCCTTAAGATGACCGATTACCGTAGAAGTTAAAAGACATTGATGTCAATTAGCCAGATGACTACCTGGTCTTCCAAATTCTAGAATCCCTTCCATCACAGTATGGCAATCTGAGAAGCCAATACAATACTCAGAGAGATACTTGGAAAATCACTGAGTTGACTGCTTATGTGGTTCAAGAAGAGGAATCATTGAAGATGGGGAAATCTCACACTGTCATGATGGCATCTACTCAAGAGAGTGGGAGTGTGAAAAAGGGCTCTTGAAAGGCGTGATAAGTTTTTCAAGAAGAAGTTTGGAAGAAACTTCACGTGGTAATTCTCTGCTACCACGGTTCACGAGAGCTTTAAGGAAAATGCCACTTTTTGTAAGAAACAGCACAAGAGGCAATAGAAAGGTATTCCGTAGCTTTTGTGCTTTGAATCTAATCTAGTTGATGTCCCTCTAATACTTGGTGGTTGGATCTGGTGCATTATTAATATAGCAATTCCTTACGAGATTGAGCGAGAGGAGCCCGATGAAGGGGTTGATGGTTCGCGTAGGCGATGGGTGAAAGCCAAAGTTGAGAGCATAGGGTTGTCGAGACTACATCTAGCCAGGATATTTTTGGATCTATTGGATCTCGACATATTTCCTATAAGGAGAAACTTGATGTCATGTCTATTTTGGATAGATGTGGCTATACTTTTCGTTTGGTGATAGAAAAGTTTACTTATTCATGATTCGAGTTAGTTGGTTACGGCACTCTGTCGATGGCTTATATATGATTGATTTATTTTCTTGTCTTTGTTGAATCATCATCCAATGCTCGTACTATGAGCGTTGTTATCTCTAATCATCTAGAGTTGATGAAAATTCCTACATGTTGTGGCGTAAGCGGTTGAGTCACATTTACAAGCAGAGGATGGAAAGGCTCATTAAAGATGGTATCCTCCATGTCTAGATTTCTCGATTTTGACATCTGTATTGATTGTGTCAAGGCAAACTTCTTGCCAAAATCGGAAGAGGCAGAACTCGGAGAAGTCAGCAGTCTTTGGACTTGATCATCTGAGACATTTGTGGGCCACTTACTCTGCTATCGGAGGTTATAAGTACTTCCTCACTTTCATGATGACTTTTCGTTATGGTCATGTTGAACTTCTTGCTGAAAAATCTGAATCTTTATCTGCTTTTCGAGCCTTTAAGGCTAATCTTTGAGCTCGAAAGGGCAAGAAAATTAAGCGATGAGATCGGAGGTGGTGAGTCTTATGGGCGATATGATGAAAGGCGTAATCACGGAGCTTTTGCTAGATTTCTTGAGAATGTGGAATAGAAGCTCGATCTGATGCAGGACTCACGAGCAGAATGGAATTGCGGAAAGAAGAAATCGTACCATAACGATATGGTGCGGTGTATCTTTATGTAACTCACTTTACAGTTTTACGTGGGGTGAAGCTTTAAGAGCTGCGACACATTTTGAATCGGTACCCGATAAATCGATTGAAACTCCATATGAATTGTGGTCGGGAAAAGACCAGTCTTCGTCATTTTCATGTTTGGGGATCTGGCAGTGAGGCCTTATAATCCATGATCGAGGAAACTTGATCAAAACCATTAGTGGTTATTTTATTGGCTATTATATAGGCTCGAGGGTTCTAGATTTTATTGTCCATTCCGTACTACTAGAATCGTTGAGTGCGATCGTGCCGTTTATTTTGAGGATGACCCGCGATAGTGGGAGTTACGAGCCTCGCAATCTTACGTTGAGAGAAGGCATGTGGTTTACTATTCCATCTTTTCCAACACGTGATGGGATTACCACATACTAATGTTTCTTACGGTTAATCACTGAACCTCATGCTTAATTTGGAGCCACGGTAGAGGATGATGTCAGCGATATGCAATTGAGGAGATCGAGAGGGTTAGGAGACCTGCGATTTCGATGATTATGTGGTGTATTTGCGGGGAACATGATTTTGATCTTGGGCTAATTATCGATCCGATTACGCTTTCGGAGGGCATTGGTTGTTCGAATCCTCGTCTTGGATACATGCGATGCATGATGAGATAGCATCTATGTACCGTAATGGGGTTTGGGATTTAGTTGAGTTACGGATGGATGCGAGGCCAATTGGTTGCAAATGGGTTTTCAAAACCAAGAAAGATGCGGTCAAATAGAAAGATCTGAGCCGGGCTTGTGGCGAGGTTTCGATCGAGAGAAGGTATTGATTTTCTGAAACTATTCTCCTGTTCTACCAAAGATTCTTTCCGTATTATCATGGCATCGGTAGCTCATTTCGATTTAGAATTGCATCGAGATGGATGTGAAACGACTTTTCTTAATGGAAACTTGTGCGAAGATGTGTACATCTTTATGCAACTGATGGATTTGTTGAGCACAGTAAAGAAAACATGGTGTGTAAGCTTAAAGGTCCATTTATGGACTTAAGCGAACATCAGAACGGTGGTATTTGAAATTTCATCACATTGTCACCTCTTGTGGTTTTCGGAGAATGTTGTTGATCAATGTATATACTTGAGGTCGGGTGGGAGCAAGTATATCATTTGGTCTTTATGTAGATGATATATTGCTTTCATTCTAATGACATTGACTTGTTCTTGAGACAAAGCGGATCTTGTCCTGCAATTTTGATATGAAAGATCTCGGTGAAAGCCCGTTATGTATTAGGGATAGAGATTTTTAGTGACGGATCTAGAGGAGTTCTAGGATTGTCTCAAAGGCCTACATTGATCGTGTTTTAAAGAGGTTCAACTTACGGTCTTGTACTCACGGAAAAGCACCGATTTGAAAGGGTGACAAACTTTCCAAGTCTCGATGTCTAATAATGATGTAGACAAAGCTAGAATGCAAGCAGTCCCATATGCATCGGTTGTGGGTAGCTTGATGTATGCTCAAGTTTGTACTATACGATATTGCTTTTGCGGTGGGAGTACTTGGAAGATATGAGCAATCCACGGATATGAGCTTGGAAGGCTGAAAGTGCTCGAGATATTTGCAAACCTTAAAGATTTTGCATTGACATACCAATCGACTATTTAAATATAGTTGGATATTACGATCTTGATTTCGCGAGGTGTTTAGAAGACAAGAAATCCACATCTGGTTATATCTTCGTGATGGCGGAGGAGGCTATATCATGGAAAAGTGTCAGCGGAACCTTGATAAGCTTCTTGACAATGGGCGAATATGTAGCATGTTTTGAGGCTACGTCAAGCTTTATGGATGCAGAATTTTATCGCGGGGCTAGATTTTGTATTGGTTATCTGAGGCCATTAAAAATATCTTGTGATAATTACTGCATTTCTTTCTCTCTGATACGGGAGTTCTCACGTTAAACATATAGATGTTAAATATTTATTTGTGAGAGAAAATTGCTCTATCTTATGTATCGATGAAGTACATACCTCTGAGAACTCATGTTGGTGATCCACTACTAAAGCTTTAGCTCAAAAGTGTTTAGGAGCATGTGACTCGTATGGGATTATTAGAATCCACTTATATATGTTGAGTCGATGGGAGTTACGGTTTGTATTATGAGTTACTTAAATGAGATTATGTATCACTCATTTGTTATTATGCATGCATATTGTTATGTGATATTGATATGCCATATATTGTGTACACATTTGGTTGAATATGGCATTATATATATATAGTGAGGATATTGTGGTCCGAGACGTTTTGTTTAGTCTCAATATGGACATTATGGATTGAAGCATTATGGCTTGGCTTCAATGTGCTTTCATGAGACATTTTGTTTCAGTCTCATTAGAGTTACAAGAAAGCACGACTTCCTTGAGACATCTTAGTATAGTCTCATTATGATGAAAAGGAAGTTCGCTTCTCGAGACATTTTGCTCGAGTCTCATTATAGTTATAAAGAAGCGATGGTCTAGGAGATATTTTGTTTTCGTCTCATTTTGCTAGACATATGGACTGTATGGAAATGGTTATGTTGATCACATTGTCATACCATTTCCATAATTATACTTGTATACTACTATATAGTCACGTGTTTTAGGTATCTTATTGTATGTAGCATCCTGTCGGTGCACATATGATTTTGGTACTTATGGCACATTTTGGACTTATTTGTGTTTGGGTGATTGCTCACATTTGACCTTATGTCGTAGTCACATATTGATTAATTCGGTTGTTTTCATAATATTTACTTTGTTTTATTTTAAAACTATTATTAGAATGACTTCTGCCGTCCAAGTGGGAGATTGTTAGATTTATTTCTCACATTTTGTGGACTGGCATAAATCATTCTAATTGTTTTCTATATTTTACCGAATTAATACGTGACTAATGTCGAATATTAAGGAGCAATTTTGACAGACTCATTTATTAAGTGATTAAATATTATGTTATTGAGTCTGATTATGACATACCCTATACAGTAGTATATTATGGACGAGTATAATATGTAATTGTGTTATTTTAGCTCATAATGGGATGGGCAATTTTGTACTAACACATGAGGGGTCCCTGCGCTCAACCACAGTATTTAAGTAACTTCAGCCCATTGGAAGTTAACTGTTCACGAATCTGAGTGCGATGCACCTCTCTCCTCTCTTTTCCTTTCGTGCGTGTCGATCAAGAAGGAAAAATTCGAATCTGAGCTGAAGTGAAGGAAGCAAGCTTTCAGGAGTTGAATCAAGGCTGTAACAACTTTGTTAAAGCTCCACAACAAGCTTTCACGTTCGGATTCATGGGTGATCAAGGTAAAATTCGAAATTTTGCCTAAAACATGTGTTTATTTGGAAATACAAGATTAAGGGCATAGAGCTCGTATTTGTTCTAACACGAGAACCTGCGTCATCAATTTAAATAAAAAATTTAAGTTAACATATTTATATCTACCCTTTATTAAAACTAATGTGTTTTCAGTTGAAAATAAGTAGAATTAGTGAGTTTCCTGAAAAGTAAAAATGGGTTGAGAAATAGAGTTTACATCTAGCTTCCGTCGAAACCAAAATCCTAATAATAACACGGCAAAGTTTTACTAGGAACCTGTTATATATGTGCGTGGTTAAAAATATAGTTACAAGAACAGCTGATGTGGCAGCCAACTGGGCCAAAGTTAGTTACAAAATTGCCAGCTCAGCTATGTTGTTTGAAATTCTGTAATTACTGTTTGTTTATCAAATTATCTTAGCATTAGCTCTGCTTGATTCGGTGATTAATTAAAATGGTTGCTCAAATAGTACTTTAAAGACGTATGTTTTTATCTAATCTTCATTAATTGAATCAGAAGAAAGAGAATGATTTGTTTTCAATGTTTTGGAATTCTGTAATTAGTGTTTGGTTTAATAATTTATTAGCATTTGTTTAACATGATTCGCTGATGAATTAAAATGGACTCCAAATTGTTGAAATAGTACGTCAAAGACGTATGACTTTATCTAATCTTCATTAATTGAATCAGAAGAAAGAGAATGATTTCCATTAAATGACTAACGTGGCATGTTCTTGAGTTTAAATCGAATCTATGACCCTTTGCCAATCATGATTTATCTGTTGATATAAGTGTGTCCACGTTCTGCATTCTCTAATAAAGGAGTTTGTGCATTTGGCCATTAGTTTCCTCCTTTGACTTATTAAGGGAAATTTGAAATTGTTGTGCAGAGACTTTATCCACTAATAACGCAAATGAAATTGTTAGCTATTTACTATAAGAGGATGATTTGTTGTTAAAAGTGAAAATTGATGTTGAGTAAAGGAAAATTTCTTGAATATTTCCTGTGTAGATACCCTCTTTCTTGATTAAATGAGAGCGGCAAATTGTAAGAATCAAATGGAAGAGGGTGAAAGAAACAAACTTTCTGTTTCACTCTAAATAACAATAGAACAAATTACAGTTTACATAGGTATTTGAAGGTAATAAATATAAATAACAGTGCCTAATAGGTAACTGTGAAATTGACTCGCTGGTAGCTTCAGCTTCCAGTAACTGCAATGCTGAAAGAAGAAGGGCATGGAGGATTAGGAACTTCCAAAAGACCTTCTAACATTTGCAAGACCACCTTCATTGTAGGCCTTTTTGATGGATCTTCTTGAATACACCACATTGCTATCATCAACCATTTATGCAGCCTTGATCTGTCAGCCATTGCAGCTTCATCACTGTCTACCAAAACATCTAGTCTTCCTTCAACATAGCAGTCATAAGCCCAATCTGTCAATATTGCTCTGCTTTCTTCCTCCAACTCCATCTCCACACTTCTCCTACAGCAAATGATTTCCAGTAACATAACACCAAAACTGTAAACATCCACTTTGGCTGAGACGGGTACATTCTTGAACCATTCTGGAGCCACATATCCTCGAGTTCCTCTGATCATGGTATGTGTTCGAGACCGATCAGAGAGTAACAACTTGGATAATCCAAAGTCAGAAATCTTTGCGCTGAAATAGTGATCTAAAAGTATGTTTTGAGGCTTTATATCGCAGTGAATGATGGGCACACTGCACTCTTCATGCAAGTACACAAGCCCTCTTGCAATTTCCAGGGAAATCCGGACTCGGAGATTCCAGTCAGGTTTTGGAATTGCAAATATTAAGTTTGCCAAAGTGCCATTGCCCATGAATTCGTATACTAAAAGCCGGTTAAGCGCTTCATCACAGAATCCAAGTAACTCGACTAGATTCTTGTGATGAGTTCTCCCAATTGCACTTACTTCAGATTTGAATTCCCTTTCCCTTTCTTGAGCTAACCTGTCCAGTTTCTTGACAGCTATAGCGTTTCCTGAAGCAGATTTGAGGACTCCTTTGTAAACTATGCCAAAAGAGCCCCTGCCCAGTTCCTCTTTGAACCCATCTGTTGCTTCTTTAAGCTCGTTATAGGAAAAGAATCGCAGATTTGTTTCGGAAGTGCGTGAATCCTGGACATTATTTTCATTCTTTCTCCTGCGCCACTTAAAGAAAATAAGTATTGCTAGCAGCAGAAAGGCATTGCAGAATATAGAACCGCCTAGCAGGAAAGCTCCTAATAAGAATAATGGTCCTCTTTCCTTTTTACTGCCCGAAGTGTCAGAAAAACCAGGAAAATTTCCTTTCCTTACTTTGAAGAGAACTTTTGAAAATCCGGTGTCCCGTAACCACCCATTAGAGAGTGGCAATTTCTTCTTCCAACATCTATTACCATCATATATGGCAACAGCACAGAGGCAATCATGCAAGCAAGATATTTCACACTCTGTTTGATTATAAGGTTCCAACCTTTCATAATCTCCAAAAGGCCAGTCCACATTATTGAATTCCCTTATTTCATACAACTCTTGAGCATTTCTTGATCCATCATCTGGACCACAGCCTTGCCAGAAATTCGGCTTGCAGCCCCTATATCTATTATTGGGATCCACAAGTACAAACCCAGGTGGGCAGTCACAAAAAGGTCTCCCATTCTGAAGTGAGCAATAGCCATTGAAGCCGCAAGTGCCACTCCCAATGTCATTAAATAATCTTCTACACATGTCATCCGGAAGGGTTCGTGTAGGAAACCAGCTTTGGTTAGTAGAAGAATTCTTTGGATGAGCATATTCTGCGAGAACTCCATCAAAGTCCAATGTTGCTCGAAAATAATGATCTGCTCTAGGACTTAGTTGGGCCCACTGAGGTAATTGGACAATTTGACCATTATTTTTCACAATGTAAATATCAGCTGATTCATTGAAAACCAGCTGATGACCAGACCCAGAAGAATTAGCGCTGTAAGTATTACTGGTATAATAACTTTTGTATTGGAATCGGCTTGGCCAGGCCACAGAAATGAGCTTAAGGCTTCCATTTGAAAAACGGAGCTCAAACCTGCCTTTGGAGAAGTTGGTTTCTGTAAGCCTGGAAACCAACACGCTATCCAAATCTAATATTTGGGTAGGCAAGATGGTGTCTGTTGGATTTTTAAAACTCTGCCAAGCATAATCAGAATTGTTACCGGAGGCTCTGAGCACAAAATTACCTGTATCAAGCATAGCAGCGTCTGATACTTTTTTGTTGGGCTTTCCATCCCATATTGCTTTGCCTCCAGGATCTTTAAGCAGAAGGCCGGTGGCTGTAAGTTCAAGTGTTGATCCTCTGGGAGCTGGGTTGTCTCCATTGGCATGCCAAACGATGGTTCTTTCAGGTATTTTGTTGAACCAAATGGCAAGCAAGAAGAGGTCCGAATTGTTGTTGAGTTGGCGAAATCCGAAAGCAAAATCCTCTGAAGGGGAAAGCCATGAGGAGTTGCTACTGGTGCTGGATAGAGATGAACCCAAAGTTATGGTAGTGGCAGCAGATAAAAATGGCAGCAGTGGAAAACAGAGCAAGATAAGACAAGGGAGAACCAAAGAATCCATTGAAAGTGTTTGGTTGCAACTCGCAATTGCAGGGAAGGGCTTACATTTATCATAAGAATCGATATGGAATAAAATCTCCTGTTGTTAGTCAATCGCATGCGTAATAATTTTAACTTATCCATTGAGAAAGACTTCCATTCCTTTATATGTATGTATGTAGCCATTAAGTCATCACACAGCCTGAGTTCAGCGATTCCGTGAGTAATTGACAGTTTGACACGCACTCCAGGCAATAGGGATTATACAGAAAGTTTATCAAGTCGAAGACGTTGGCTGCACATCATGACCAAAAGGCTGCACATCATGACCAAAAGGTCATCTAATCTGACAAAACAAATAAAAAATGAAAGAGAAAGATTGCTATTATGAGATTAACCTGCCAACTGGGGTTGAAAAAGAATCCTTGTCCAATAGGGACATGGCTCCACTGCTGCACCATAGTCTATATATTCCATGACCACATAAAAGGTCTTGAACGTTGACTTCAAGGATTCGGACTAAGGAGCGGTAGACAATGTGAAGCGTAATGTTGCACTTAAACAATGGGAAATTTTCGTAAATAACCCAAAAAACTTTTGAAATTTTACAACTAACCCCCTCAATTTTTTTGTATCATAATTAGCCAAACATCATGTATGTTATCGAAACTACCCTTCTCTACAAATCA
Organism: Citropsis articulata; assembly: GCA_030449925.1. Lineage (NCBI taxonomy): Eukaryota > Viridiplantae > Streptophyta > Magnoliopsida > Sapindales > Rutaceae > Citropsis > Citropsis articulata. The sequence continues at coordinate 4,384,997 of JASUUH010000019.1, read as the reverse complement.
AACACAGCTTTATCTTCTTCGTTTCCCACCTCAAACCAAATTTTACGGTTTAATCAATCGCGGTGACAACAATAAAAGTGTATTCGGATCAATCTGGTGTCTATCCAAGATTCAACGATCTACTTTATTTTATTATCACCGAGGTATTTTTTGTTTCTTCATAAAATACAGATGCGTGTTCGGGCGACGGTGCTGTCGCCCGGTTTTCGACGAGCGGCACGCGCCTCAACGGAGTCCTCGTGCGACAAGCGTCATGCGATTTTGACGACAGTGCTGTCGCCAAGATTCGTCGACAGTCATCGCGATTGAAGTTCGCGGCTGTCAAAGCAACAAAAGCTCTTAGTTGAGCATGCTAAATCGCAGTAAAATCGAGCGACGCGCGCCATCGACTGTCATACTTTAAATTTTAAGTAATTGCATTAGTTTTATAGTGCTTAATTAAATTATTTTTATTATTTGATTTAATGGATGTAGTTGTCTTGATTGTGTTATGATGGTTGGTGGGAGACATTAGCGGATGGGAGTTTGGAGTATGTGAATGCTAAAAATACTGCTTTTTTGGTTCGGAAAAATTGTATGTTTGATGAGTTTTTGGCAAGAGTATATGAGGTGTTACAAATAAATCCCAATGAATATAACATCACAATGAAGACAACTTTGAGGTCAAGTAACACATATTATCGTGCATGTTCACTGACCATGGACATATCTAATGATGAAATGGTGATGGTTGTATTGCCCTTCAACTGCTAATATTATTCATCAACAATCTCGCAGGCTGGCTGTATTATCCTCCATCACATAATGCAACTGAATAATTATTTGAGTACAAGTAGCACAGAAATATCATTTGACATAAACAAATTAGCATAAATAACGAGAGAAAATTTTCAGTGTCAAGAATACTGAACAAACGTTTGTAATTATCGATGCACGAGGACTAATTATTTCGTGCCCTCAAACAAATAGAGATTGTGTAAATTCAACCGAAAAATCCAAGTGATAGCTTGAGAAATTTAATTATGAAAATTTCATTTCAGTTTCCTTAGTGAAAAGTTTCATAAACATGTTTGACTCATTTCATCACAAACTAAGCATGAATCGATATTTACACACACGAGCGCGCATTTGGCCATCTCTTTACTTTGTTGAATACTTGAATCATATCCCTTAAATGATCGTCCCATCCTTTATTGTAGTATTTTTCAACACCACTGTAATTCCAAATCGAATATAGAATCCGTCCGAAGGTCTCTCTGCCTCTTCCACGCCCTGCAATTAATCAAAAAGAATGATATCATTATTTTGCAATTGCTTCTTCTTGTACTAGTACTCTGCTAATAATTGTAACACTTACATCCTTGTTCGCAATTATTAAACTATTTACAGTGCGACCGCACTGCATGCGGCAGAAGCCGGCGTACGCCAGGCGAACTTCTGCGACTTGGCGTGCGACAGGCGCCCGTCGCACGCCATGCGCGCGGCCCTTGCGCGCCTGCCGCGCGAATCAAGTGCGACAGGCGAGCCTGTCGCACATAGCATGTGCGACAGGTGCTCTGTCGCACCTGATAGCCACGTTTGCTGCCGAAGCCGGATTTCCACTTTCATTTGTTTCACCCACGCCAATTTCTTCCACAACAACAACTTCAACCATATAATTAACATTACAAACTTCTCAACCTTCACTCCCCATCACCAATACAACAACAAAATAACAATATAAAACAAGAATAAAAAACAATCTATGGTTCAAAATCTAGGGTTTTTACCTATGTTTTTTTTTCGAATCTTCACTGCAAGTTTGATGTTGTTGGCTGCCGCAGATTGATTCCGGGAACCCGCCGGCGATGATCAAGCTTGTTGGAATGCAAATTTTGGTGAAAAGAGGGATAAAGGGAGGAGAACGGGAGGAGAGGGAGAGAGCTGCCGAAATTTTTGGGGGTGATTATGGGAGGGGCATTTGCGGCATTTGGATGGTTCTTTGACTAATTATGATACAAAAAAATTGAAGGGGTTAGTTGTAAAATTCCAAAAGTTTTTTGGGTTATTTACGTAAATTTCCCTTAAACAATTGGGATATTCTATATTCTAAATGATGTGAGATTTATTCCCAAGGGATAGCCTAGTTGACTTGACTCTTAGCATTCAATGCATGAGATCACAAATTCAAGTTCAAGGGAGATATATTTAATATGAGCCTGGGGACTAGTGAGGCGTAGAGGTGCAACGCAACTGAAAAGGTGACCAGAAATTTGACAATTATATATTACGAAGTCCAAACGTTTGGACACGAACATGATTCCCAAACTATTCTCAAGTCTCAACTACGTAAGTATAATATTAATGTAAATTTAATTATCACCAACTATTCTCAATTATGTAAGTATAATATTACTGTAAATTTAGTCATCGAACTGGAGTAATCCGCGACTCTTGCTATTCATCATTTTACTTGTTGAAATAAAAATTTCTACATATTTTGCTAATTTCTCCCTTCACATATCAATTAAATTCTCGGTTATGTTTGAAATAGTTGTGCTGTGAATTTATCCTTATCTGCCGCAAATGAAATGCTTTCATGTGAGTATAGTTGGATGATCTGTCAGCATAGCAAGTGAAAATTGATGTTTTGCAAAGGAGCAGTTTGATTACTCTCTTCCATTACATTGTTGTCATGTGTATTTTTCACATTGTGTATCTATTCTTTTATCAGTAACTGAGCGCTGCTCACCATTCCAGGGTATTGGCTGCGACTTGAGAGGCACACACTACACATTTGAAAAAAATATATATATTATTGGAGAGTGTATACACTAGATGGAGCACCGATGGCTTTTTTTAATTGAGAGTTGGACATTGACCAAAAAATTAATAAAATTGGGTCCGCATGCTTTTAAAACACACTAGATTTTGCAGTTAAGTCAGGGTGGTATCTTAGAGGATCTCCAAAAGACTTTTCAAATAAGATTTTATCACTTATTTGAAGAGTCACATCAACATTTAAAGTTCCAAAAGACATTCCAATTAAAATTCTTCAAATTAGAAATGATCTTTCCTCTTTAAATTTGGAGAGTTGTTTTTTCACTCTTCAATTTATATTTTATTACTTTTTGTTGGAGAAAAAGAGAAAGGTACTTTAATTACTATTGACTTTTCCTTTAAAAGAATAGTTATTTGATTAAAATAATATGAATTCATTTCTATTTGAAGCGTCTTTTAGAGAATAATATCTTTTTTCACTCTTCTATTTGTTACATAAATAAGTAAATAAATATTTAAAAAATAAAATTTATACCATCTTTTGGAGATGCTCTTGCACACACGATGGGTGTACCAGGATTATTGTTATATGCACTTTGAACAATTTATGATGGGCTTCCGTTCGGCAAAGCCCATCCCAGGCCGAAGCCCAAGCCGAAATAAACACTTTGGCATGCTCCTTGCACTCGCGGCGCACGCTAAACACTCGCCTTGTGAAGCCGAATATAAATAACCCGTACATATATATACACAAACCAAAATCAACCCCACTCGCAAAAGCGTTGCTCTCTTCGAATTTTTCTTTTCGGCAGCAAAATCAAATCAATGGAGATAGAACAGAAACAAGCGCCCCTAATAGAGCAGTTTGTAAAGCAAGCTTCCACTCTCAATGGGCCCGGCCCCGCCTTAGTCAAACTCATCGTCGAAGCCACCTCCCACCCTTCTCTCTTTGCGTTCTCTGAGATTTTATCTGTCCCAAACCTCCTTCAGGTACTTTTTTTTTTATTTTTTATTTAAGCATGTTTATTTTTAGTTATTAAATGGAAATTATAAATTTCGTGGTTTAAGATTTTTCAATTTTCGAAGTTTTTTTTTTTCTTAAATTTCATGTGGTTGGATTGTGTTACGACGTACAAAAATATTAACAAATTTGACATCAATGCAGCTTCAGGGAACTGAAAGTTCTATGTACATTGACCTGCTTCGTCTTTTTGCTCATGGCACATGGACCGATTACAAAAGTAAGGAATTTTTTTCTTGATTTGTATTACTATATCCTGTGTTATGATTTTTAAAAAGAAAAAATAAACATTAAGATTTGCATTCAACGACACGGCTATATGCACAAATATGTATTAATCAATCTCAATCTTCTGGATGTTTACCTAGGTAATGCTGCTCATCTACCACAGTTGGTACCGGATCAAGCAGTCAAGCTTAAACAACTCAGTGTGCTTACTCTTGCTGAGATGAACAAGGTATTCGGTTTAATGTTTCTTGAGATTCTGATTGTTGATTCTCCTGCTCGTCTCGAAGAGTGATAGCATTTGTGCTTTCAAGGTAGCTACTAGAATTGATTCTACTTGTAACTAAAAGAAACAAATTTTCTTATTGGCACTAAATGAGGCAAGATTTATATTAGCACTGATTTTGCAGACCAAGGATTAATTAATCTGGCAGGCTGGGAAAAAGAACATTAATCATGATAGTGGTACATTCCATTTGTGACCTAATGTTTTGTCACTTAATGTCTCTTGATTAGTAACATTTCTGGGGTGCTTTTACCATGGAATTGTCGAAGTAAAAGTTAAAATAAAATCTTACCGTGACTGGGAGGTTGAAGCATCTGCTTTCCTATTAGGTTTTTTTTCCCCCAGAATTTAAAAGGTAGGGAGTGGACAAAGCCGAAATAAGCTTTTTAACTCCTTACCCCACTAGAATCCGAACAGGGGTGGCCAATGAAAGAAAGTTACTTGATAATCACTTACTCAAGCCTCTGAGAGCTGATCAGAGAAGGATAGGAGATGATCTGATGTGTTAAATTTTCTATTAGAGATGATATCTTAATTAGTGCATTCAACTTTTTCGCAAGCTATTAGTGAATTCCTTTCATTAATCCTTGTTGAAAATTTTTTTGTTGGATTCCTTTCATTAGTCTTTTGTGAAAATTTTTGTGCTGATCCTTATGTGTAAAGCAGTTCTAAAGCTATGGTTTTACAAACTCTCTACTAGGTTCTCTCCTATGATCAACTTCTGAAGGAACTTGAGGTTGCTAATGTGCGTGAACTTGAAGACTTCCTTATCAATGAATGCATGTATGTGGTAGGTCTTCTTACTTCATTCCTGATCTTAACTTGAACTTCTAGTTATCATTTAACAAGTTACTGGCCACTAGAGATGGCAGATTTTCCTACGGGAACAGGAGAAAATTTGATGAAAACATCAAGTTTTCCTTTAGCATGAAAATTTTATAGAAAATTAAGGTAAAATAACCACTAAAACTTGTATGGATCAAAATGAAAATTGGGAAAAGTAGTTTAGATACATCCGAGCTGACCTTGTTTTAAAGCCCTATGACTCACCCATGTGTATTCCTTTTTTCAGCATAATGCTCTTTAATTCCATTTATAAGTAGAAAACCATGATTTCCTTATGTTGTTTTTCATACAGGGGATAGTCAAAGGGAAGTTAAATCAGTTGAGAAGATGCTTTGAGGTTGGACAGCTGACCTTGCTCAATTCTTTTTTTCAGTTACATTTGAAAGCCCAGTGCTTAATGCCGAGGTTCTGTTTGTAGGTGCAATTTGCTGCAGGGAGGGATCTGAGACATGGCCAACTTGAGAACATGATGCAGAGCTTAACTAATTGGTATCTCTCGGTCTGTCCTTTTATTGTCATCTGTTTGATTCTAAGTTATAGATTCAATTTTCTCATTATTCAAATTACTTTTGATGCATGTAAGAGCTTGTTGCTTATCTAAATGGCCATTATATCGTAACCTAGTAATTTTTAGTTTTTATTGATTCCCAAAATACATTCCAATTGCTCGTTAAATGGGGGTCATCAACTGGAATTGGGTTGCCTCATGAGAGATACCTCTTGGGGATAGCTACCTCATTGTTTTATTTGGATACCAACTGATTGTTTAATCCATGAAGTAAGCTGTAACTGCATTAATCCATGAAGTAAGCTGTGACTGCAGTTTTGACACTTATGTTAGCATGAGTACCACCTCTACATGTTCTCCCTATTCTGTGATTTATTTGCCTGTTCCTTTTTTATTTTCATCAGTTGCTATCAAATCTTGTTGAAGGTAACAGAGTTCTTAATTGTAAATTTCAGGTTGGACACTTCAGACAATGTTCTTTCTGTGATTCAAGACAAGATTAAGTGGGCTGAAACAATGTGCGAAGAGGACAAAAAACACAAGATGGAAGTCAAAAGTCATGTGCAAGATGTGAAGAAATCTCTCCATTCAAAGGTCAATTGATTCAGTCCTTTCCTCTGAAGTTTGTTCGTACATAGGCTTATATGGTTTTCAGTTATGCATTTTTCCATTTAATGATAAGAATTTAGGATTTTTTTTTTTTTTTTGCTTTTTGTTGTTTTTTTTGGGGGGGGGGGGGGGTGTTCATATAGTGCTAATGTTGATTGCAGAAATTGTCCTTATTGTGTGGGGGGTTAGTTTTGGCGTTTAACATACTTGCAATGGTCTGAATTAATTACTCCCGTAGTAGGATTAAAATAGATTGATCCATCTTAGAAGTTTGAGCATTTCTTATGATTTGGTGTACGTTTTATTCTACAATCATGGTGTTGTGTTCTATCATACGATCATGATGTAATTTAACTCTCAAACATTGAAAAGGCGCCTTATCTTTGAATGTGTGTATTATATTTGTTAAGTTGTGCAGCCTGTTTAATTATTACTTCAACACATATGCCTTTACATAAATGTCTAGGCTCTTCTTTTTGGTAAACTTGTTAATTCTAAATAAGTATTATTATTATTATTATTTTTTTTTTAGTAATTAACTAGCTAAAGCTTATGCTTAAGGCTTCAGAATAGATGGCATTCGAAGGTGCAAAAAATTGCAAGAGTGGAGCTCTTGTGATGAATGATTGGAAGCAACTGAAACTTATTTTCCTTGATTTAATGTTCTATTATAAACATATGAAAAAGGCTCATTTTGAAAGATTTATAAATTGCAAGGGATGGAATCTTTTATTCATACTACATACTGATGGAAATTTCACCAAACAGCTTGCTAGTAACCAGTTTCGAGCGCAGCAAGATAATTTCTTCTTTGAGTTGGATGGAGAAATGGACTCTGAGGAAGATTTAAGCCGATCAAAGAGGTATTTCGGTTCACGATTTATGCACTCCCATTGATACGCGCTGAAATTTTTAATTAAGTAGTCAAATGACTGTTATTAACTATATTTGTGTTATTAATAAGAGAGAATATTTTTTATTTTGTCTTTAAAGCTTGAACTGGGGCTTCAATGGTGGGTATAGTTGATCGGGATTTGTCTGCATGTACATTCCAACTTTTTTGTTTGATCACCTGCAGATGACACGTTCCTTCTTTCCGTGCCATTCTTTCTCTACCTCGTTATAATTTCATTAATTATCACATTGCAGGAAACGGTCACCAAAGTATTATTTTTAAGAAAAGCAGGGATGAATCTTTGATCTTCTTCAGGCGGCTAGCTTGATTTTCTTCTTGACATGTTAGATTAGTCATCAGTGTCATAATTCCTAGAGTTGTTTCCGAGATGTCTAGTGCTCTAATTGGAATCATGTTAAATTTGTGTAAAGTTAATAGACAATAGTAAACAAATTACTCTCTCTAACGGTTCATAGAATTGCAATATGACGGTATTTCTATTTTATTAAGGGTATTCGTGTTTCAAAAGTTAAAAACCAAGTAACTGAATCACATCTTGATCCATTGTATCTGAATTGCGTCACTCGAAAACGTTTGGTTTTCAAAGTGACCTCATCTAAATTTGAATGATCGCACACATGGCGAGTATTGTCATCATCTTATTCAGGAAAACCCGGATAAATATAACTGCAGAGAAACAATTGTACTCTTGCGTATAAATCAGAATGAATGCATTGAGTTTGATGAAAGAATTGAGGCATTTTGAACTTCTTGGAAAATGTTGAAATATTGACCTTTAAACTGACCAGTCAAGTCAAACTTTCAACAAACTCCGAGATAAGCTGTTGTCTTTTGGACCGTACGCCAAAATTCTAAACGATCCCGCACGTGGGCGCACACAATCGCTGTGCTTGTTGTAGGCGTTACCCTGATTGGGATTGGGGGCTGTTGTCGTTTTGCCACTGATGCGGATAACTAACGTGATCTGACCTCTTTATTATGCTTTGAATGACTGATAAACAATTTACTTAAACAAAAGGTAATACATTTCTGGTTTGATTAAAAATTGTTAAACGAAGAAAAGATTGGCCCGTAACTTAGCTTGCATCCTCCTATCAGCACTTAATTTCTCTAGCTTAGAACTTCAATTGCACGAGATGAGAGACTGTATAAGACCTTTATTATTGAGCTCAGATAAATGTTTATTTTCATTCTTTTTTAAATAACTAATTATAGACATCTCAAATTTTTTATTTTAAATTTCATTTGAAATGATATGTTATTTATTAATTAATTAGTAATTAAATTTTGGAGCAGGGGAACTGCGAAGAACTGCAGTGAGTCAAAGGAAACCAACTAAGAAAAGGAACGGAGAGGAGCACTGCAACAAAATTATAATCAATCTAGAGCCTACTTGAGACAAAAAATAGACTTCAAATAAAATTCTAATTAAGTCGAGACAAATTAGGAATTAGTAAAGACTTGGGATCTGAAAATTTGTATATAAATAGAGCTCGAAGTGAAAGAGGAAGAAAATTTGAGTAAGAGAGTAAGAGAAAACCAGAATCATTATTTTATAGTGAATTTTCTTTTGACTCAGTGGGACGTATGACTGAACCACGTAAATCTACGGTGTTTTCTTGGCTCTTTATATCTCCCTTTATTCAATTCTTGGTTGACCAAAATTAGCGTCAACCAGTTGGCGTCTGTGACGATATAATTAATTACAAAATCGATCAATGAACATCATGAGTGAAGCCACCATCATCGCAATTTACCGCGGGTCCTCAAGAGGAAGCGTGAACGCAGCGTTCCACTGACAACAAGTGGTGACTTGACACAAAACATGAATTTGGTATACATAGAAGGTCAAAGAATCAAGGATCGGCCCTGCCGATGGAGGACCAACAGCAGCATCATCAACCTCATAGTCAGCATGATCATGAAAAAGAAAGATCTCCAGATGGCTCACCAGTCAAGAGCCATGCTAGTCACACTAATTTTGAAAAACTCGATCTGCGCCAAAGATTGAACTCTAGAGACTTGCGGGAGAGATTAAATGAAAGACGCCAGTCCAAAATTCAATCCAAAAAGTACGAACTTGTTGAATCTAGTCTTGACTCAATGGGTAAGCGAGTGCAAAAGCTCAAGAGAATAGATGATATTGAGAAAACTACGGTTGGACCATACATGGAGGAAATAGAACCTCCTTTCACTAGGACATATTGGATGCGCCTCCCAAAATTCAAGATGCCCCGATGAAATTATACTGAGGAGAGGGAGATCCCGAAGAACATCTAGAAACTTATAGATCCGGATGGGCGCGAGGGCGTCTGGAGCGACCATGTGTAGAGCTTTCACGACACTTCTGGGCCTTGAAATGATGCAAAGCTAAGACACTGTGGTCGATTTCTTCATTTACTAAGTCAAATATTTGTCATCAATTTGTTGGGGCGAGACCATCGCTTCCACCGACTCATCTTTTGTCGGTTAAACAAAGGAAGGATGAGTCCTTTGAAAGATTATATTGCCGCTTTAACAAAGAGGTAAGGGTGAAAGCTATAGTGATGCGGTGGCCTTGACCGCCATCATGGCGAGGGTTACAACCGGGAAAATTTCATTACTAAACTTGCAAAAATCCACGAGAACTTTTACAGGCTGTTGTCAAGAGCCCAAAAGTATTCAAATCACGGATGAGTTAACTAATGCAAAAAAGGGGCTGATTCGGACTCGAGAGAGTGGGAGAAAAGAGGAAGAGGAAGGAGGAACAAATTGAGAACAAAGAAAAATGGGCGGGCGGAAAATAAAGGACCAAGAATTCCATGAGCGATTTCTAGGCTACACCACTTGCTCTACCTAGAGCAAGTATTGATCTAAATTAGAAACCTAGATTTCTGCGAAAGCCCAAAGATATCAAGGCAGTGATCGAAGGGATAGAAGTAAGTATTGCCGATACCAGGATCATGGCCCTGCGAAGATTGTTTCGATCTAAAGAAGAAATAGAATCCTTGATCGAAAGATCTTAAAGAATTTGTGAGGAGAGAAAGTGGAAGAACGGATGAGCGATCTCGCTCCACAAGAATAACATCATCTGTGCGAGAAGGTCAAGATATTCTGGGTGGCACACCCATCTGAACCATATTCGGTGGACCCGCGGTGGAGGAGATTCTAATAGAGGCGAAAAGCTCACACTAGAGAGGTGGAAATACACGGGAGTTTTCTTGTAGATGTGGCCGTGAGACCTCAAAGGAAGCTAAAATAAGACATAATACTATCACATTCTGGCGAGGAAGCAAGAGGAATACATCACCCATGATGATGCACTTTGGTCATTTCTATAATCTGGCAAAGAAAAGTCTATAGAGTTTTGATAGACAATGGAAGTTCATGAGATATTACATGTCTGACGTTTGACAAAATGGAGATCGGAAGGAGAAATTAAAACCAATCACCTCTAATTGGTTTTGGAGGAGAATGTCTAATTCCTTTAGGTGGCATAGAGTTACCAGTGACAATAGGAGAACCACCCTATCAAGTTACTAAAATGATAAATTTTTTAGTAGTAGAACATCCATCAGTTTATAATGTCATTTTGGGGAGACCTGCTTTAAACATGTTCCAAGCAGTAACTTGACTTACCATCCCAATGATAAAGTTCTGACGGAAGGAGGAGTTGGAGTCATAAAAGGCGATCGAGAGTCTAGAAGATGCTACGCTCTGACTTTAAAAGGCAAAGTAAACAAGCATGAAAGCCTCTGATTATGCTTGACCCGAGGAAGAAAAAAGAGAACATGCCCGACTTAGAGCCGCAACATATAAGCAAAAGGCAGCTCGATATTTTAATTCAAAAGTAAAACCAAGGAGCTTCCGGGTTGGAGATTTGGTTCTTAGAAAAGTATTTCAGAACACCAGAGAGCAGAATGTTGGAGTTTTAGGGCCAAACTGGGAAGGTCCGGACAAAGTAACAGAAATAGTTCGCCCGGGAACCTACAGGATAAAAGATATGAGCGGAACGGTACTCCCGCGCCCTTGGAATGCCGAGCATCTGAGGATCTACTATCAATAGAAAGTTTATTAATTTTTCAGTAGCAATAATAAAGCTCTCAGATGAAATTTGGTTGTTAGCAAAGGATCGTTCGTGGTCAAACTTATAGCTATCTATTAATAAAGGCGTTTTCTTTCACAATTTACACTATTTTTCCTTTTTAGTTTCCTGTTCTAACCAGAAAGAAACAGGAAAAGCTAAAAGAAAATTTCGAGTAATTTCTCAGAAAATTTAGAAGAAAGAAGAAAAGCTAAAGCAATTCCTCAAGCAGGAAAAGTTGAAGCATGAGTTAAGGCACGTTTCTTGAAGCAAGAAACAAGCAAAAGAAAAGCGTGCAGGAAAAGTTGAAGCACGCTAGTTAAAGCAGGAAAAGTTGGAGCATGAGTTAAAGCACGTTTCTTGAAGCAAGAAACAAGCAAAAGAAAAGCGTGCAGGAAAAGTTGAAGCACGCTAGTTAAAGCAAGAAAAGTTGAAGCATGCAAGAAAAGTTGAAGCATGCCAAAAGTTAAAGCACGTTGGTGCAAAAAGTAAATAAAAGAAAAGCTAAAGCATTTTCCTGCAGCAGGAAAAGTTGAAGCATTAGTTAAAGCACGTTTCTTAGAGCAAGAAACAAGCAAGAGAAAAGCGTGCAGGAAAAGTTGAAGCACGAAGCGCGTTGCCTGGTGCAGGAAACAAGTAAAAGAAAAGTTGAAGCATGCAAGAAAAGTTGAAGCATGCCAAAAGTTAAAGCACGATGGTACAAGAAGTAAATAAAAGAAAAGATAAAGCATTTTTCTGCGGCGAGGAAAAGTTGAAGCATTAGTTAAAACGCGTTCTTGCAAGAAACAAGCAAGAGAAAAGCGTGCGGAGAAAAGTTGAAGCGGCGCAAGAAAGATAAAGCGACAAAAGTAAAAAGGAAGAGTTGGAGCACGAAGAATTAAAAGCATCTGATCGAGTAATTATTAAAGCACTGGTGCAAGAAACAAGCAAGCAAAAGACAAAGCAAAGAAGATTTAAAAGGCTTGGTGCAGAAAAGTCAAGCAAATCTCAAGGGACGTGTTGATCAAATCCCTGGCCCCGAAAAAGGCTTAGTACACAAAAAAAAAAAAATCATAAAGTTCATTACAAGAGAAGTGGGAAACAAAAGTAGCTTTTTTGAGCTTAAACAATAAAGCTCTAAAAAGCTAGGGGGCAGCTGATACGAATGAGAAAATGAAGTAGCAGGAACCAGGAACCAGGAACCAGGGCAGGGAATCGGGAATCGGGAGCAAGGCAGGAATCGAGGCAGAAGGCAGGGAACCAGGGCAAGTCAAAGGAAACCAACTAAGAAAAGGAAACGGAGCAAGGGAGCACAATGCAACAAAATTATAATCAATCTAGAAGCTTCGGAGCCTACTTCGAGAAGGAGACAAAAATGGCTTGAATAAAATTTAATTAAGTAGTCGAGACAAATTAGGAATTAGTAAAGACTTGGGATACTGAAAATTTGTATATAAATAGAGAGCTCCAGAAGTGAAAGAGGGGAAGAAAATTTGAGTAAGAGAGTAGTAAGAGAGAACAGCTCTGTAATCATTATTTTATAGTGAATTTTCTCTTTTGACTCATGACGTGAATGAGCAACGTAAATCTCTGGTGTTTTCTTGGCTCTTTATATCTCCCCTTTATTCAATTCTTCGGTTGACCAAAAATTAGCGTCAACAAATTGTATTATCATCAACAACCAATTAATGAATACCACATCATTTGAAATAGTTTTTTAAGATAAAAAATTTAAGATATATACCACTACTCTTTAATATTATTGAACAGAACAAATAACAACATTTTATAAGTAAGATTCATTGTTAGTTTAATCATTATGTTTGCGGGAATTGAGTGAGTGATCTGGATTATGGACTTGCAACGTCTTGAAAATTTAATAAACACGAAAAAGCCTTACCTGAATATAAGCCACAAATCTCTTATTTTAATCTAAAATTGATAACTATTAGCAGCTTGTTCAATGTTTGTAACAAATTTTTTTTTTTATTACATGAGATTATTACTCAAATTATAACTCATATTTTATAAGAGTATTAGGCTGATATTTACAATCAGATAATTATTTAAACTAATTTAGTAATTTAAAAATCTTATTTAGATTTCGAAATGAAAAAAAAAATATATCTTTATTTAGATTGAAGAATAAAATTAAACCCCGCAACGCGTTGTGGGGGCTCGAACTCATGCTAACCACTCGACAAATCTAGTATTGGTTACTCTAGATAGATCTTTTCCTTTGTTGCATGTATATAAACAGCTTTTATAATACAAATTATATTAGGAACAAATATTTGGACATATTTTTAAAATAAGTTGAATTTGCCAGTCCCGCGTCTTCGTCAATCTGGTAGCCCAGGTGAAGATGAACTCGTTACATTTCATCTTATTCTTCAATTCATGTACCCCGAGTGTAATATAACTATTTCAGGTAGATCAGTTATAATTTATAAATGAGACGTGTTCTGTGTCAGCCTCAGTCATGAGGCATCGTTTTCATTTGCAACAAGTAAATAATAAAACAACCATTTCTTTCTTGCCTAAAATAGAAAGTGCCCAAAATATGATCATAAAGAATAAAGGATTTCTTTCATTCCAGAAATTTTTCACAAAGAAAAAGCAATAACAACTAACTCTTTCATATTCACAATCAAATTCCCACTCTACATAATTTTTTTTTTTTTTCTTTTGCAACCACCCTTCAAAGTACAAACAAACTTCCAAAATCACGTGCGGGATGTTCACCTCCCCGCCCAAGAGAAGAAGAAAAGAACTAGTAGATCTCCCGGATGAGATCAACCTTCGGAGTATCTTCCACGTCAGAATCAGCTTACCAATAGCTGGTCACCACGTGTACAGGAGGCCACTTGCTCCACTTGTCCCACTCCACTTCCCATTTCCATCCCGGCTCGTGCTGGCACCGACGCCGAGGCAGCCACCTTTCTCCTCCTCTTGGGGGACCCACTGCCACTATCCGTGGACGAAGACGGCTCCGGCGTGGACCGCTTCGACTTAATTCTAACCGGCTCGGGCTCACCCGAGTTGATCCTTAGGGGAAAGTTCAAAAGAGCCCTTGAGCCCCTCATCCTGTAAGCGGCTCGGTCATAAGCCAAAGCCGCATCCTCAGCCGTCTCGAAAGTCCCGAGCCAAACCCGAGCCCCATTCTTAGCCGGGTCACGTATTTCGGCCGCAAACTTCCCCCAAGGTCTCTGCCTCACTCCCCTGTAATGCTTCCCCCTAGAAGGCACCACTGCAGGAGCCGGAGCACCTCGCTCCTCCGGTAACGCCGGCGCCTCCTGCGCCACCGCCTGATGGTGATCGGATACCGCTGACTGCTCCTGTGGGACCCATCCAACTGTTAGGGCATCACGCAAGAAATTAAAGACAAGCATGTCCTCTGAGTCGTTCTCCCTCAAAGGAAGGTCCCCCCAGTTGTCCGTTAGACAAGGGTACAATCTGCTAAAGCTGGAGCTCCTGCAATAAGTGGGAGGAGCTCCGTTGGACTTGGAACTCGCTGATGACACGCTGCTCAGTCCAGTCTCCGATTCGCCGAGTAAGTGCCGTCGAACTGACTCCAGCACCACATAATCCGACGGCATCATATTCGTGCTACCATCACTAATACTCTGCCCGTACATTTTGATTCGGGATTTAAAAACAGAGAGATTGGTTTATGTATTTGTTTCCTATTTCTTGTCGTTTACTCTCTTTGTGAATTGTGTGCGCGCAACCGGCAACTTTCGGATTTTGAAGGAGGGGAAGATCTTATATAGGGCGCAAGATGCATGAATTTGAAAAATGTAGGAATTTTATTTTAGAAATATATCATTATATTAGCGGTTCGTGGAATTTTTTAATTAATAATAACAATAATAATTGGAGCTTAGTTTCCTTGAACTTTCTGTAAAATAGAAGTATTAAAGTGGGTAAGGGGATTTTAATCACGTGACTTAAATCGATCAACAGAAGGAGATCACGATGTCGTAAGTGCAGACAGCAAATTCTTGGCTCATGAGTCATCGCTGTCTGTTTCTGTCTCAACTTGTGCTAGTTGTTGATACACAATTGATTTCTTTGCCTTTTTCTTTTTCTTTTTTTCTTTTTTTTCAAATTATATGATTGATGACTGTGTTTATGAGTAACAAAGCAAAGGATAAGAATGCAAACTTGAGTAACAAATCTTGTATCTCAAGTAACATATTACTAATTAATAATTGTCATGAATTAGGAAATAATCTATTTTTTATATCATTATTAACTATATAATTATGCATCTTCAATAACTCGTTCTTAATTTATTATTACACGTTATCGCACATGCCATTTTCTATGAACTACTTATATTGCGCTATGTAATTTTACAAAATAAACGAGTCATTTAGCATAAGAAGACCATGTTTACACCAAAAAATGTACAAGACAATAGAATGCATTTTTGGAGGATAGAATCACGTGTTAAACTTAAAGAGAGCTCGTGATTCAATTGCATGAAGGATTAGATTAATCAAAAAAAAAAAAAAAAAGTGGTGAAATATCTTTTACCAATAATCTGTAACAACTGATGATGGTGGCATTTGGCCACGATGAAGGGGACCCTTTTCTTTTGAACAAAATCAAAGGGAATTAAAGAGAGAATCAAATCAACGACACAACTCTTCATTATAGTAAACCGTCAAAGAAAATTTTGCACATTTAATTAGGTGCTTTTAAAACCTACAAGTCAAATATTTTTTTTTTTTCTTAATTGACCTTTTAAACATCTTTACCTACTTGTTTGGACACATAGATTTGTGATAAAAATTCTTAGTAAGATTGTTACAATACATGATATAGTCAATTTTATTTGGAAAAAAACAAAGAAAATGATGATAAAAACATAATTTGGTTTGGATGAAGCATCGAGGATGGATCGGAAATTAGAAAAAGGTGACGAAAGAACAAGTTCCCGTGGAGAACAAAACACAACACACTGCCCACAGTTTAGATACAACGGTCCTGGACGTGATCCATAGATACATTAAAAATATTTTAATTTTATTTTCTATGGATAAGGCTCTTTGCCAAGTCAATTTTCCAACCAAAAAAAAGTCTATGGTGCGTGCGCCCCACACCCATCAATTTGCTTACCCTTTACTTTCACATCAGCTTCAAGGAAGCTTAGTTTTTTTTTTTTTAAATTAAAACTTTGTTTTTCTTGATTAGATATTAACCTAATTCTTGGATCGGAGGATCTAAAATTCCAAACGGCTCAACTTTTTTCATAGAAAAACAGTAATCGGAAAGCACGAGGTCTTGATTTTCATGTTTATATTGATCTCGTTGGATTAGTTGTAATCTTACTGGTGTAGGTTGATCCACTTGGAGCCAATCATTTTGTTGTATTTGTTAAAGGTACGGCCTTAATTAATTTGTCCACATTTAATAAACAGATATTTTGAAATACTTTTGTTAAGACCAAACTCTCTTCTCACTTCTCACTAATGTGAGTGAGTAAATCCGGAAGTGCACACCTTTTATTTTCATTTATAATAAATTTATCGGTCCCACGGATATTTTAAATCAACTGTTTCCTCCCGTTCTCAGTATTTTTCATATATATCTATGTTAACATCATTTATCATTATATTCGGGGGCAGAGCTTAGAATAAATCTTGGGGAGGGGACCAAGTTTAAACTTCAGGCAATAATAAAGGATTGATTTTAGATGGTTTTTTTTTTTTTTTTTCAATCTATAGTTATAGTGTAGTCGTCAGAAATTTGGGAATTTTGCTTGTAACTCTAGCAATTGGGGATTTTGATTGATAATTGAGGTCAACGGCGGTGCCACATTGGAGCTAGCGGAGAGTTTGCCGCATTTTTTATTTAACTTGCCATAAAAGCACCTGTAAAAATTATAAAATAACTAAAATATTGGATAATTATTTTAATATGTCCAACCCATGAGAAATATTATTATTTTGAAATCTCTCGAAGCCTAACTTTTATCGCACAACATAACATAAACTACTTATCTTATATGGTAGGTGTCACTCCTCTGTGGTCGTTTAATGCGTATCTTGTAGAATTGAATGTAATAATATAAGTCCGTGTATACGATTGTAAATATCGATTATAGTGTTATAACAATAAGCATTTGTAAATCTGTAATGTAATCTGTTTATTGAATGTATGTATAAAAAAAAAAAAAAAAAAAAAGATAGCTCAGAAAGAAATAACAGCACACGAACAATGCACGCCATCATGAGAAATAACAAAAATACTTTATTTTGGCTAAGAATGAGAGTCAACAAAAATGAAGATTCTCTAGCCGAGCAATGAGAAAAGAAGTTGTCATTTTCATACCACCAGAAAAGCAACAGAACCATTGGGCTAGGAGGCTATCACATGTCTAGCCGTGGAGCAAAAAGGTGGATGGTAGGTTTCTTGTCTTCTAAGCTCATGGATGTCATCATTAAGGGACCACAAAGTAAATTATTCAAATAACCTCACATAAGAGAGCCCAACCATTAAATAAGGGTCATGTACCCAAAATTACTAATTCACCCTCATGAACATTCTTATATAAGTTCCACATGTTCAATCTTGATGGGGTTCTCTCCGTCTCTAGCTTTTTATCCTTTTGTTCGATCCAACCCTTGAGAGATTTTTACAAATCTGATTTCTTGAAAGGCTGTTTCATCTTCTTCTTTCTCCATTTTTATACCTTCATGGAAGATTTTGGCCATCTCATCTCGCTAAGGAGATTTTCCCTTATTATTCTCTAAAAAAACTCTCTAATCTCCATAAGACCCACATCTCTATAATGTTATTATCTACCATAAACAACCTTTAATAAAATTTTATTGATATTGTAGAGCAAATCATGTAATACTTCATTGATATAGTGGATTAGATATGAGCTACTCCCATGGATGTAGGCTAAAGGCTAGAACTCATAAAATTTTGTTTGTTCTTTATTGTTTATACTTATTTTATATTTATTATGATGATTTTATCGCTCAGGTCGTATTTCATATACGAGTTCACATAAGTTATCCTACAAGTTTTATGGAGTTAACCGGATAAGCTTTTTAGAGTTATCCTCGAAGCTCTCTTGAGCTCTTTATGTCGATTTCTTAAATTAACCCCACGAGCTCCAGGGGCTCGCCATAATATTCAAAACTCAAAACACCATAGGTCACTTTCCAAATCCCCTCAGCTATATGTCTTACCCCAGACATCAAAAAATATACCTAAACCCAAACTTAACATAATCTCTCCCTAAAATGTAAATTTTAGTTGTTTTAATTGGATTTGACCTAAATCCGGTAAGAACAATCGCTTAATAATTCGAATAAGATCTTATTGAAAATCCAACTAAAACATTTCTTTTAGAAACTTCAAAATTTTTTTAAAGCCTAAGGAGCCTTCCCCTCATTATATTATGCATAGCTCTAATTTCGTCATTGTGTATTATTTTTTTAAAAGGAATTTATTATCATGTAGTAGTTTTAAATTTTCCTCTTCCATTTTTTTTTTTTTTTGGATATTTAAACTTGTTTCGCGATGAGAGGGGAAAAAAAAAAAAACAAGTCACCCTTAAAAATCGTTTTTTATTACATTTCGTTGACAACAAAAGAAAACAGGGAGAAAGTCTTGGCTTACCCGCGATCTTACCATTGTATTAAGAGATTAGAGTTTGGCATCTAAATCACTACAATATCAATTAAAATTAATGTAAGCAAAACTTAAAAATCACAATTGTCTGATGTTCTGGTGCACTGAAACTCATAGAGCTTTGTTTATACGAAGATGGATTATATCACTTGAGAAATTTTTCAAGTTTTTTTTTTTTTTTTTAACATCTCATTAAAAACTACAAGTATTTTACAAATTGGATATTCCTTCATTAGCGCAGGTTATGCCGAGAAGAGAAAAGAAAATAGCATTGATTTTTCTACAAAGTAATGTATTTTCTTTTATCTTCTCGGCATTTATGGTTTTTCGGCCAAAAATTTATTCTATCCGATTGCGAAATTGGCACACCCTACGATGTTTAATCATAATATGACCCTTAAAAAAAACCAAAAAAAAAAAAAAAAAAACTGAACCTTTGAAGTTGACCATTCTGGTCACGTAAGACTTTGACCAAGAACCCTTCTAGTCTACTTCCCCTGTTTCAATTCATCAATCATTATTAGTCGACAAGTGTAATAGACAGGTCTCATTCATGTCCACGTGCGCTGCACCCGCTACCTAAGACTCGATTACTTGCACTTTTCACCAAAAGACAAAGAGGACCTATTGACGAATAAAGTAACAGTTTACAAAATTTAAAATTGCGCACGTGTTCATTTGGATGCTGCATGGAAATGCGTTCCTTGCATTGTACGGGAACGCCAGGGCCTCTCTCTGTAGCATTTGTTTATTAGTATAGTACGCATTAGCGTTCAAATCTGTTTGAAGCTTTCAACAAAGCTATATCATTATAAATAAATATATCATATTACCCCTACCTTTACTTGCTGCATTGCGGCTGTTGAATGGAGGAATTCCAACCATTTATGTTTATAATAAGGGATTCCCATTTACGAATTACAAGTAATCAAACTAATATTAATGACTGTGACAAAAACAAATTCGATGCGCTTACTACAAATAAATAAATAAATAAATAATGTAGCTGTTATGTTCAACTCAAATGTCATGAATATTGTATTAAATAATGTTTTTAAAAGATTACAAAATTTGGATTTGATATTATAAAACTATCAAACGCTCGCGAACCAAATTCTGCAAATAGAATTATATCTTGGAAAGATGACGAAATGGTACGTCAAATATGAGACTTCACAGACGGCCAAAGGAATTAATTAATTAAAGCTCTGTTATATCATTTGATTAGAAAGCATGAGACCAGGTGGGTTTCAGAGATAGACGGGAGCAAGCCGTATGGAATCTGCTTACTCAAAATCAAATAAATGGGGCTTATAATAATATCAACTTGATGATAATCACAAGTCGACGATCAAAACAAGAAAGACAACATAATATAATATAATACACCATATATAGTGACGAGATCACTGTCGGCATTAATTTATTTGTAGCAAAATAATTCACAGGATCACCTTCGCAATGCATTACGTGCGTGCATCAAACCGAAAGCCTATAGCAAAGAAAGCAAACAAGTGCAGCGTCCAAATAGTTCGATATCCTTACAGCGGGAACATTGTCTGGGATAGCTTTACAAAGACACTTGTTAAACCTTGGAGCTCAGAAGCGAAGATGCAGATATTCGCAAATGAAACTGTATATACGAACAACATAAAATACAGTACCGATAATGATTGATACTGTTGTGACAACAATTATAAGACCTAATATCATTTATCGAAGGTCGGTGTTATTTCAAGTTAAAATTTCGACACAGATTTTGAGCAACTGATCTCATATAATCCAATGATAGACTTGGAAATATACATGACCTATATATAGGATATACATACATAGTGAATGCAGCTAAATACACAGCTTGATTATGTTATAGCTAGCTTCATACAATATCAAAACTTCTATGCATTGTAATTTTTTTTTTTTCTTGGAGCTTAGAAATGGGTGAAGCTTTTTATACCTCTCTGATCCCAGATCTGGGTCTGGCAACGGCAGCAGTATCTAACATTGTACTAAGAAAAAGAGAAACAAAAATGATGCTGCAATGTTCTACATAAGTAATACAGTTTCATTACATTCGGGCGGAGAAGTGGACATTCCTAAGTCCCAATTCTACTTTTACACTTGGATAAAGAACATAAAGTTCTCTGCTGAATGCAACCCATTGTACAGAGAACATATTAGATCAAAACAAAATATGACCTATTGATGGCCTAGATGAAACGATTACAGATGGCAAACCTGTTAGTGGATATCACAACCTCTAGAAGATGCAAAACATCATGTTATTTAATATTGATTGAGAAATGTACATAGTCTATATAGCAAATCCAAGAGATTATCCATGGAGATTACCATCTATAAATGAGATTTGCAATAGATACAACTTAAAAAGCTTTGCTAAATGCATCCAATTCACAGGACACCGATTAGATCAGAACAAAATCTTACCTGTGGACGGCCTAGATGTAACCACCACAGCTTGAAAGTTGTAAGCGAATTTTACAGCTTCCAGAAGATGCTAAAAAAAAAAAAACTGTTATTTAATGTTTGATAGAAAAAGATACATAGCGAATCCAAGAGACTTTTCATAAATATTAGTAGTGTAATCTAAGAACTAGATTTGCAAGAGATATCATCAAAAGTAATTTCAGGTGGTCTGAAGAAGAACAGTATAAAATGATTGGATGTCCCATCACAAACAATCCAAGCCCAATGTGAAATTCCATGTACAGTAATAACCAGGCAATTATGTTGCCTGATGATCACTTGTAATATGATGATATGATGCCACAAGTGTTAGAGGAGAAACTTGATAGCCGATCTCAGGCCTTGCAGTTTGGGTGCATTCTTCCAGAGCTTCCTCTGTATCCAGCCAGCTTTGGGCATCATTAAATGAAATAATTTTGTTGATGATTATCAAAACATCAAGGGTATAGATGATCCTGAAACAAGATTGCACCCACTATTGCGAGGCCCGAGGTCAGTCCTCAGTTTCACTGAGAATATCAGTTTCAATATTCAGGCAATCTCTAAAACTTATTCCTTCCTTCTCAGCCTGGTCAAAATTCGGTTTCTGAATTATGACCCACAGAAACATCTTGTATCTTTGGTAAATCTACCTGCATGTTTCAGAGTCAGCTCCCCTCAGCTGACTGTCTATTTTTTGCGCTGGAAATTTTCCTACATATTGCTCACCATTGATTATAGGTTTGTTGTTTTCGGATAGGTTGAGGATGTGACTTGTAGGTTTAACTTGCAAGCCCAAGTATTAATATCTGCTAAAATTAATAGATCATGGTATGTCTTGAAGCAAATCCAATCTTGAACATGATTGATCAGGGTGAGGACATCAGAAAGAGGAAGATCTTGTTCGCACATGCCTGCAAGAATATGAACTTTTATTTTTTAATCCCAACTCTGATCCAAAGAAACTGGTAACTGTTATGTGTTCCAGGCGCCAGCATAGTTATTTTATTGACAAATGCTGACTTGCCAGTGATTGCCTGCAGTATGATCCACAAGACCTTCCCATAATTCAGCCTTCACCAATCTCTGGCACTGGTAATTCAAGCTCCTTCTGGAAATCCCGTGGCTTGCATGACAATCTCCATCTCCAGGTCCATCTGTCGAACAAGTTCTTTTCAACCTAAAGCAAAAGCTTAAGTTGTGCATAAAAAATCAATTGAACCTAAACCATCAAGTGGATCTAGATTCATTGTTAGCTTTCACTTTAACCTCTCCTCTAACAAACAGAGGCATAGGACTATGTTCTTACCACAAATTACTCAGCTCCTTGTTATTGATCTCTTCAGGCATCTTGCGCGAAGAGGGAGCCATTTCAGTCCCAAAGTTAGTGCAAACAGAATTGAGTCCAAAGCTAAGTTGAATCTTGAATGAATCTAATCACTTTACAGGGCCTAGGGTCAAATTGTATTCAAGAAACGTTGATGTGAGTTTAAAATGGATTGAACATACACTTCTCTTTCCAGGCATAACTTTTAACACGAAGAGCTACCTATATTTTTATTAATCTCAAATGTAGGAATTGTAAATAGTGGAGTCCCAGTACACAGCAATGAAGCTATTAAGATAACTGCATTGTTGACATTGATGCATCCATGTCAACGAAAGGGAAAAAAGCAACAGATTTGCACAAAATTGGCAGAGAAGAGTAAATCCTATCAAGTGTGCTGGAAATGAACAAACCAGAGCTCAGGAATTCTTGTAATTGGGACTTCTTATCAGAAAGTCATGTACTTTTGCTAAATTTATCAACTTTTAAAGCACTGGCGCTACAAATAAACTTGGGAGTTTGCTTGTAACTGGCAGAATAGCTCATTATGAAAATAAGAGTTCCATAAATGTATATTTAGAATTATTAGCTCTACATCTTGCCAAAACAAATTAATAATATTTTCCCACTAAAAACTGCTATTTCCAAATTCACAGGATAACAAGTTACTAGGTTTTAGCCTAGTGATTAGAACCCATACCTCACAATTGTGAGGTCATGGGTTCGAGCCCTCACAATGCATTGTAAGGGTTTAATTTTCTTCTTCAATTTGAGTGAAGACAATCTTCTCCCTTTTAAAATATGAATGGAATAGACGTCCTTCGAATATTAGAGAGGGTAAAAATCTGGGCGAACTTCATAAGAATCGATGTAAATTAGTCTCTGTAATAGTCTGATTTGTAAATATCAATTGTAATATCATATATATGAGTTGTACTCTTGAGCAATAATTTCATGTAATAAAAAAAAAGAAGGTAAAAATCTGGGCGAGTTTCATAAGGATTAATATAAATTAGTCTCCGAATAGTCTGATTTGTAAATATCAATTGTAATCTCATATATATGGGTTGTTCAGCAATAGTCTCATGTAATAAAAAAAAAATCACAGAATAATAGTGTAGCAGTGAACTATGACATAAGAAAGTCAAATCAAGGTTCAATTTTCAAATGGAAGATGAGGGTGTAGTCTCAAGCTAATAAAAAAATCAACAACAGTCAGCCCAAATAGATTTGAACAATCTCTATAACCAGAAAAAGAAAAAGAAAAAAATATATAAATACCTTCTATAGTGAAGATGTCACTAAAATACAATAAAATACGTATTTCAATCTGTGTTTGTCTGTATTGAAATTTGTATTTTTTTTATTTTTCACTAATAAACAAAGTGAGGATGCCCTCATTAGATAATGATTTTATATATATACAGATACATATACATATACATATACATATATGCATATGCTAGTTTGGAAGATACACTAATGTGCCACCTGAGTTCCTTTCATGTGGTGCAACTTTCCTCTTCTTCAAAAACATTCTAGAAGATGATCTTACTCTAAACAATGTACTTATCTCTTTTTTTTCCCCTCCTCTTTTTTAAACCTTTTCAATACCAAGAATGGGAAGACAAAGAGTAACGAAGTACATATTAACTGCTAGTCTTGTAAGCTATATTTTGGTTCATGGCCAAGGATACTCAATTGTTTTACAGATCATGAGGGAGGAACGCTGATGATAGAAGTTTTAGCTGAGTTTTAAATGACATAAAGAAAGATAAAAGTTCCAAGCAATTGTTGTATATCATGTTAGTATTTCTCATCAAATAGAAAAAGTGTATATCACTTTTCCGCTTATGTGAGCAGAATTTTCAAATTAAAGAGATGCAGAAATACAACAAAGTTAGAACATCGAGAAGAAATAAATTGAATGGTTGAAAGACATGATCTCAAGCAAGAAACTTACAATTTAGAAAGTTTGTTCAACATTAATATCATTTCATAATTTAGTGCAAACTACTGAAATATCTGGAAAATGATGCCCCTTTGGTTAGTTATTTTGTTGTGAGATGGGGTTGTAATTGTGCACGATATTCCTAGTTCCTCCTTTACCATGCTGACATGCATCCTCTTTGATGCTATGAACGATTAATTTTTTAATGCTTCCTCAAGTTAACCACATTCATGGATGAACAGATAAGGCCTCACAAAGACACAAAAGGCTAATTAATTGCAGTAAATAATAACGTTAAACCGGGAGTCCCTGCATAGAAGTTTAAGTTTAACTGAAAACACTATGTTGAAAAAAAGAGTTAGGTTGAAATTTAAGTATGGATTTAACACTATTTCAAAAGGTTGGCTCAGAGTTTCAGTTAGCCGAGTAAAATATTTATTGGTCACTCTGTTTGGTAAAAGCCATGCTCTCATCTACACAAGAGAAGTAACAAGAATAACGAATCTAATGAAAATTGCAGAAAACTGCAAGCTTCAGACCTTTATGTAGCAATTCTATACTTGCAGCGTTAACAGCCGACACGAGCTTCCAGGTAATTCTATAAAGGATCTTGCTAAATTAGTAAGTTACATTTGATGTAAATTACAGCCAAATTATGAATTCAGCCGATGGCCCTATCACCTATTACTTATTTTGTCTGGCTGTGAGTTACAAAAATCGAGATAACGCAGTGTTTTCACTATTTAAAAAGATGCAACTTGTTATGACCCCATAAATCATGACACTTCCCATTCTTTCATTATTTTGGAGTGCTGTTAGTCATGTACAACACACTGTTTTCACTATTTAATGTACTTTAAGGCGTGGGACACTCTTGGACTTAGATCAAGTCTCAATTTCAATTGCTTTTTTTAAAATTTAGAAAGATGCTCTAAGGTATTAAATAATGAGTGGTTGGGAGTTGAGACTGGTTAAATAATAGAGACACAGAACTGCTAACACAGTTGCAAGCGTTGACTGATTCCCACTTTTTAAAATACATTCACTGGCCCTACAATTACACCCAAGCAACGTTGCATAAAAACTAGAGAGAGCTTCTATTTCAGTGATTAATAAGCCAAAAGCCAAAAGGAAAAAAATTCTATCTGATAACTGGTCAAGCAAAAAATTAAAAGAAAAGATTTACCTGCACTATGACGATGGTGCAACGAGTTGGACATAAAATCAGGCAAGGACCGTGAGATTGACGAATCACAGTGCAATTCCTAATTCTGAATATTGTAATAAAGCATTTGATAAAAAGGCAAAAAAACAGAAAAAAGGAGGCTAGATGAATCCTGGAAGGCATATGATTGAACAACTCTGTTAATATTACAGGCCAAACGAAGAAAAACCATTATGCATCTGTCTCATAGGTGTTTAGCAGACTCAAATTCATTTCAAGCATACATAATCCTAGTTACTAAGCTTGTTCATCACCACCCATCTCTCCAACGATCGATGAATAAAATAATAATATACTCAATTTTTTTTTTCTTTTTAACTTGTTATAATTATATAGGTATATTACAATATGAAATCTATCAGGATTTTAGATATACTAGAATTATGCATCTGTTGGGATCAAAGTCACGCCCTCATGAGTTACCACAGGCCGACTGGGCACAATGGCCTACTTGATATTTTCTTACTTTCACATTTAAGGTACAAATATATCATGCTGGGAGTAAAAGCTTTGAATTAATCAGCTCTAGCATTCCAGACACCAAAAAAACCAAATCAAAAGTTATCCATTAATGATGATAATAGACTAGCCAATAAGTCCAAAGATTCATTTTGCACTAAGCAAATTAAATGGATTTCTAGAAAGGCAAAATTATTAAAACAGCTTCACTCATAAGGCAGGTGCCTCTTATCCAAGAAATAAAAATAAAAAAGGCAGGTGCCCTGTCAAAAGACCAGATCCAACACAATATCTTTTTCTTTGCTTTTGTCTTCACTCTTTTAAAACCCAGAATCTCGTCCAATACAACGCACCATCAAATTTATGACCCCGTAATTAATTAAAAGTCTAAAACCCTATCTAATACAACGAACCATGTATTTTTCAACATTTTAATTCAATAAGCTTCCAATCTCAAATAATATTTTATCAAAACGTGCAAGTTTTTTGAAACAACAAGGAAACATAATCTATGCGAGCAAAGCAAAACAAGTTGCAGAAAACGACAAAAGAGTACTCTAGAACAGTGTACCTTCATTGTCAGCCGTCCGATGGTCGTTTTGACCTATCTCAAGCTTGATCCAACGACCGAAATACGACAAGGAAAATCAATAAGGATAATCAATAATGTGAGGAGGAGCTTTCCTTCTTGCATCGTCGAAGGTCCGTTGAAAAGTCAAGCCTAATAACTATATAAGCGTTGTAAGAGTGAATCTCATCCAGCATACTCAAAATCTCTTTAATATTTTCAAGATTCAAAAGCTCTATAAGGGACACAGCTTGCTTAGTTGCTATGGCTACACCAAGTGAAAGATCAGCACTCGAGTTTATCGAGCAACATTTGTTCGGCGAAAATTCTCCTATTGCCAGATTTAATTGGAGTTGGTCGAGTGACACTTGCTCGCAATCGCAAACGTCTAGCTGTGCATCTTCAGATCATAGTTTCTTCAACGATGCCGTTTTCTTCGAATATGAATCCAAACCTCAAATCATTGACCTTGTTACACCGAAATCCACTAATACTTGCTTTGAATTGACTGACGATTTCTTTGAATTCGACATGAGACCTCAAATCCAATCACAACCGAACAATTATAGCTCGGAATTCGAATCCAAGCCTAAAATATCTCCAAATTCATCCCCTCAATCGTCTCGCAAACCGTCGCTGAAAATCTCAGTGCCTAAGAAAGCCGAAGGTCATCATTTCACCAACCGGAAAAGCAAGGCCGAACCTGAGAGTTCGGAAGAAAAGCATTACAGAGGGGTTCGACGGAGGCCGTGGGGAAAGTACGCGGCCGAGATCCGAGATCCTACCCGGAAAGGCGTACGTGTCTGGCTGGGGACATTTGACACGGCCATTGAAGCAGCTAGGGCGTACGACCGAGCCGCTTTCCAGCTGCGCGGCTCGAAAGCGATCCTCAACTTTCCTCTTGAAGCCGGCAAGTGCGACTCAAACGCTGCGGTGGCTAGAGAGTGTGACTCGAGCGCCGAGGCTGGCGCGCGTGAAACGAAACGGAAGAGGGACTGTGAGAACGAAGAAGAGGAGAGAGAAGTGAAGGTGGTGAAAACGGAGTCTGCGGATACAGTTAATGAATTTCCTTCGACGCCGGCGAGTTGCGCTGCGTTTTGGGACTTGGACCCGGACTGTGATGTGAAAGGGATATTCAACGTCCCTCCATTGTCGCCGTTATCGCCTCACGCGCCGTTAGCCTTTCAACCGTTGATGGTTCGTTGACTTTTGACTTTGAGTAGTATAATTGGCGTGGCGGGTATTGTGTCGGACGTGGAGCTTTCGGATTGCATATGCACATACAAATCTTTTTGTAAAATAAAATTACTTTTTGATTAATTCTTGGGGCTTAAAAAATGAATTGATTGATTTTATTCTGTGTGGTTGTGGGCAAAATACTTCAGTTCAAGACATTTTGCGGAATCTGATTCAATTATCAGTTTATCATTACCAATGAACTCAACTTCTACAAAAGTTAAAACATTTATGCTCTGTTAACATATTACATTGTGAAGCACAAAACCAGCCATGCTATTTAAAATCTCATAATGCACACTTAATTACCAAATATATGCAAATTAATTCACAAACATATTATCATACGAGTAATGTTATAATACTTGCAATTTATTCCAAATGAGGTAGTGTTCTTCGCATACATTAAAGGTTAATATACTAAATTATTCTAAACTTTATGCAAATTATCCAACTTGATGAGATCATGATAGTTACATTTTAAAGCGACTAAACCAGCCATGTTCTTTAAAATCTCATAATGTATATTTCATTACCAATTCATTTAAAAATAAAATTTGTGGCCGTGAGACCGTAAAAAATGTAACAATTAAAAAAAAATTTAGTATTAAAATATTATATATATAAATATATGTGAGCGGTGATCTAATTTAGGATCTTAGACTTTGGTTCAGAAATATTATTAAATTTAATAGTTTTCACAATCATTGTTCTATTAAACCACATAATTTAATGACTTTTTTGGAATTTAATAAATTTAAGATCTTTATATATATATATAATTATTTCATGGCTGCCCTTTTTTTTAGTCTGGTAACGCCGGATTACATATTTATATCTGCGGCGATGTTATTATAACGCTAAAGAGGAACTATATATATAACCTGTGCTGGAAAAAGAAGGATAGATTTTCGGTAATTATTGTAGCAAAAGGAAGAATGACTGAGATACAAGTTTTTAAATCAGAGATAGACCAAGATTGTTTATGGAGTATATAGAAGATACTACATTTGTTATATATCCATCTTCAACGTCGCTATTGTTACCTTTTTCTTATTCATATATCATTACGTATGCCTGGATGTAACTACCAATTAAGCTTCGACGAGCAGCTTCGCCTTGCCTTAATTTCTTGTTATTCTCTTCTTCTGTAACGCATGATCATATAGTAAGCGTTGTCACTGTCATCACCTTCACCATTTATTTTAATCACCTTCATTAACTAGCTACATTATGTCAATTCTCTCATTTATTTTCGCCCAAAATAATAATAATAATAAAAGTTTGTCTCAGTTTTGTTGAATACTGCTCGTGCCTGCACGGGTAGGTTAGCTAGTGATTAGTAATAACAATAAAAGGGTTCCTATACATCTCTTACAATTGGATAAACGTAATTTTCTTTTTTCTTTTTTTCCAATATATGTGGATAGTAAGTAGATATATGTTCCAATTCTCTTTAATATTTAGAAGTTAAGTGTATATATATATATAAGTCCTCCTGATTATTTAAAATATAGTATTATATGTCTTGTAATAATGAGGTATGAGTAGAATCTACATTATTTTTTTCCTATAAGATTTTGAAATATCATGAAAGAGTTAATCTTGATCCAAATGTTAGTTGGGGCTAGAGATAGATATAGGTTGTGCTACAATAAAACTAATTTAAGTTAATTTTTTTGATTGAATATATCGTTAAATCTCTAATTGTAAAGATACGAGTGCTGAATCTTTTTTTTTTCCCTCACATTTTCTCCTTTCTTAATGAAATTTCAGTATTATTCAATAAAAGAAAGTGCTCAAAAAATAAAAAATGAAAAATAAAAGCGTTGCCCATATGAATCATGTTCACACTTAAAAATGAAAAAAAATGAAAGTGCTCAGTATTATTATCCATCGAAAATGACAATTTTCAACCAAAGCCGTTAGCCAATAGCCAGTATGCCATGCAATTTCATGAATTAAAACACCCACCGAACTATAAGCTCCTAACGTCTTCTGTGCATAGAGACATTTTAAGTTAAGCATGTGAAGGTAAGATTCTCAACCCAAACTTGATGCAATGAGCAGCCACGATTTTGGGCCAAAAAATAATGATAAATAATTAATCCTTTGAATCAATGATTTTATATTGAAACTAATAATCATGACGTATCATTACATACTGTCTTGCATGAGGGGAGTAAAGTTATTTATTAAGCAAATGAATAATATTCAAACTCTTTAGTCAAAGTCTGCAAAACTTAAGACAAATATATATAAAATATAATTATAATCGGTCGTCTCTCGAGGACTCTGGACTGCCACCTCGCCCTCTTAATGTCTTTAGTTATGGATCGTTGATTGGCTATTAATAATGTGGAATTTTGAATTTTGACTTTGATGAATTCAAGATCCGAAGTAAGAAGAACTCGTTTCCGTCAATTAACCACGTGAAATAGAAACCATAGAATTTTAGACCCATCAATGATTCCGCGATTGGTACGTCTGTGAATTCACGTGGTAGCAAGCAATAGCATTATGGATTCGAGATTGATCTGTTGGCTATTTCTGGGACCCTCCACCCCAGTAACGGATCGCTATTTCGTCTGTTCATGGCTGGTCTTCCAAGAGGGCTTTAAGGCTGCCGCATCGCAGATCAATCAGAAGAAAACAAAAACATAAAGGATAGCAACTTGAATTCATGTTTTGCATGGAATTGTTGAACTTTTGACGAGCTATGCGAATGCGACTAGCTAGGCAACAAGGCCCACCACTCGGACCAGAACCTAGAATATAGGCCAGCCCAAAACCGAACAACCATCTCGCCCAATTGTTTGAATCCGCGCGGGCTTGCGTCCGGCAATTATTTAGAAAAGAACACGTGCAACAAATATGAAATACCCACTTCCAATTTTGCATCAACTTCATCTTCATTATACAGTTTACAAAGGCAGACAACATGTATCTTAAGAGCTAGTGCTGCAATGGGTCAACTAGAGGAATAATAAATAGAGCAGGCCAAATTCATTTGATTATTTCAATGCACATTTTGTTTTGAATCTCACTTGTGTTCTTACGAGCATCCGATAATCGGGAACTTTAATTATTAGACTTAGGTAGTCTTTTTCCATAAAGCCAATTTGATCACCTTGTTGCAATGGTAATATATGGGTGGTTGCTTACGCGCATTAGCCGACACGAAAATTAAAGGATCCTTTTAATTATTGCACGCCTCATGAAATTATAAAATTTAGATTCACTCTCGTCAATGCCAGGCTTGCCGGCCTTCAAATTTTGTTGGCATGTGTACTCTTTTCTTTAATTAGAAATAATAATATGATGTACTTTCACCATGTACGATCCAGAAAGATCCATTGTTGAAACGGACACAAAGTACCGAAAACAAAGAACACGACGAAGCAATATGATTTCTCCAATGATATTACCTACAGCAACTGACTTTTTGTTTTTTTTGGTATAAATTGAAGTTGTACTGTTAATTAAAGAAGATAGCATCAGCACCTCAATTTCCCTGCACTTAAATTTCGTTTCATGGTGTCAAAGCTTTGGTTACTCGCCAAGAGTTTGATTTTTTTTAGGGGCGGTAAAAAAGCGCGGGGTTAGGTATAGATATGGACTCAAAAATTGTAAAGCTCTTATAATTTGGGGTTAAATAAGAGTTTAATAAAATGAATTTAATTTAAATTAAAAATTTAAAATATTAAATTAGTTTAATTTCTTATATTAGTATTTATTATTTATTAAGTTGCATTATTAACATTTTATGTATTAGACTATTTTTCTATTATGTATTAAATAATTTTCTTTAATTTAAATTCTTTTCTTAATTAAAAAATATTTTATAATTAATTAAAAAAGTCGATGCCCTGTCTAAGCCCAACCCGTTCAAATTTGAATGGGCTTTTGAAGGGCTTGGACTTTGTTGGGCTTAGACCTGAGCTGCCTAAATCCATAAATTGCCATCCCTAAATTTATTACTCAATCAAGATGAATGGTGAAAGTGTTTTCTTCCTTGCCTCTATTGAAAAGATAGATGGCAATAATTATTACCATTAGCAGACTTGCATGGAAGCATATCTGGAAGCACAAGATTATTGTAATAATTTTTTCTTGTGATGAAACAGAAATTCTAATATCTAAAGTGTAAATGCTTGTTTAGTTTTTATAGTTTAAATTCAATATTCATTTAATTTTTATATTTTAAAAAGTATCTTAAGATATTCCTACTGTTATATATATTATATTTTTATCCTTACTTTATTTTTATAATAATATCCTTACAATAATATTTTTGGGGATATTGATTAAAAAAATGGTAATTCATTAAAAAATTAGTAATTCATCAAACTAATCTTAAAATAACATAAAAATTTACGTATTTTTATATTTTTATTTTTATTTTAATTTTAGGATTAATTTGATAAATTAATTTTTTATAAAATAATTGTTAATAAAATTATTGTAAGGATATAAGACATTGATTTAGGTTGGTTGACATTAATTTATTTATAAACAATTATTAGTAAGATTGTTGCATATGTATAAAAAATACTAGTTTTTCACACTAATATTTGTTAGTTAATTTGCTAATAAATAATTATTGATTGATTTATTAATTAAATCTTTTATAGATAAATTAATTAATATCAAGAATATTGTTGGAAGAATATTATTATAAAATGAAAGAAAAAAAAAAGTAAAGGTAAGAATGTAATATATTTAACTACAGTGGTGTTTTCAGGTATTTTTTAAAATATAAAGATTAAACAAACACGTATTTTACGAAAGCATGTACGGAGAGATGGTTGAAAGGTTGTTCACTGAGATTTCAAAGTATAAGAACACATTGTGATTGAAGTATTTGAAGAATGAACTTGTTGGGACGACTTAGGGTAGTCTTCCAGTTGAAGAATATTTTGTTAAAAAAAAAATGTGTACTGGGATTTCAGAGTATATGGAGGAGCTTAAGAGTGACGCACATTTGCGTCATTATTTTATTTGTGGTTTGTAGAAAGAGCTTATGCATTTCGTCTCCTCTTTACAAGCATGGGCAAATCATCCTTGAATTATTGAGTTAGAAAGTTTGCTTTCAAATCAAGAAGCACTGGAGAAACAAGCAAAAGCCTACTTCACAAATAGAGGATGTTTTATACAGCAAGGACTAAGGGAAGAAGAATTTCTCTACCAAGCTTGGTCATCAGGTGATAAGTCAAAAACTGAATGGCAATCCAAAGGGAAATCAAAGGACTATTATAGATATGGGAAACAGTCATATTAAGCATGATTATTGGGTGAAAATAGTATGCAACTAGTGAAGAAAAATAGCTCATATCAAATCAAACTATTGTGTTAAATTAGATGTCACAAGAGTAAACTTTGCACATGAAGGTAATGATTAGAACAAGCAAATTAAGAGAAATTGGATGTCACTGAAAACCCTGAACCCCGCGAAACCCTAGCCTGCTGAAAATGATTCTATCGCTGTTACCTGAGGATCGCTCTACCAAAAAGGCTCGGTTTCGCAGCCATGGCACGGACGCAGATAATCCACTACTGGTCTCTTTCAAGGATGCGCTTATGCCCCCTAACCAATACATACACTCTGATGATTCTGAGATAGAAGAAGAATGAGATTTTGAACCTGGAGATGTAACAGTAGGTGATGATGGCACCATGCTCACTATCAAATTCTCTAAACGAATTCAGGACAAATTAATTAAACCTTGGCAGAATTCTGTGATGGTGAAACTGCTGGGGAGAAACATTGGCTATAAAGTCTTGTGTAATCGACTAAAGGTTATGTGGCATCAGATTCAAGATTTTTCAGTAATTGGCCTTGAAAACAATTACTTTTTAATTCGCCTGAAATCACCAGATGATGCTGTCTATGCATTAACCAAAGGCCTATGGCTAATCTTTGGGCACTATTTAACAATACAACCTTGGATGCCTCAGTTTGACAGAACCATTATTGATCTTAACTCTGCAATTATTTGGATTCGGTTACCCAGCATGGCTTTTTACTTATACGATAAGAGAATTCTACGAAAGATTCGATAAATTGTGGGTCATGTTATCAAGATTGATTAACATACTGAATTGCGGGAGAAGGGAAAATTTGCAAGGATTACTGTCCGCATTTCTCTTTCTCAGCCTCTGCTGCCTTATTTTAATTTAGACGAGAAGATCCAGAAGATTAAATACAAAGGGTTGCCAATCATGTGCTACCAATGTGGAAAATATGGCCATAATGGTATTACTCGTCCTAGCAAACAAAAGCTAAATGAGACTAATAATGTTAATTCTGAGAGCACTATACTAGTTAATACGGCAGGAGACAAGGATGGTGTCATAGCTGTGACTACAAAAAACAGCGAGAAGTTTGGCCCATGGATGATTGTGGCGAGGAAAGGAAAGCCTAGATAAGTTGTGGGCAATGAGAACATTACTGATTCAGAGAGGAATCAGCGAAACAATATTACTACTACCTCTCGTTTTAGTGCCTTGTCTGATGACCCATATGTAAATACTATGGTAGAGGTTGTTATTCTGAACCCTATCCTTGACTGCCCCCAACGACAAACTAAATCCATCACTGATCGTTTCAACACTCGGAAGAACCTTACTCTGAAAACTTTCAGAATCCTAAAACCTCAAAACCACCTTTCCAAAGGTAAGTAAGTGGAAAAATCACAGCACTCAAAATCTAAATAGCACAACCCCACAGCTCCTACCTCTAGGCATGTAAACCTACATCCCCATATTACAAAAATCCTTTCCTTCAATGTAAATGTTCCCATCCCAAATCCTTTAAGCCATCCACCTAGCTTTCCCTTAGAACCTACTTTTACGTTAACAACCCTAGATCCTCAAAATCATACCGTAGTAACCTTTCCCATAAAAAACTATGAGCCTATAGGCAACCCACTAGGCTTCCCACGTAAACATACTTCTGATAACTCTGAACAACAACTCCCTCCAATATAGCTAGATGATCCTTCCGATGACAAGGATGAAGGAGATATAAACTCAATGGCAGATTATGCTGATGATCCTCAGCTTGCATTCGGTATTGCAGATGACGACATTATGTCTGATGATGGAAACTCTATCGTCAATAAAACCTCATGAGTATATGGAGAAGAGGCTATGGAGCTTCGTGTGTAAGCTTTTCACGCTCACCCTCGTTGTTTATATGATTTTCATGACGATATCAATACTATTCTGGAATGTTCAAGGGGTGGGGTCCCAACCGTTTCGATGAGTTTTTGCTATTTTAGTTAAAAGCTACAATCTTACAATTTTTGCAATCCTAGAACTAAGAATCAATGGTAAGAAAGCAGATGACTTCATCAGAAAAAGTGGTTTTGACTGTTCACATCGTGTGAAGGCTACTGGGTTCTCTGGGGGTATTTAGATATTATGGAGGAATTTTTTTGATGTCGAGATTACTTTCAACCATAATCAGTTTATTCACTTTAAAATCAGTGTCCAAAGTGTCATCTAATCCTGGGTCACTGCAGTTCATGCGAGCCCCAATTCAGCTAGCGTCATGATCTTTGGCATCATTTAAATCGCATTGCAGAGTCGATACATGAACCCTTAATTGTAGGGGTAAATTTTAATTCTATCTTGTATGCTGAGAAAATAAGTGGAGGTTCTTCTATAAGCACGGGTATTTGTCCAAACTTTTACTCGTGGTTTTATGTTAATCAAATAGTTGACTTGCAGTTTAATAGACCTAGATACACATGGACTCTTGGGAATCTTTCGAAGCGCCTAGACCATGCTATGAGCAATCAAGAGCGGATACTCAAATTTGACAACAATTCAGTTACTCATTTCCCACGAGTTGGATCTGATCACAGACCAATTTTGGTCAGGTTTGAACGTCAAAATGGATATATAGGGAGTGCCAAGCCTTTTTATTTTTTAGCTGCTTGGATGACTGATAAATGATTTGGGGAATTTATGCATGATAGTTGACATAAAAATCTTCCTTACTTCTTAGCAGCTTCTATTTTAACAAGTAAGGTGGCTACCTGGAATAGAGAAGTTTTTGGCAACATCTTCAAATAGAAAAAAAATTTGCTAGCTCATCTTGGCGGGGTTCAGAAGGCTTTAGAGAGTCAGCCCCTCCATAGTTTATACTGTCTCGAGGCAAAGTTAAAAAAGATTTAAAAGAAATCCTGTCTCAAGAGGAATTATCATGGTATCAAAAATCCCGCAGAGATTGGATTAACTATAGGGATCAGAATACTTTTTTTTCCATCAGAAAATTATTACAAAGAGGGCTCGAAATCGCATCACTGCTATTAAGGATGGTGGAGGTATTTGGCTTTATGATACACAAGACATCCCATGCTGTGTCTTTTTTTTTTCCACATTATACAAATCTGATCAAGACATTTTCCAACCGTATCATGTGCAAGGGTGATTTCCTCGAATTGATCATACTCGTTTAACAATTCTTGCAAGCCCAATCGATAATGAAGAAATTCATCGGGCGGTCTTTCGGATGAGCCCATTCAAAGCTCCTGAAATTGACGGCTTCCCTGCTGGATTTTATCAAGCCCAATGGCATATTGTTGGAGATTCTTTCTATTCTGACATAAAAGAAGTCTTTAACTCCCATTGTATCCATAGTGAAGTAAATAAAACCCTCATCGTCCTCATTCCAAAGACTGAGTAACCTATTTCTTTCAAGATATATTATCCTATTAGCCTATGTACAATATTCTATAAAACAGTGACTAAGATTATTGTCCATAGGCTTCAAGTTTTACTTCTTGACCTAATTGGCCCCCACTAGACAAGTTTAATCACTGGCCGACATATCACTAAAAACATCATCATTGCTCAGGAAGTGGTCAACTCCATGCGACGAAAGATTAGTAAAAAAGGTTTCATGGCTATTAAGGTTGATCTGGAAAAAGCTTATGATAGGTTGAGCTGGAATTTTATATATGAGACCTTAATAGAGCTAGCTCTACCTTTGGATCTTGTTTGTTTAATAATGGAGTGTATTACTTCTAATAAAATGAATATTTTATTGCATGGTGAATTAATTGATGATTTTTCTCCCAGCAGAGGTATAAGACAAGGTGATCCTTTGTCTCCTTATATTTTTGTTCTCTATATCAAAAGACTGAGTCATGAGATTTATCACTCAATTCAATAAGATCAATGGAAGCCTATCCGCTTATCTCGATTGGGTACTACTTTAAGCCATCTTTTTTTTTGCCAATGATCTATTACTCTTTGCCGAGGTTACTAGTGGGCAAGCTTATTTCATTAATTTGGTCTTAAAAGAATTTTGCTTGAGCTCTGGCGCAAAGGTAAATAAATCTAAGACTCAAGTTTACTTTTCTAAAAATGTCTCAGTTGCTGTTGCTAGCAAATTAGAGTGAGAATTGGGGTATACAGTCACTAAAGACTTAGGCAAGTACTTGGGCATGCCTCTGCTTTATAGTCGTGTTTCTAAGCAAACCTATCAGGGGATTTTAGATAAAATGGATTAAAAGCTTTCGGGTTGGGCTGCCTCTCAGCTTTCTCTTGTAAGGTGTCTCACTCTCACCCAATTTGTTCTTTAAGCAGTCTTATTTATGCTATACGGACTACAAATTTGCTAGTTAGTATTAAGTCTAAACTTGATCAAATTTATAGACGGTTCCTGTAGAGTGAGAATGATAAGATGCACAAAATGAGCTTAATTAGTTGGCATAATATATGCCAATTGAAATTAGCGGATGGTCCAGGTTTTAAGAGGTTGGATATTATGAATGAAGCACTGTTGTTGAAGGTTGCTTGACACCTAATCACTGAGCCTAATAAATTTTGTGTCCAAGTGTTAACCACAAAATACGAAGTTTCTCTATCAGATATTTTTCATTCTATTCTCACTCGGTACGGCTCTTATTTGTGGAAATCTGTGGGTCGAATTTGGGATTATGCTAAGTGCAGATTGCGTTGGAATGTTGGTAATGGGCTGAAAGCTAAATTTTGGTGGGACTGTTTAGCAGCGACACTTTACCCTCTTACGGCTTTAGTCTTAAAGCTGATACCTCTTAACCTTTGTGATTTGTATGTTGCTGATTTTTTGTCCATATATAGTTCTTGGAATTGGCCAAAATTTAGTCATCTCTTTCCCCATCATGCCGTGATGCGAATTGCTTTAATTTACCCCCGGTCAGCTTACAATGGTGTTGATCAAGTTTACTGGGCAGCTTTTTCGCAAGGAAATTTCATGGTTAAATCAGCATATGAACTCTTGGACCAGTCTCATTTGTAGGAAATAGATAATTACTGGCAGTTAGCTTGGTCATTGAAGGCCCCGTAGAGTATCAAGATCTTCATTTGGTTGGTGCTTTACAATCGTTTGAAGACTCAAGAAGAATTAGCGTCACATCATTTGAACATTGATCCATCTTGTGAAATGTGTGGTGCTGGTTTGCAGAGTACAATTCATGTGCTCCGAGATTGTCTTTATTCTAGAGTGGTTTGGCTACGACTTTTTCAGGGAAACAATCAACATCATTTCTTTGATACTAATCTTGCAGACTGGATATCAAGGAATTTGTAGACTTCTACCACCTTTCTAGGTAGCAAACTTTGGCGAGTCATCTTTGGCGTTGCTATTTGGCGACTTTGGTTTTAGCGAAATCGTTTTATTTTCACCAAGACTTATTGAGAGAGCAATAATATAGCAAAGGATATAAAAGTCAGGGTTGCTGAAATTCAAAGACGTAATTCATTCTCTCTTGCTGCTTGCATGGCCCATATTGAAAGGTGGATTCGTTGGACTGCTCCTACTTGGCCTTGGGTTAATTAAATACAGACGATGCAAAGAAATCTTCAGGCAAGGCAGGAGCTGGTAGGCTAATTCATGATTACAGAGGAGTTTGGCAGACGGGTTATAATGCTAACTTAGGCGTTTGCTCCGTGACCTATGTTGAACTTTGGGGTTTATTTCATGGATTATCTATAGCTTGGCTATATGATTTTCATAGGGTGATAGTAGAAGTGGATAGCAAGTGTGTCATGCAGTTAGTCTCTAATCTAAGCCCCCTTGTTAATGAACACTTTACTCTCATTCAAGCCATCCAAGAGCTCCTCCATCGTGATTGGTTGATTCAAGTGAACCGTATCTACCGGAAAGCAAATGAAGCAACAAATTTTCTTGCTACTTACAACTTTTCTTATCTTTTAGGTTTACATTGCTTTAGGTCAATTCCTTCAAGTATGCTTAGCATATTAAATAATGATGTTTCTGGGGTTGCACACTCCCGTTTAGCGTTGCCTTAACTCTTTTTAAGAGCCCTCTTGTTGATTAAAAAAAAAATTGATGTATTTATTGAAAAGACAAGCAAGAATGCAAGTGCAACACTTTAGTATGCTTGGTTAGGTCATGTTGGTAATCAATTGTTGCAGATAATCTCTAAATTCATCAATATTATTATTTACAATTTGTTACATATTATGAGACTTGGCACCTCCTCATCTCATGCTAAAGGACATTTATTTAGAGAATATATTTGTGAGCTAAAAGTAGGTCTCAATAGGAATTGACAATTATTTATACATTTAAATATTTAAAAAAATTGTGTTTTTATTATGGGTACCTATGACGAGCATCTTTTCTTAGGTTTTTTTTTTTTTAATGTTCTAGTCTCTTATAGTGAAATAAAAGAGAAATAAGTGGCCAAGACTGAATTATCTTATTTTATTTACAATTAAATCAATTCTTTTGCATTAAATTTAGAAGACTAACAAGCTTGTTTTTGTGTACAATAAGACCTATAAATTTGAATGGAAAAGCTAAATATTTTAACTTTTATCTAAACGGTTAAATATCTCAATGGAACTTTAATATTCTCTCTCATTAAAATCCCTATTAAATATATTTATTTCATATTATATAAACTATCTTTTTACTATTTTTTTACTTATCACTTTTCTCTATTCTTGCATATTTAACTATAATTTTTTATTATGAATAAAAATTTGAAAAATGATCACACTTTATGTGGATGTGTTTTATCATATATTCGTCTCTTTGTATATTCTAATTACTATTTTTATAATAGATTTTGAATTTTATTTAATACATGAATTTTAATTCAAATAATTAAACAACTCTTGGTTGTTTTAAGTAATTAACAAGAAAAAAATATCATATAATATACTAAAAATGACATTATAAGTACCACATACTAATGAAAAAAAAACCATACGTTACATATATTTTTGATTTGGGAAAAGGATATTTATACCCCTAAGATTTGGAAAAATGGTCAGAAAGACTTCCAAATTTTAAAAGAAGAACACCAAGATCCCTTTTTACCCATAAGACCCTTTGATTATAATAATTAA
This sequence comes from Citropsis articulata, assembly GCA_030449925.1. Lineage (NCBI taxonomy): Eukaryota > Viridiplantae > Streptophyta > Magnoliopsida > Sapindales > Rutaceae > Citropsis > Citropsis articulata. The sequence continues at coordinate 4,344,521 of JASUUH010000019.1, read as the reverse complement.
AAAATTGACTTTAAATGTTTTTAATTAACACAAATTTAGTATAAATAATATAATCTATCTAGTAGACTAATAATATTAAATTATTTTTGACATTTAAAATAATATTAAAATTTTAAATTATATAAATTATATTTATAATATAATATAAATTATATTTATTTTAATAATATATTTGTAATATTATAAAGATTTTAAATAAATCTTTGGGGGAGATTTTACAATTACAAAATCTCCTTATTAATAACATTAAAATTAGCTTTTACATAATATTTAAAATAATTTTAAATTTACTTTATTTATTTTAATATTATTTTCTATCTATTATTAAAAATTACTTTAATATAATAAAATAGGTCTAATAGATTGAAAAATATAAAAATACTTTAAAAAAGTAAAATTATTTTGAAATGTGTATATTACATTTATGTTAATGCCATATTTCCATTTATTATAACATTTGGGGTTATTTTTTTTGGGATTTATAGAGTGAAAGGGTATTATGATTAAAAAAAAGATCTTGGTATTTCTTATTAAAAATTTGGGGTTTTTGTGACTATTTTCCTAAACTTTGGGTGTGTAGGTGTCATTTTTCCCTTTTATTTTCTCATGTTTTATTAAGGTACACAGTATCAAATTTTTTTTACTGATCGGTTAATTTTTCAACTTGTCATTTATTTAACAAATAAATGTAGAAATTGTTAATATTTATAAGGTTATATAGTTCAAAATATCATATTTAAGATGTTTTTCTTTTAAAAAAGTCAGAATATTTATATTCTTAAAAAATTTTAAAAAAATATTATTGAGATATACTTTAATCAAATTCAGACGCATTTAGATTTTAGATAAAAATAAAAACAAAAACAAAAACAACCCAAGAAAGACTAAATTAGAAAAGGATCCTAATCCTACTCTCATAACACATGCGTTTTGTCATGTGCTGAGAAGCACGTAAACAAGAAGGCTGCAAAGCTTCATAGCAACTTCCAATATGGAGCATGCATGCGGAAGATAATATAAAGAAAGCGCATAAAATCACAACCATCACGATGGATGTATGTATGTATCTTTGGAAACAACACTTTTGCTCTGTTATTGCTGGCGGCGGACTTGCAGAAGCCAATGTTTTGTCTTCTCTTCAGCGACCCTCGTGTCTCTTAATGTCACCAACTCATAGATTCTTGTTCATTGGTCTCTTCGACTGTGGCCTTTTTGTGTGTAAAGCAGCATATACATACATATATATATATATAGCAAGTCATTTCATGGCCTGCTTCCCGAACGATGTGCAAAACTTTTTTCTCTGGTTTTTACAAAGTGGTTTTTATTGTTTGCTCAATATCCTTGTTGGGATCGTGGTATAGGACTTGCTATTTGTTTGAATTTATATAGCACGTATGTTTTATTTACTTCTTGGATGTTTATAACTAAGTTAATTTAGATGTTACCTTTTTGGTAATTAGTTCATTTCTAGTGTACTTTAATTTCATGATCATGTAGATATTATCACATTCGATTGATTCTAAGTCTGTTTGGTTGATGAAATGATATGATATGTTCACACTGTTAATGTTTGTATCAGCAATGAAGCTTATGAGTACAGCCTGTATGCACAACTAATGTGTGTGGGTTTTCGGTCATGTCTTTTTGAAAGAAATTAAAGAAATTGTGCATCGTGAAGCGATAAGCTGAAATATATTGTTTATTTTATCTGCAGATTGTTCATCTTCCTTTGCTGGGTGAGAGCTGAAGAAGCAGAACGACAATGGACAAGACAGCGATTGCCCTTGAAGCTATCAGCAAGGAAGCTGTTGATCTTGTAATCACTTTTAAGTTATGATGCTGTTATTATTCTTATGCTTGAGTGAAAAGGTTCCTAAATTGGAAATTGATTCTGGCAGGAGAACATACCCATTGAAGAAGTTTTTGAGAACCTAAAATGTACAAGCAAGGGTCTCAGTTCTGATGAGGTTCAAAGGCGATTGGAGGTTTTTGGACAAAACAAACTTGAGGAGAAAAAGGTGTCTTTATAAGCACTTGCAGCTTCTATTTTCCTCTTTCCAATTTATCTTGAACTTACTTTTATCATTTCTTTCTCAGGAAAACAAAATACTCATATTTCTGGGCTTTATGTGGAATCCTTTATCTTGGGTAATGGAAGCAGCTGCACTTATGGCCATCACTCTTGCTCGTGGAGGGGTAAGTCCATGGATAAGTATTTTTGCTTTTATAATGAATATGTGAACTTGAGAGCATTTGATTGCATTGAAAGTGGTAGTGAGAAAGCAATATCTTTTCAGGGCAAGGATGTTGATTACCATGATTTCGTTGGCATCTTGGCTTTGCTTATTATCAATTCAACCATCAGCTTTATAGAGGAAAATAATGCTGGAAATGCCGCTGCTGCCCTTATGGCTCGGCTTGCTCCAAAAGCCAAGGTTTGCCTACTTGCATACTTATTCCTTAAGAATTTTCTTTCTTCATGCAGTCCAATTATCTCATTATTCATTTACCTCAGCCTGGAAAATTTGTATTCTTCATCCATAGATCTAAATGTTTTCACCAGGTTTTACGCGATGGAAAGTGGAGCGAAGAAGATGCTTCTGTGTTGGTTCCTGGAGACATTATTAGTATCAAGCTAGGAGACATTATCCCTGCTGATGCTCGTTTACTTGAAGGAGATCCTCTGAAAATTGATCAGGTACCCCATCATGGCAGTTTGAGAAATAATTTCTTTAAAATGCTTCTAACCAGTGTTAAGACGCATATACTGACAGTCCCCATATTTAGTATTTTATGATTGCTCGTTTATTAATCACACAAGACGTTGGTCAATTGCAAGATTAGTAATCCTCAATTTAATCAAGGTGTTGTAATTATATTATTTTCTTTTTACAGTCAGCTCTTACAGGAGAGTCACTCCCGGTAACGAAAAATCCCGGTGATGGAGTTTATTCGGGCTCAACGTGTAAACAAGGTGAAATTGAAGCAGTTGTTATTGCAACTGGAGTACATACTTTCTTTGGGAAGGCAGCTCACCTTGTGGAATCGACAACACATGTTGGGCATTTTCAGCAGGTTCATCTTAGAAACTCTTCTCAACCAAATATGGATAGAACTCGAGACTCATTTGGGAAAAATTTGAACTGGTTACTTTTTGCTATTGTAAACGTCCAGCTTTTGAAATTTTCAACCAAAACAATGATGCTTATATATGAGGAATTGATCGTATTGCACATCATATGAGTGTCAGGATTATGGATTTGATATAGCATTTTGCTGTGCGGTTTCAGGTCTTAACTTCGATTGGAAACTTCTGCATTTGCTCCATTGCCATCGGAATGATCATTGAAATTATCATCATTTATGGGCATCAAGAAAGGGGGTATCGAGTTGGGATAGACAACCTTCTCGTGATACTCATTGGTGGTATTCCTATTGCTATGCCAACAGTACTTTCTGTTACAATGGCAATTGGTTCTCATCGTTTATCTCAGCAGGTCTCTGAATCTAGAATTGATCCATATCTTGATATATGTCAAGGATGTTGTTTTTGTTTGGTGAAAGGTCAACTTAGACATTACTTGACCTCTTGTTCAGGGAGCTATAACAAAGAGAATGACAGCTATTGAGGAAATGGCTGGGATGGATGTACTTTGCAGTGATAAAACAGGCACTTTAACTCTCAACAAGCTTACAGTGGACAAAAATATGATCGAGGTGGTAACTTTGATCCATACTTATCGTTTAACATCAGTAACTGAAACGGCGTAACTATGGATGGGTTCCTTATAATACACGGCTTGAGAGCGTATTTCAGTGCAAGGTTTATATTGTAGTAAGTGAAACAAAAGTGTTGATAGGAGTGTTGTTATGTCGTTAATGTGCACCCTCTGGTACTGCCAATACATTTTCTGTTCAGCGTCCTCTTCAGTTTTTACTTGATACGCCCCTGATATAGACTCCAACTTTCTGAATAACTTATCTGATCTGTCATAACCAACTGCCATACTGGAATTGAAGTCATGAGTTATTATCAACATCCATTTCCCTTCAGGTTTTTGCTAATGGCGTTGACAAAGATATGGTCATTTTGACGGCCGCAAGAGCTTCAAGATTGGAGAATCAAGATGCCATTGATGCTGCAATTGTTTCAATGCTTGCTGATCCTAAAGAGGTACCAGGTCCTGTAAATAAAGAGCAATTTATTTGACAAATCTCAAGCATACTGCAACATCACGTTCCTGGAGAGGAAAGACCTGTATAGGTCTATTACTGCTTAGATTTGTAAATGCTGATGAATGCTTAGTTATTGAAGTGTTTTCTTGTGCGTTGTAAGGCACGAGCTGATATCACTGAAGTTCACTTCCTTCCCTTCAATCCAACTGATAAGAGGACAGCTCTCACATATACTGACAAAAATGGTAAAATGCACAGAGCGAGCAAAGGCGCACCAGAACAGGTACAAAGCATATCAGCTTCACATGAAAGATCTCTTACCACTCTGCCATTATCATTTAATAATACAAGTAATTATCTTCTTTTATGTTCCTTTAGATTCTTAATTTGGCCTGGAACAAAGCAGATATAGAGAAAAAGGTTCACTCAATGATTGATAAATTCGCTGAGCGTGGACTCCGATCCTTAGGAGTTGCTCGACAGGTAATGACATATTCATCAATCCTATAATCTCCTGGAATTCCATTGCTTTGTTTCCTTTTTTAAAGAAAGAGCTCTGTCACCTGTAGGATGTACCTGCCGGTACCAAAGACAGTCCTGGTGGACCCTGGGAATTCATTGGCCTTCTCCCTCTCTTTGATCCTCCACGTCATGACAGTGCCGAAACAATTAGGAGAGCTCTGGATCTTGGTGTTAGTGTTAAAATGATTACAGGTATGTATCACAACTGATTAACTTTTCTTTTCTTTTCATGGCTGCACTTGTTATGCTTTATGATTGGTAGGTACCACCGTAGTCTTCAAGTTGAATCTGTTTGTGGAATTGCTCACCACTACCGTTTGAGTATCTACTCCGTTGAAATCATATTCCCGTACTAAATTTTTTTATGATATTTACCAGATTTATATGTCGGCTGCTTTTCCAGGTGATCAACTGGCAATTGGCAAAGAGACAGGGAGACGTCTTGGCATGGGTACAAACATGTATCCTTCATCAGCTTTGCTTGGTGAAAACAAGGACTCTATTGTGGGTTTACCAGTTGACGATCTCATTGAGAAAGCGGATGGATTCGCTGGTGTCTTCCCTGGTAAATATATACAAATGTGCAATGATTCGTAAGATTTGCAAGTCTGTTGTGTATTCCGTGTCCTGATTCCATGCTTTCCTGCAGAGCATAAGTTTGAGATTGTGAAACGACTACAAGCAAGAAAACACATAGTTGGAATGACTGGTGATGGAGTCAATGATGCTCCTGCCTTGAAGGTAGCAGACATAGGAATTGCAGTGGCAGATTCGACAGATGCTGCTCGCAGTGCTTCTGATATAGTTCTAACTGAACCTGGGCTGAGTGTAATCATTAGTGCTGTTTTAACAAGCCGTGCTATCTTTCAGAGGATGAAGAATTACACCGTAAGCAAAAGTCCTTTTTAATGCTTGAAGGAAGTAGAGCTTTCGGTTACATTTGAGTTTAGTATCCTCAGACTACTGAGTTTCTGAATATCCATTTTTTCCAGATATATGCAGTGTCGATCACCATACGCATAGTTGTAAGTTTCCCATATATTTGGTTAAATCTCCCCCATTTCGATTCTTGGAATCATTTAGACATGATGCTTTCCATGTTACCACTATCCACCGTCATGATAACTTCTCATTGACAAATTGTTCTATAAAACAGCTGGGGTTTTTGCTGCTCACCTCAATCTGGAAGTTCGATTTCCCTCCTTTCATGGTCCTAATCATCGCCATTCTTAATGATGGTAATACCCTTGAAGTTTCACTTGTCTTTGCATGCAAATGTTATCGCATAAATGCTTAGTGATGCCCTGCCCCTCTCTTTCGATATACTTAATTGTTATCTCGATTTATGAACTCATTTCCAGGTACTATCATGACAATATCCAAAGACAGGGTCAAGCCATCACCATCTCCTGACAGTTGGAAGCTCCGTGAAATTTTTGCAACAGGCGTTGTCATAGGAAGTTACCTTGCCCTGACCACAGTTATATTCTTCTGGGCTATTTTTGAAACCGATTTCTTTCAGGTTAATGAATTTTCTAACTAATCATTCTAGCATAGTTAAAAATGATTTGGTAGAAAAAACACCGAGCCTCATTCTAGTTGCAGTTCATAATAATTTGTGACTCACTCTTCTCCCTTACCGCAGAATCATTTTCATGTACAAAGTTTGAGGAACTCTGGTGGTAAAAAAATCCCCAAGGCATTGAATGGACAGCTAGCATCCGCTGTCTACCTTCAAGTTAGCACCATAAGCCAAGCATTAATATTTGTGACTCGGTCTAGGGGCTGGTCATTCACGGAAAGGCCTGGTCTTCTGCTTGTTACTGCCTTCATCATCGCTCAACTGGTAAGCGGCTTAAAAGTTTAGGTATATGCGTTGTAGCAATGTTAAGGACCAAAATATGACTTCTTATCACATAATGATCTTGTCATACTTCTTCAATGTCATACCATTCGCATGAGCTGCAACCTTGATTCATGTTCCTTGTGAAAAAATAAAACATTCTTTGAAGAATTGCGTCCGTGGACTTGGATATTTTACAGTGAGCTAACTTTGAAAGATATTTACAGGTTGCAACTTTGATATCTGCCTTGGCAACAAGTGATTTTGCTGGAATCCATAAAATAGGTTGGCGCTGGACAGGTATCATCTGGCTATACAACATTATAATTTACATGCCGCTGGATCCTATCAAGGTGGCTGTTAGATATGCACTCAGCGGCAGAGCTTGGAGTCTGGTGTATAACCGACGAGTGAGTGAATTGAAACCACCCAACTTTCCTCTCACGACCACACTTTCTTACCAAGCCAGCTAACAAGTGGTCTGTGTTAATTGTTATTTGCTATCTTTGCAGACGGCCTTAACCGCCCAAAAGGACTTTGGTAGGGAAGCTCGCGAAGCTGCATGGGCATCTGAACAGCGAACACTTCATGGCCTTCAGTCTGTAGACGCAAAGATTGACAAGCACGCATTCAAGGACATTAACATCATGGCTGAAGAAGCCAGAAGACGTGCAGAAATCACAAGGTTTGTGAAAATACATACATTCTCTGCAATTGATCTGTAACTTCAGCTAAGCACGCCTTCGATCCTTGTACACAATGTAAACCATCTATTTCACGCAATGCAGATCCTTGTACACAATTTAACACGTCTATTTCATGCAATGCAGACTAAGGGAGCTTCACACTTTGAAAGGTAAAGTCGAATCCTTCGCGAAGTTAAGGGGATTAGATGTCGATCATGTCAATCCTCATTACACAGTCTGAGTGGTTTCCCTTTTGTTCACTTGTGATTCACTTAGCATGCATATCCCTATTCAAATTGATGAGCTCAAGGGCGGGCATTTCTATGAACTATCAATAAAAAGTTGTAAAAGCGTGATCATTTGTTGTGCCTTTTTCGCGTTGCATTTGTAAAAGCGTGATCATTTGTTGTGCCTTTTTTGCGTTGCATTGTGCCTGTGGAGAAAAATTGAATAAATTTTGTTGTATCTTGAATCGTAACTTAATACGCATTCCCCTTTTTGAATTACCATTTTTCCTTTCCCTTGATGATTTGGTTAATATTTTATTGTGATACCTTTGTTTACAAATTCATAATCCTACAACTTCCTCAAAGCATTCTATTATATTCTCATTTGTTAAACTTAAAAAATTAGGTCTTATTTTCTACACTTCTTAAAATACCAAAAATACCTTATTCAAAGAGGAGAAATCAATTTACTCCAAACATTAATCAAACTATTTAGCACATTCAAAATAAATTAATAACAATTTGGTATATTCAAATTAACTTTTACACCAAGATTTTTAACCTAACAATTTGAAAAAAGAAAAGTCATTTAGCCAAAAAAAGGGGGAAAAAAAAGAAAAAACAAGAAGAACAAGAAGTAGACAAAGAAAAAGAAGAATACTAAAAAAGGAATAAGTAGAAGACAAAGAAGAAGAAGGGGAACACTATAGAAAAATACTTTTTTTTAATCAAAAAGTAAAAATATGTTCCAAAGATATTGAAAATATTTTTATATCAGAGCAATTAAGGACTAGTTTGACCAATGAGCTTTTGGCCTAGCGGGAGAATCCTTGCACTCACAATGTATAAGAGTAAGAGTTTAAGCCCCCCATAAAAATATTATAGGGGTTCATTTCAGTTCTCCCTCAATTATGAAATAATTAAGTGGAGATAAATTTTTTTTCTTACGAAACATGAGTGGAATAGATACTTTTGAATATTAGAGAGAGTTTAAAATTCTGGTCGGTGCTTCAGAAGAACAAGGTACGTTGTACACGAGGTCCTAGTTGTTTCATCTAATTGTAAATACCAATTGTAATATTTGATTTAATATCAATAATAATCTTATATATCAGTATTACAAAAAAAAAAAGACTCGTTTGACCGTTTGCGTGTAATATGTCATGACTAACAATTATGAGTTATGAAAATTATTGAAATATCTTTTTGTACTACGTCATGTTACGTACAATCACATTGTCACAATCAAAACTCCATAGTATATAATAACAGTAACATGGTTGTTGTTTTGATAAAAGTTATTTGATTCAACAAATAATGTTTTACACTAGAAAAAAAAAAAAAAAGTATCTAATCAAGGGTAAAAGTTGAAACTTTGGTTACACGGGTAGGGACTGTGTGAATAATGTAAAGAAATGAAGCTTAGATTGTCGAAGAATGAAATAATACAAATGTTGAAATTATAATAAAAATAGATTTTTGAATTGAATATTGAGTTAGGGAAGTAAATTATGACATTTATGACATGTTACTATCTATAAGAAAAAATAAATTATAGTTAAATTACAATAAAAGTAGAATTTAGGTATTAGTGAATTTTAATTAATTTAGAGGTATTTTTTAACTTCTAATATAATTTAGGAAGAACTATGTATATTTTTTTTTATATACTGATATATTACAATAAGAGTTCTACTGATATTTACAATTAGAGATTATTCGGGACTCTCTTGAATAATCCTATTATAATACAGCTCGAATGTCAACTCTCACTTAAAGGTGGAGGGAGATCTACTCTCACTATTAATATTGGAGGGAAATCGATTCTACCCTAATGTGTGAAGATAAATAAACTTCTATTATACAGGGAAGTCGACCCTCAATATGCTAGCACTGGGACTTGAACCCATAGGCGCATGGGTGTGCTAATGGGCTACGGATCTATTGGCAAGTACAATGTATATTTTAAAAGAAAAAGAATTTGCATTTTTAGACGGGTTAAGGCATAATTTTATTTCCATGGTGTTCTCCCGAGAGCCCAGACCAGCTGAGTCCTCCTCACAACTGTTACACAATTTAAAATGTGGATAAGTATAAGAAAAAAAATAAACACATGTAACAACATATTATGATTTTATTAAATGAATATAAACATGTATGATGTATCTGTTATAAAAGAAAAAAAAAAAAAAGACAACTCCCCCCCACCGCACGAAAAAAAAGGTTAAAAGAATTAAATAGAACATATCTGGAAACATTTATTGTTTACGTATCGTTTGTTTCTTATATTGGCATAGAATGGGGTTATGATTTATGAATTAGTGATTTGGTGATTGGCTTAGGAGGACCACTTCCTCATTTGGTAGAATAATGTAAGTCATCAAATTGATGGATTGATGAAATATCTTGCACCACTTACAATCAAAAGTTGGACTATTGAGCTTGATTAATAATTATCATTCCTTATGGGGTAAATTTTAATCAATTATACAATGGCATAAATGTTAAGTACGCTATAACATTATATTGCTTGAATCAATAAGTAATTCAAGGATCTGAATCGATAATTATTTTGATAGAACAACATGAGCTTTATTAACGTAATGCATAATTGGATATCAATTCATTTTATTCAAGTATCAATATTGTGTCTAATGATTTAGGGTAGGTTTGTAAATGCTTTTAGGAAATTCAAAAGTAATTTTAGAAAGTTAAAAGCTAATTTTAGTGTTTAGTATATATATTTTTAATTACTTTTAATAAAATCACTCATCTTATAGTAGATTTTGAAAAACAATAAGGAATGAATACCTTTGTCAAATCTGATTTTGATAATTAGTTTTATAAACAATACAATTTCATTTATATTCTCACATATATATTATAAAAATTTATAATTATCCTTATTGGTTAGAAAATAAAATCACAAATTTAAATAAAATTATTATTGTTACCAATTACATTGAGATAATAAAGAAAAAATCAAATTAATAGTATAAAAATATATATGCGTTCTAGTTATCAATTATTATATATACGCAATAAAAAATATTTTATATACATATTTATAAATGTGTAAATAAAGTTTATTTAACATCATGTCTATTTCCATTATTTATATTCTTACAGCATTTAATAGTAATATTTACTAAACATGTACGATTTCTTTAAACCCACGAGCATTTTTAAAATAAATTTTAACAAACGTTTAACTGATTCTCTTCACAACTGATTATTTATACGATACGGTTAACAACAATTACTTCAAAAGTTACAATATTACTAAACTTGCCCTTATTCAAGAATCAAGGATTGCATCTTAAAAATATATTAATTTCTTATATAATTGACATTTAGTGGTACTTCAATTCCATTGTAGAATATGTTAGGAAATTGATGGGTAAAGTAGGGCCACAGTTAAAATAAAATTGGAAGAAAAAAAAAAAAAGAACAAGCACAAAAAAGGACACTAGAAAATTACGTAGTTCAGCTTTTAGCCTACATCTACGGGCGAAGACAAAAGAAAAATATTTCACTAGTGATATGAGGATTACAAGTATTGTAATATTTTGACTCACTTCCTAAAACCCCAATACACCCAATCTCTCACACAACTCTTTCTCTCTTAAAAAATGAGAAGAGAAATTTAGGGAAAAATGAAATACTCTAAGCCATGGGGAACTCCCCCTTTTATAGCCAAAATTAGCTAATAAAATAATTTTTTTCACCGTTATTGAATTTTTTCTCATTCTTCTTTTTCCTTCTTAAAACAATGCTGCTGTTAAATTCAATTTTTCTTTTTCAACAATTTCGGCATTCAAATATGTTGGCTTCTAGAATCGTGGTCTTCTAAAATTTGCAACTTTGAAATTCTCCCACTTGAAAATTAGATAGAGAATCAATCGAGCTCCACATCATCCTTTCTGCTTCGCCATTGTCATGTCGCTTGCGTCTCTATTAGGCTACAAGAGGATTTACTCCAGATAAACTTGTCAACATTTATCGGCTTTGTCAAAACATCTGTTAGGTTCTCCTTAGTATAGATTTTCTGTAAATCCACACTTTCATCTTCTATTACTTCACAAACGAAATGATACTGTACTCCTATGTGCTTTATCCTAGAATGAAATGCTGGATTCCTTGCAATATGTAAGGCTCTCTGACTGTCACAAAATACAGAATTTTTCTCTTGTTTGTGCCCGAGCTCCTCCATTAACCTTTGTATCCAAATAGCTTCCTTGTAAACTTGTGTAGTTGCTATGTATTCTGCTTATGTTGTAGATAGAGCCATAACGGTCTGCAGTTTTGAAACCGAACTTACGGCTCCTTCTGCAAGTGTAAACACATAGCCAATAGTGGATTTTCTTTTATCAAGATCTCTTGTAAAATCTGAATCCACGTAGCCCTTGATAGTAAATTCGGATTCTTCATAACATAATACAACATCTGAAATTCCTTTAATATATCTCAGAATCCTCTTTACAGCTATGCAATGCTCTCCACCAGGACTTTCCATGTATCGACTCACTGCCCCCACTGCTTGTGCAATATCTGGTCTGGTACATATTATAGGGAACATTAAACTTCCCACTACTGATGCATATGGTATTCGAGACTTTTTTTTCCTCTCTGCTTCATTGCTAGGATATATACTTGAGGATAATTTGAAATTAACCGGAAATAGGGTAGAAATTGACTTACAATCTTGTATATTGAAGTACCACAAGATTTTCTTCTAGTAATTCTTCTGAGAAAATCAAATCTTCCTGTTATTTCTGTCTCGGTGAATTTGCATCCTAGAATCTTGTTTGCTGGTCTCAAGTCCTTCATTTCAAACTTCCTAGCCAATTGTGCCTTTAACTCTTGGACTCGATCTTTGTTGGGGCTTGTTACAAACATGTCATCCACGTACAACAGCAAAATGATGAAATCATTATCTTCAAACCTCTTGTAATATGCACACTGGTCTTAACAACTGAGTTTGTTGTATCTAAAGCTCATGATGAAGGAATCAAATCTCTTATACCAACACTTTGGCGCCTGTTTGAGACCGTATAGAGATTTGTTCAACCTGCAAACCAAGTTCTTTTTGCCTGTTTCAGCAAAACTTTCTGGTTAGAGCATATAAATTTCTTCTTTAAATTCTTCATGAAGAAATACAGTTCTCACATATAACTGCTTTAGATGTGGGTCAAATGTGGAACACATCGCCAAGATTATTTTGATTGTTGTGAGTCAAACGATCGGATAAAATATCTCGTTGAAATCATTACCTTTTTTCTGAGCATATCTTTTCACCACTAATCTTGTACGATACTGCTCCACTTGGTCATTTCCATCACGTTTGATCTTATAAACTCATTTGTTACCAATGGCTTTTCTTTCACGTGGTAGTGGTATAAGTTTTCATGTCTTGTTCTTGTATAGAGCTTCAATTTCTTCCTGCATTGTTATCATCTACAAAGCAACATCTGAGCTGTCTAAAGTTTCATGGAAAGTTGATGACTCTCCATCCTCTGTTAGAAGACAGCATACAACATTGATCTCTGTGACATACTCGAGTGCCACGCTGGCAGTCGTCTCTCACGAATTGATCGACGAACTTCCGGAGCCTCAGACTCGACTGGTTCTTATTTCTCATACTCTGGTGCTGCTTCAGAAGAATTTTAATCTTCTTTTTTCAAATTATTTTTCATATATACCGATACAGTTTTTTACTTTTCTTTTACATTGCTATCATCCCCATCTCTCTTTTACAGTTGATTTTCTATAAAAATAACATCTCTGCTGATGATGATCTTGTGGGCAATGAGGTCCCACAGACGATATTCCTTTATTCCATTAGCATATCCCAAGAAGATACATTTTTTAGATTTTGGATTCGGATTTGTTCTTTCTTGGGCATTGTACATCACGTACACAGGACACCCAAATGCATATAGGTAGGAGGAATTAGCTGGCTTTCCAATCCACATCTCCATCTGTGTCTTCAATTCAATTGCCTTGGATGGTCACTGATTGCTATATAACAAGCTATTTTAACTGCTTCTGCCCAGAATAAGTTGGTAGACCATGAGTCCTTAACATAGCTCTTATCTTTTCTGTAAGAGTTCTGTTCATCCGCTCTGCCACTCCATTTTGTTAAGGAGTGTATGCCACCGTGAACTACCTCTGAATACCTTCTTGCTCACAGAAAGCAAGAAACTCGCCATCTGTGTACTCTTCACCATTATTTATCCTCAAGCACTTAATCTTTTTGTCAGATTCAAGTTCTACCCGCGTTTTGTATTCTTTAAACACTGAAAATACCTCTGACTTTTTCTTAATTGGATACACCCAACATCTCCTAGAATAATCATCAATGAAAGTCACCATATACTTTGCACCTCCCATGAATATGTCAGGTGATTCCCAAACATCAAAATGAACCAAGTCTAGAATGCATTTACTTCTAACAACATATCTACTAAACTTTAATATATTATGCTTACTTGTAACATAATGCTCGTAAAATGGTAAGTTTATCGATTTGAGCCCTGAAAGCAATTTTCGCTTAGAGAGAATCTTCAAAACTTATTCTGACATGTGCATCAGCTTCGTTTAGTATTTCTCCTTTAAGAATAAATAAATTAGCACTGATCTTTTCTGCTTTCATCAATATAGGGGCACCTTTAACTATCTTCATGATTCCATTATCCCTAGTGCCAGGTAGCTCCTGAGTCTATGAACCAAACGTCATATAATCATTTTTTGCCTTCTGAAACAATTATTGCCTTACTGCAAAGAATTTCAGCATCATCTGAGGTACTTGCCACACACTTCTGAGCAGTTGATGATTCAGATTTATTGTCTCCACCATGCTTATTTTTCCAACACTTTCTTTTGACATGTTCTTTCTTGCCACAATTGTAGCATTTAATATTCTTCTTACTTCAAGATTTTGATCTACCATAATTGTGACTCCCACTAGGGCCACGTTCCGTTGATCTCCCTCTCGTCATCGATAGCGCTTCTACTTGTTGTGAACTTACTTATCTGTCTTCCTTATTTTTCTGTCTACTCTCCTCATTTAATACGGAGGCTGTAACATCATCGAAGACTAGATGTCCGCTGAATTGTTGTTCGTTAGGTTGATGATGAGTTGATCATATGAATCTCATAAACTTTAAAGTAGAAGTTTCGTACGTTTATTTTCCTCTATATTGTGAACAGTATCCGACTAAAAAAAAAAATACAAACAATAGCTCTAATACCACTGTTAGGAAATTGATGGGTGAAGCAGGGTCACAACTAAAATGAAATTGGAAGAAAAATAAAGAACAAACACAAACGAGGACACCAGAAAATTACGTGATTCAGCTTTTAACCTATATCAACGGGCGAAGATAGAAGGAAAATATTTCACTAGTGATATGGGGATTACAAGTATTGTAACATTTTGGCTCACTTTCCAAAACCCCAATACACATAATCTCTCACTCACTAATTACACAAGTGTATTAAAAACTCCTAATCTCTTACATAACTCTTTCTCTCTTCAAAAAGGAGAAGAGAAACTTAAGGAAAAATAGAACACTCTAAGTTGTGGGGAACTCCACCCTTTTACAGCCAAAATTGGCTAATAAAATAATTTTTTTTTTTACCGCCATTGAATTCTTTCTCATTCTTCTTTTTCCTTCTTCAAAAAATGCTGCTGCTAAATACAATTTTTCTTCTTCAACAATTTCGGCATTCAAATGGGTTGGCTTCTAGAATTGTGGTCTTCTAGAATTTGCCAACTTTGACAAAATAATTAATCAATGATAAAAGTCAATGAGTCCTTTTTTTTTATAAATATACTGAGTTCATGTTAAATTAATTAGAGTGATTAATGTTTTTTAAATAGAGTTTAAAATTGCCTAGAACAAAACACATATTTATCTAAAGCATGGAAACACATATTATTTGCATAAGAATTGTGTTTTTTTTTCTTTTTCAATTACTGAAATGTAATTAAAGGTCTATTAATATTTTACAGATGTTTAACTTCACCCAAATTTTATTTTAGGGAGGACTTATTAGTCCTTTTTAAGGGACTCAAACCATATGTGAGAGTTGAGAGTTGTAGCCCACCACTCGTCTAAAGGTTGAGGGGCAATATGAATTTTGTTAATGCTCGTTTAAAGCAACTTTTATATGATAATTAAATCAAAAATATATGTAGAGTTTTTCAAGTGTGTATGCTACATATAGATATTGTACGAATTCACATTAACATCATATAGTGTCAACAAATTTTTGTTTAATTAACTACGACTGTAAATTTGCATTCAAATATCCACATATGAGAATGTGCATGTGTGTGTGTGTATTCTCTCTCAAAAGTCCTCTCATTTATATACTCACAAATACATCTCTTTTTCCATTCTTACCTGACCAATTAAGCATATCATATAATTTTTGTTTAAAATGCTTACCTAACAGTTGAGCATATTGTAATTTTCTTAAAAACTGCTTTTAGTGTTAATTATTATTGTTATTATTGCTCATGTGCACTGTGAATAATGCTTTGTTAGTTGGGTCCACCTACGTTGCAACAGTTGCAATGTACCACACTTTTTGTCTCCATTCCAAACAGCCGTTGATAATTTACTAAATAAATCTCGCGGTTGAAAAAAAAAAGGAGTAAAGGTCTATAGACGGTTGTAGACAGATACTGTATAAAAAATTTACGGACTCTGGTTCGAGAGGCGTCCATCGAAAGATTTTGCACCTCCTGGAATTGAGATCATCGAAATCTTTTCCACCCCCAAAAAATCCGATGATTGAAGTTTTTTCATCCACAGAAATCGCAATTAGTTTTGGTGTCTCCCGATAAAATCATAAACAACGTAAGTAAAACTGACTGAGGATAAATGACGGTGGCAACCAGTCGGAAAAGATACTGGGCGATGGTGTAAGTTTAGGAGTTACACACATCGATTTGCCTCATAACAGAGTCAATTTCTCACGTGCAGTGGATCTATTGGTGTGCCGTTGGTACAGGGGCAGCAGGTAATTTAAAAGAAAAAAAATGTTTAATTTTGTTTAAAACAGTAGGACAATGGTAATCTGCTTAGGAGGGCTGATTATGTTTATTTGTTAGAATAAGTGAAAGCGAGAAAAGTAACAAGTCCTGATTGTTTAATTTGATTGCAAGTAGCGATACATTGAAGGAGCGAGCAAGAGGGAAATAATTCTCTGGAGAGGATATTTTAGAATAATTGGGCTACTCCTTTTCAACAAACTGTGAAGGTACATATCCTTTGCTTTTTGTAATGGTTAAATGTAACCACATCAGTTATTCAATTAACCTTGCTTCGTTATTAATTTGATTTATTTAATTATTTTTTTGTATTATCTGCCGGTGACCAATTACGTATGGATGACATAGGGGTTATGAATGTTGATTTAGTTTTGTCAATGGGATGCACCTGGTTGAGGAAAAAAAATGAGTTGCGTGGCTATAAAAGCAAGCATGTTCATAGGCTTTGGGAATGTACCCCCTTGAAAAGATTTGTATACTTGGTAAAATAGGCTATCTATCCATGTATCTGTTGCAAAAAATGAATAAAATTTCATCTTGCTGATGATCTTCATGGGCCATGAGTTGCTGTTCACAAAACTTTTACATTGTAGGACTCCCATGTTTGTTTATGGTGGACGTTTCTGTTTATAATAGTGCCTTATATTGTTATTCCTCTTTTACATTTAAACTGCAATTTGCACCCAACAAATAGTCTTTGAAGGGGAAATTAATTGAAAGAGATTATTGGGCTAAAATTTACTTTTTTTTTATAAATAAATTCAGTAGGATGCACAAACATTATATGGTAAGGAGGTGGATAGTGAGAATTGTTAAATTGATAGAGTGAAGGTGGTGGTATTGTTTCAATATAGTTATAGTTTTTTAATTTATTATTTTCACTTTTATGCTATGGCTACATCTCTTTGTAGAACTTTATACAGCTCTTGCAAAATTTAGTGGTTCATGCAATAAGAAAGCATATAAGTTTAATATTATGAAGTCTTGATAAGTGTGTTTCGAGTTATAGTAAATTGTGAGACGATATTGGTAATGGATGAGTTCTTACTTGGTTGTATGTATTCTTTGCTCGTGACCAATTATGTTAGGTTATGTTTGGGAGTTAGGATTAAGTATGAGATTTGATTAACTTTGGGATTAAATATTTTATCGCATGTTTGGCTACTTTGCTTGGATTGGATTAGGGAAATTTAGTCCTTAAATCATGAGATTAACAATTCCAATTTATAAGTGGGTTTAGATGGGATTAGAATAAGAGAAAAAGATTAATTCATATTGTTTCATATATATAACTATTTTTTTATTTGTCACCTAAAAATTAATTAATTAATTATTTTATTCATGATTTACTTGAATTTATTATTTATTTTGTTTTTATAGTCTAATTAAATTGGTACTTTTACTTCAATAGAATTACAGTTTTTGTTAATTTGTTACAATAATTGATTGTATGAAATTTAATAATCACCAATGTAATATTAAAAATAATCATGGAAATTCATAATACAAATAAATAATTGATGTTATATATACATGCAATAGTGCTAACTTTGTGATAAAATAAAATATATGTAAAATATCTAATAAAAATTAATTAAATAATTAAATAGTTTTATTAATTTATTTTTGTTTAATATAATTATGACTACCCAATAATTAATTTACTACATATTTAATGCTCTTATTAATTACCTTTAAATTAATTTTAATTAATATTTTTAAATAATCATAAATACTATTTATATTTAAATATGATTTAACATTGTCCTGTCCAATATTGCACCAAACATAATACAATATATAATATATGCCAGCTTAATCCAATCCAACTTAATGTAGTCCAGTTCTAATAAGTAGTCCAATCTAATCCTGCATGCTAAACGTAACCTTACGGACGAAGTAAGGGTTATGAATTGTTAATTTGGTTCTGTTAATGGCCTACAACTGGCTGATGAAAAAAAATGACTTTCTTGCTTATAAAAGCGAGAATGTTCATGGCTCTTGGGAATCCCATAGAAATGCTACAGCATTCTTCATAAAATAGGCTGTTTGTCAGTTGATGAAACGAAATAAATTTACGTTGACACTGTGTTTGTTATTGGCAATGAGGCGCTCTTCATGATTATTTTACATTGTAGGCAGCTGCACTTTATGTTTGTGATAGATGATTCTATTTCTACAACGTGATATTTTTATCCATATGTCACATTTAGATTGGATTTCATCTGTCAAATCAGAGAAGTTCTTGTTGGAAGCAAGGACTCATTGTTTATTTTAGTTGCAGCAATAAACGTATGAGGTATCCCAGGTGATACGAACTCTGCTGTAAAAAGTTGCAGCCTAGGTATGGAAAGGAATCGAATAGCAGAATATGATGGGTGTTTTGGATTCGTAAGCTATTTGTAAGTATTTGTCATATGTGAATAAATGCTTTTGGAATAAAGAAACTGCAAATGAAGGCAACAAACGCAAGTGCAAGCATTACAAAAGAGGTGCGTTAAATGGGATTAACCATTTAATATACTGCAATACTAGGCTATTGTTCTAAGCTTGATGTTCTAGACTTACCATGAACTGCTTTCCAGGTTTGAAGGGAAATAGCGAGGACATTTAAAAATTTGCCTCCCGAGATGAAATGGAATTACAAAGTTCAGGCACAACGAGCAGTGCAAGAGGAAGCGACGAATAAATTTTTTACCCGATGTGCCCCAAATAGATTGGCTGCAACTATTTTGAATTTATCTAATGAACAAAAAGCAGTTGTACATGAAATGGGTTTGGGCAGTATCCTTCAGCTGAGCAGTGGTTGGCTGAAAAGGAAGTTATCTAATGAACAACCCGGAATGTGTGTCCCATGTGTCTTTGATTTTGGATCGTTGTTATTTTATTTAACTGCTATGATATTTGAATAGTAAGTGTAAGGCTGTGGACTGCTAAGAATGATCTAATTTGTGAGTCATTTCAATTGCCAATGTTCTTCACTTACTCTAAATGCCAATTGATTTACCTGCAATTTCCTTTGTCCACCTTAATTTATTCAAGTCATAAAACAATGACGGTTGTTCTTCTGCCACTTCAACTTCTTTTTTTCTACCCCTTTAGTAATGAAAGTGCGTGCACTCTCTCTAGTGACGACCATTCATATAAATCTCCTGCAAGTATGTTGCAAATTAAGTAATTAACTCATTCCCAGGCTATCATCCGAAAGGAGACCACGGCGGTGGCAAGATGTCTATTAACTACAAAAAAGCGGCTACCAAGCTTATCACAACGATTAGCACATAAAAAATGCATTAACAATCTAACATTGTCGACTGCAATTAATTAATCATACATACTTCCTCTAGAAGTCATTTAAACTTCCTATTGTGCAACTCTTGGTTCAAATGTTGTAGCAAGATTTAGAAGGCGGACTCCAATTACTCTATCAACTTCGTATACCCATAATGTCACACACTTATCAAATAACATTTAAACAATTAATCCAAGAAACTAGCATCCCCTCCCAATGCTACACAGTTCACTATGGACATTTCAACTACCCTAACATGCTCTAAAATCGATTTCCAGTGAATCCCTCTATCCCACACATGAATCACTTTATTCCAACTTCTTCAACGATGCCCCTAATAATCCCTAAGTTACTCAGCAATTAACGGGGAAGTTGGACTTATTGGATCCTTTGCTGATAATGCAAGAATTGGTTATTGGGGTGATAACCTACTCGTTCCATGAAAAATCAAGATTAAGTAGGGAGGCTTCGTTTATCACCAAGAACATATCACTACTACACAGTGGTGGCAGGAAGATTAACTTTTACACATAGTCAGCTTAGTCACGAACGACAGGTTGTTCTCAGTCCCTTCCATTACGAGTTCTTTACTATTGCATACGAACTGGTTCACTTTCATAATATGAAGATGTTACCGATTGCAGGCAAATAAATAAAATTTAATAAAATTTCAAACCTACCAATTTTAATTAATAAATTACAGAATACCAAGGTCATTTTAACATCCTCAAATACTGAAAACAACTACATATCAAACATGCTTATTCCGGTTATATAAAATCAAGATAAGTCTACACCTTCAACATTTCACCAAAATTTTGCAATTGCCTAACCTTTTTTTTTTTCAGCAAAATTTACTTTACTCAGAATAACCCACTACCATATCATTGTCTTCAGAACTATAATAAGATGGAACCATGGATCGAAATTTCATAACAAAATTTGTCATTTTACAGTGTATCATACAGGGCCTGAAATTACTGAAATTGCCTTTCTCTTAATCACAACAATACCCAATTGCAAGCACTACTAACTAGTAGTCATCAACCCCGTACATTTGCACAGGTCTGCAGCTACTCATACTGTAAACCCCTACCCCTTGCTTCACATTATGATGAACAGTAATCAATAATTTTCAATGTTTTGTTTCCTTCATTCGATAGTGATAGAAAAGACTGCATTAACAAATGCACTTAAATTAATGAATTGAACATATAAGGAAAAGTCACTTTTGTGTTGTTTTTTAGTTTCAACATGAAATGAAGGGTCATGAAATCACCTTCTACTTTTATTGCCTTGTGTCAGTCAAGTGCTTATCGATCTCTTCAATTAATTATGGACTTTCCCTTCTTACAAGGCCAACCTGTAAAAGGTTCAGAAAGGATGGATTGGTCACGCAACCTGCAAAACTTGACACACACTTACCAATATTTCATAGCATTAATC
The DNA here is from genome assembly GCA_030449925.1 of Citropsis articulata. Taxonomy (NCBI): domain Eukaryota; kingdom Viridiplantae; phylum Streptophyta; class Magnoliopsida; order Sapindales; family Rutaceae; genus Citropsis; species Citropsis articulata. Next base: position 4,323,262 of record JASUUH010000019.1, on the reverse strand, counting down.
TTATTTGCTCTCTTATTGCATGAACTATTAAATTATGAAACAGTTGCATTTTGTTCCTGCGAAGTAATCTAGCCATGACATATAATTGAAAAATAAATTCAACAATGCTTATTCACCACCTCCATAATCATGCAAGTGATTTTTTCATCAGCCAATTGCAAACCATTAACAGAACTAAATTACCAATTCATAACCTCAATATCGCCTGAACATAATTAGTCATCATAAAACAATCTAGAAAAATATGTAACACCTCATCAATTACCAATATGCTTATGTCAAAAAAAAAATTACCAATATGCTTACATTTAGCCTATCGTAAAACAAAAACAATAATTGCCTGCGCAGTTTGTTCGCAAGTCAATGTCGCATCATTCATAATTTTCCACTCCAACAGATTATTTTCCACTCACGCACTCCTTCAATACACTACTTCTTCTAATTAAATTAAACAATGATAGTTGAATCTAACGATATCACATTCCCTAATTCCAATAAATAAACATAACCAACCCTCCCAATCTAATTACTTCCATCATACTCTTTCAAAAATATTAACCATTTATGGTTAAGAATTAACTGTTGCATCTGCAATATAGGCACCAAAACATACCATTTACACGTAACATTCACTCTAGTTCGAATATGACTAGTACTTAAACTTTTTGCATCGCCCAGTCTGCATTACAATTTTCGGCTACAGTAGCCAAATCCTAATCGAAGTCGTTCTCCTTACAGCTGATGTTCGTCTACCAACCATCGAATTCCAAGAATTTTTTTAGTCTTCTTTCGATCTCGATGTCTCTACATTATTTCTCAAATATGTTAATCACCTAAATCCTTTCCGCCAGTGTTTTGCAAATGTGTTCTTATGATTTTGATGTCAACGATGCAATTATCAAATGAAATCAATTACACCCACTGCACAAACTAATTCGCTGTTTAATTGATATGCCTTACAGACCCACCCTAAGATGCAACATACGCGAAAGATCTTCTCCCCCAACAAATTGCAACAATCTTTCAATCGATTTAGGTGTTTGTACATTCATTGTCAACCGCCAGTCGTTTAACCCTAATTTCTATTTTCATAAGATATCTTCATTTAATTGGATGATTTTTGTGACATTGCCTTCAACGGTTCCCGGTTGATACCGCCTTTATCAACTACCTAATTTCAAGCTTTAGATTCATTTAGTTTACATCCAACGGCTGTCTAGAATGGTGACAAAAAGTATGGTACGTTGCAACTGTTGCAACATAGGCGAGTCCTTGTTAGTTAAGGGGCCTTATCCAATATCCAATCATGTGGATTGCACTCATGTCTTGTCCTTGTCACACGTGTATTTCATTAATTTTTCAGTCACAGAATCAAATCCTCTGAATTATTAGGCTGAATAAATATTTAAAAAAATGTTTATATATTATCTATACACTATGAGAACATAATTTTTATTTATTTATCTTACTCTCGTGGGATCATCATGTCCAATAAATAAATAATATTAGGCTTTTAGAATTTCAAAATAGTATTTTAATATTTTATTCCGATCATGATAAATAAAGTGTACCATTACTTCATCGAAATGAATTACTAATTTCGTAGTAATAATAGAATCTTTTAAATTTTTTTCATTATATTATATTTATTGGCTGCAGCAGGATACTATTATGGTCCTAGTAGTGCGCAATCACCTCACTTTGCTGAACCAACCACCAAACCGGCGATTCCCTCGAAAGCTTCGGCAAGTTGTCTGAAAATCACGTGCCGTAAATGCTGTCCACGCAATTTCCGAGTCAATCAGCAGTTCCGCATTTTATCAATCGCATTTTGCAGTACGTGTGCAAACGCGCTCCTGCTCATTCGATTCAAAAAAAACTTGCCATTTATTATAATTCGTACACAGCTATCAAATTTTCAAAAGAATTCTCTTCTTGTTTTCCCCAAATGGATATTATTATAAATAGTATTATACAAAAAAAACTCAAAGATTATAAAATTAAGAAAAAATTAGCTAAATGATATTATTAGAAATTATAACAATGTTCTATATAGTTCACATTACTCCGTTACAAACTATCATCTACTGAAATTTCATTATACATGCACTAATCACTCTACTGAAGAACAATAATAAAAATATTTTGTCTATAGACGACATAATTTCATTAAATGATGATGTGTCCATATGATGTTACTGATGTTTGTCTGCACATAGTTTCATAAGCATTTGTGATTTAATTTTTTTTTATTGGAACCAATAGATTAATTACAGCTCAAGACTTCGTTCAGATATTTTGGATGGCCTATACAAACTTTTAATTAAAGAGGTTAACAAGTGAAAGAAAATAAATTTAAATCAAATTAAATCCTATAAAAACTTTCTTACAAGGCAACGTTGTATTACTAATAGTTAAGTTGAACTTTAAATTTTGTAAAATTTTGACGTCCAGATTAGATAAAAATAATGGTGTATGGACCCTCTGATTATTATGATATAATATTTTATTTTAAGTCTCTGAAAGTGAAATTATTAACTTCTAATTTTTTTTCAAAAACCAACTACATTATGAAAACAGTATCAATTAATGAAATAATCCTTGTTCCACAGAGTATTTGCATCATTAGAAAGCGGAATTGTCTTTACATTATAACGAACGATTAAACGGATGCATACACATCAACAAACCTCTTCAAGAAATTGGCTTACACATCTTTGTCTTCCTTGTAAGAATATGCTTGCCCTATACCCACCGCTAAAATAACAGACGTTCGAACTTGCTGAGTTGAGAAATAGATTTTGTTTTTGAGCATGTGATACTTTTATTGTATGTCATAATCATATAAACAGCAGCCCATTTCACACCACATGTTATGATATTATGCTAGATACCCATCAACATTAATCTTGATTACGCGGATAAAAGCCTAAGCCTAAGCATGGCTCTTACGGGCAGCAGTTGTTATTGTTCGTGTCCAGTTTCACGTAGTCGTTTGGTTCTATTTGAATTATTTTAGTTTTCTCACTTTGTCATGCAAGTTTTAGTTAGCTCCGAAATCCCAATGACGATGTATCCTATGCTTTTTCTTGTATAATGTCTGTTAATTCCAAAATGTCAAGGAATCAAAATCAGAATTTTTGGACGAGTCCTGTGTACAGTTATCTGGGATACACTTATTATAAATTAAGACGTTGATTTCACTGATTAGTCACAAATTTGGCTTAGGGTGGTTGATGAGTTTATACTACTGTCATTAATGGAGTTGAAATTGCTTGGCTCCGAGTCTGTGCCAGCTTCTTTGATATTTCAAAACGGAGGAACAACATCTTCAAGCTTCAGGCACGGGGGTACTATCAGATTCTCGCCCAAGCTTTGTTCTTGCAGAGGTAATTGTAATATTGCAAGCTTGTGTTATTGTTTAAAGTCTGTTCTATTCTGCTGTATTCTTTTTAATTCATTTTTGTGTTCAGGGGTGTTTCCAAGGGTTTCGGAAAATGCATATTTGTGTAAGATAGGTATTGGTTCAAGTGACCAAGAAAATCTTGTGAAAGGCGATTGTGTGTATCGGATTAATGAAGTAAATGGGGCAGGTTCAAGTATTTTTTCCAGGAACCTGAGAGTACTTGATTTCTTCAATGATGAATATGATGGTGTTGTTGTTGATCCAAAGAGATTGCCCTCTGATCCTGACGCCTTCGCTTCAATCCTTCGTTTCTCTCTTATTCACTGGAGGAGGATGGTAAATTTATTTAATGAACTGTGATTTTTTGCTGGTTAGTTGATGATGTGTGCGCACTGAATATGTTGTTACCTTACAGAATAAGAAGGGAATTTGGCTCAAGTTGCCGCTGGAAAATGCAGAGCTTGTTCCAATTGCGGTGAAGGTGATTTCTAGATACTTCACAAGACTTTCTTTGTGCGTCCAAGTCACTTTTGAGTCACTTTATTCAAGCTGGGTACTTTGCTACAGGAAGGGTTCAAGTACCACCATGCTCAACCAGAATATCTGATGTTAACATATTGGATTCCTGATGGGCCTTGTGTGCTTCCTGGTAACGCTACTCATCAAGTTGGAGTTGGGGGATTTGTCATCAACGACAACAATGAGGTATCGCTGCTTGAATTTCCAATTTTAGGAAAAAGAACACAACGATGATCGGATTGCTTTTGCTGTTTGGGGCCTAATAGTTATTATGTCTAAAGAGCCATTTTGTACCTAAACATTTATGTATTTGCAATAGAAATAGAAGGTAATTAGCTATGGATATATTCTTGATACAAACTTTCTATAATGATCATCGTGACAGGTTCTAGTTGTGCAAGAGAAATACTGCAATCCAGCATTTTCTGGTCTTTGGAAATTGCCAACCGGCTTCATTGATGAGGTACATGTTCGAGTTTGGATCTTCACATCAAGAATGGCTTTCATTTGATAAATTTTGTTTTAACTAGTAACATGTTTGGTACATCAGTCGGAGGAAATTTTTAAGGGAGCTGTAAGAGAAGTCAAGGAAGAAACTGGCGTAAGAAATTTGCACTTGTTATGTTGTTCCTAAGCTTTTCTATCAATGGCAATGATTTTAAAAAAAAAAAAAAATTGCACTTGTTTTATTTCTCAGGTTGATACGGAGTTTGTTGAAGTTATAGCATTCAGGTAATGACCCTAAAATACTTTTATACTCGCAAATTATGCAACAAAAAGCTTTCAAGCCTCTAGTATCTAATGTACTGTATATCTGGATTTTCAATTTCAGGCATGCTCATAATGTTGCTTTCGAAAAGTCAGATTTGTTCTTTATCTGCATGCTAAAGCCCCTATCAACTGAGATCAAGGTTGATGATCTTGAAATTAAGGGAGCCAAGGTAGTACATAGGATCTGATCTAATCATATTCTCATTACTTCATCAGAAGAATTTTTATTTTTATTTTTATTTTTAACTTTCTAATTGTTGTTGGTGCAGTGGATGCCCTTGATGGAGTTTGTAAAGCAACCACTAATCCAAGGAGACTGCATGTTCAAGAAAGTAATAGATATATGCATTGCCCGGCTGAGGAAACGCTACTGCGGATTGTATCCTCATCAACTGGTCTCAGCATTTGATGGTCAGACATCTTCACTGTATTACAATGACTCTGACACACAAGACACCAACTGTATAGGCAATTGAACTCGAAGCCATTCAATTCAAGCAACTGGAATTAATGCCCGCATTGTCTTATGTGCCTGATTTCTCTCGCGCTCATCAGTTAATACAGATTGCGAATTTGTGCAGTTTGACACTATAGGATAAGGATTGCCGCCATTTTTCTGCAGAATGGCTTTGATATGTAACCTTGTAATTGCAAACAGCTTGCTAAGTGAATATCTTGTCGAATTAATGTACAGAATCTGGGTTATGTACCTACCATGTGTGCCACCTCATTCTGCTTGTCGTGCACTCACATTTTTTTCAGAGCCCAGGAACATAACTTGGGCCGGCTCAGCGTCTGTTTTTTCAATTACTCCATGTTATTGGTGAGAGCCCACAGACAGACCAAAGACAAACACCGTGCGAGAAATGTTCCTGCAACTGTAAATATTGGATTGGCGGGGTGCGTTTTCACAAATGTAGTTATTTAGCGTGGGTCACACGTTTCATTACGTTCCTCCAAAATTTGTGGTCCTGGTGGTCCAGTCAGTCAGTCAGTCACGGTGGCCCCTTTGCTTTCTCTTCTAATATTATTAAAAGTGGTCATATTTTCCATCTCCAAAACAAGCTAATTCAATGGGTATTGTAGTATTATATTTGTTGTCTTTTAAAAAATCAAGGTCCTCATGGAGGTCCCAAAACTTTGAAGGTAGATATTTATCTTTTATCAGCAAATTCAGAATATTAATAAATTAAGAGTGACTTCTTCTTTTTTTCTTCTTGTAGTTTTGTCATGGAATGATCATATATATCAGAAAGAGTAGGTTATTCAACTATTGGGTTGACTTGAAAGAGATCATTCAAATATCAATTAATCCAGTCTTATTAGTTTTGGCCCAATGAAGGGACACAAAATTTGAAAAATATTTATATCTATTATCTCCTGGGATAAGTAATTTAGTAAATATATATTAATAAGTGGACATTACATCCACCATGAGCCAGATTTTCTGCTTTCAGATTCTCACATAATATTCTGAATGTCAGCCACATGTAGCTCGGAACATGATTGTCAGGTTTATTATATTCCCTCCAACTAATTTAATAACTGCTAAATTGCCAATAATTGTGACCAAGACTTGGTGCTTTCACCAGAAAGAGGAAATTAAATGTTTAATCATCCTCTTTAGTCCCTGAAACGTTTCAGATGAAATGTTGCTTTCTCAATTCTGGTCATGATGTTTATTTTATCCTACAAATTGAGAGCTGTAATCAAGGAAAAATGAGTCGTTGAAAGTTGAGCACGCGCCGCCGCATGCCAAATGGACTGCAAAAAGTGCTTTTTAGAATGTGCATTTTAAAATCATTTCTGGCGAGTTGTTAATTTCTTGATTATGGATATTCTATTCTATGCAACAAGAATTATGGCAATAAATAACCCACGGGTCTAAAGTGAAAACGATTGATGCAGTGCCGCAGTAGTCGACTTGAAGCAAGCAGTAACAAAAAAAATTTCGACTGATAAAACATTATAAAAATATGAGGAGGACCCAAAAAAAGAAAAAAGAAAAGAAAGGCTTATTTTTACCATTATTATTATTAATTTCAGACGGTAACATTAAATAAAAAAGCGACCAAATAGATTTTTCTCCTCTCCCTTCCTTCGCTTTCTAAAACCATCAGAAGTTTAAGCACTTTCCTGGCTCTCTCTCTCCGATCACGGCTCAATTTGATCTCTTGTAAGCTCTCTTTTTATTCTATACACGACTAAATTTGCGAAAAAATTTATTAGCAGGTCGGCGCACACGCCTGCACAAATTATTATTGTTAATCTTGTTTTATATGTTTTAATCCATTATCATTGTGTTGTGTTCCTTGGTGGTTTCTCTGTTTGGTTCTTGCGAAAACGTGGGAATAGTCAGGGGACATTATGTTTGACTCCATTTGAACACAAATCACAGACCACTTATCTAAAAATTTTCTCTTCTTTGCATTTTGTTTAGTTTCCTCAACAGCATAGCGGTTCAGTTTTAGTTTATAGTAATTACTCTTGTTGAACCAACGTGAATTATTTTATGATTTTTTTTTTAAATTTAATTAGACGTCCAATGAGAATTTCGACTCTTTCATAGACACACATTGAAACCCATAATTCAATTTTTTTCTTTCTTTCCTTTTCGCCTGTTAAGTTTTCTTGTGCAGTGAGATTTCGCATGTACAAGTTCTAAAATCTAGACTGAATTCCTGCTGTTATGATAATGTAGAATTCATTATTGATTTCACTTCGTTTCCCTTTTGTTGTTGCAATCATAGTTTGATGTATGATGATGAGCTGCTGATTTAGAATTAAACCATTTGGGGGAGTGGTTTCTGAATACAATGCGGTTTTTCTCATCAAGCTCAAGCTTTAGTCTGACAAAGGAGCAGAATAGCAGAGGGAGCAATCAGGCATTGTTGTATCTCAATGTCTATGATCTCACACCACTAAACAACTACCTTTACTGGTTCGGGCTCGGGATATTCCATTCGGGCATCGAAGGTACGAAAGTTTTATGTTTTTAGCATTGTGCAGTAGCAATTTCTTTTTGGTACATATTTGAAAAATGCAGTTTCTTCATTCACAGAAGGAGTTTTGGCTTATAAGTTGTGGATAAGTTTGGATTTTATTTTTTTTTTAATTTTGGTTGAATTGCATGATTCAAATAATTTCTATAAATTGGGTTATCAAAGTATCGTCTGTTAAAAGATTTTGAAAGATGAGTTTGAGAACATATTCTATGGGTTTCAAAGGCATGTTGCTACAAATTCTCAAGTTTTGGATTCTTTAGTAAGATGATTAAGATGAGCTCATGGTTGTTGTTATGACTTTTGTTTGAATAGGAGTTTATGATGATTGCAATGGAATTAGGAAAAGTGTGTTTGGAATGAAGACAACTCAAGTAGGTTGTCCATCTGGTTTAAGAGCTGACACTAAGCACATGGTTGGGAAAAAAAGAAAAAAATCAAAGTACAAGAATGGACATACATAAATTATCAAATTCATTACCATGCATAGAATCTATTAATTACAAGAAGAATTTGCTCCCCATGATGGTTCTTTTTGGTATTATGGATTACTAGTGTTCTACCTTTCTAAATATGTGTAAGAGAGGGAAATAAATGATACTTGGAAAATCTGGATGTTAAGAAGGGAGAGATTTCATATAGGAGGCTGACTGCGAACTATTCAGTATTGGATTTGTGGCCTAATGTTGTATTTGTGATCATGCATGGTAGAAGTAGAATACAACAATATCATCAATTCTTGTTTTTAGTCCCTGGAGTCAAAAAAACACATCACTTACACAATTCGATTGAAGCTGAGCTACATGATATCATGTTTAGCCTTCTTAGTCATTTCAAAATTTTGTTTTGATTGCATTGTGTTACTTTTTCACTTTTATTCCATTCAGGGCTTTTGGTAAAGAGCAGAAATCTTTTAACTGTTTTTATTTCATCTTCCTGGTGCGGGATCACTTGTTACTGTCATTATTCAAGGGAAAAACTTACCAAGGACAGTGAGGGGTCCAAGTTTATCTTTCCCTGCCAAAGTTTCCTCTCCTCATCAGTTTAAGGGCCATTTGAGGCATCAAATATTAGTGAGGGCTATGTTTCTTATCACAAAAGGAAATTATGACAAGGGGCTATCTTCGATGATTTGTTAGCCATTGAGTATTCCAGCTGTTTAAGGAAAAATATCCTGGAGGAGTTCGGGTCTAGATAGTTGTCCTACCCTGACCTTTTCAAAATCCAATTGAGAAACTTCAATCCCTAGGTTCTGTATATGTTAAAACCATATTGGTAGTCTGAAGGTGTTTCAAATTGATCTTGAATTCAGATATAATGTAAACAAAATAGAATAAAATATATGCTAATTTTGCGTCTCTCTTCTAATCATTTTATACAAGAGTCTGCAGATGCTATCTTAACTACTGGGTTGGGTTCATCTACACCGCATGCTGTTGTATGCTAATTTTCCTCCGTTTTTGTAATGTAATACTTATGATAAATTTAATACATCATATATTGATTTTTGGATCAGCTCATGGTTTGGAATATGGCTTTGGTGCTCATGAGTTCCGTACCAGTGGAGTTTTTGAAGTTGAACCGAGAAGTTGTCCTGGCTTCATCTTCAGACGGTCAATGTTGCTGGGTACCACCAACCTGTCTCGTGCGGAATTTCGCTCCTTCATGGAACACCTTTCTGGAAAATATCATGGGGACACTTATCATTTGATTGCCAAGAATTGTAACCATTTTACAGAAGAAGTCTGTATGCAGCTAACTGGAAAGTGTATTCCAGGATGGGTTAATCGGATGGCTAGATTAGGTAAGAAAAAGTTCTCTCCCTGTGCATTCATGCTACCTGAGAAGCAGCCTTGGAGTTCACAAGGTAGTTCATAGGCCTGATAACATATTTTAAGATATGGAGTGTAACCTAGATCTATGTTCAATAAAATGTCAAAAAGTATCTCTGATCTAATTGAGGGCACATTCTATGGACAAGTATTCTCATCATCATTTGGGTATTTGGAACAGTGTTGGTAGTACTGTGGCTAATTTTATATCCCTTTGCATATTTGTAAGTTTTGGCTTGCATGTGATTGGATTCTCTTCATCTCACCCAAGAGTTGTTTAAATCAGGTTCGTTCTGCAATTGTCTGCTGCCAGAGAGCATTCAGATCACAGCAGTTGCACATCTTCCTGATCGTCCCGCATATTCTGGTATGTTTATTCTGATAACAATGTTTCTGAGGCTCAGCGCTTTTAGTTTTTTAGGTCGATTTCTCAATTGTCTTTTTTCATAAAAGCCCAATTTCCTAGAAGGTAAGGCATCTTAGCCTAAATTACAGCGTACATTTTGTTACGACACTGAAGGGAAAAATTAACTGCTCTCCACCCCAATCCCCTAAAAAAGAGAGGGTAGAGGATGGTGTGGTGTGGAAAGAGGGGGGGGGGAACTAATCTTCGAGCTTAATATTAACATTGGACCTTACCTATATGCCTAAGCTTTTGGGTATGGTGGTTCCAGTTATTATGATGGGAATTTTGTTCAATTTCTTTGTCGAATTTGCTGTGAGACTGATATAAGTTTTAAGCACAATGATTTAACGACCTTACTTGTTTTGGGTAGTCGACACTTCTTGAACTTTCTGTTTTGTTAATGATTTTGGTGGCTAGTGACATTTGCTGCAAGGACCATAGATTTGTTAGGATTTGTGTTTTACATCATTCTCTGGGTCCTCAGAATGATGAATCTTTCTGTATGGGCTGTGAAATTGATTGTGTGCATAAGTGCATTACTGTGGGATCTGCTCTATAGTTTAATCCAGGATGATGACCATAAAACTTGATTTATCTTTTGGCAAAATAGTACCTAGAGATCTGGGTCTATCCACTCTATATCTTTGGCTGGAGAGATACGATTCGTGTGTTAATTATAAGTGAGCAGCCTCAAAAGACTTGTTTTAAAGAGCATATTATATACTTTTCATGTTTTAACTAATTTCAATTGTACTTGCAATGCAGATGATGATATATTGGAATCTCCTGCATCTTCTATAACAGCAGAGAGCGAAGAAGAAGAGGCGGCAATTCATCATCTGCTGACTGCACCAAATAGTGATGGTGCTTTTCTAAAAGAAAAACCAGTAAGGCGAACAAAGGAAGCAATGTGATTCTTTTTCTTCCCATATGTTCCTTTTTATGGCTTGAATCTTCCTGCCGTTGTTTGTAATTGTATCATAGAAATCTCACCTGTATCAATGGACCTGTTGTCTCACTTCAATTTGAGCTCACCCGTACTTCTTTCCTATTACTGTAGTTATCTTGCCAATACTTTTTCACTGCGCCTGTGTTTCTCCTTGTGTATCATTATGTTTAGCATTAAGCCTAGAAATATCATCAATCAGCAGAGATTTGCATATGTCACTGTGTAACCCTTTTTATGATATGGGTTCTGCTAAGATTCAAATCTAACAGGAATATGTTTTTTTTCATATTCTGCAAATCATTACTATTTCCGCTCCTATTAGGATTAGCTTCCGCTGGGAAATTTCCTGTTACCCTAGTAGCAGATGTGAAAGACTTGTACTAGTTTTTAATTCATTTAAAGGGACGGCGATACAGTTGGCGTTGGGGATTGAAAGACTTGTGGTGTGGAAATCATGAGCCCCACGTATAAATTATTTGAAAGGGCAAAAAACGGAGACAGCCAAGTGGGAGATGACAATAGGTTGGCTTGGTTTCTCACAGAAATTTAAAATGATAACAAGACGGGGAAATTTCAAGTACGTTACACCCACGAAACGACAAGTCAGTCGTGTCGTGTTGTTTGGTTGGAGTCCCAAACTCCCAATCAAAACCTCTGTAACTACGACTAACTGAATTTTAAAGCCAAAAACATTATTTCTTTGAATACCAAAATTTGCCGTAACTTGCAAGGTATCCATTTCCATCAAGTCAAGTCGAGATTTCCACGTGGTCTTCTCCAGCAAAAGGGAAAAGAGTAAAGCGAAAAAGAAAAAAAAAAGAGAAGAAGAGAATCCACCATTTACTTGAAGGCAGCTCCATCTTCTTGCATTAAAGTTGATCAAGGAAAACTTAAGCCAACCACTAACAATGAACCAGTAACTTAACCAAGCATTATTAGCTCAGCCTGCGATTTCAGTGATGGCTGCTCTTCTCTTCTTCATCCTATTTGCTACTTCCATACATGTCAAAACACATGCCTTATCAGAGAATTGCCCAACAGTAAGATGCGGCCGCAACACACCCGATATCCACTTTCCCTTCTGGGTAAAAGGCCAGCAATCCCAACGCTGTGGTTCCGCTGGTTTTGAGCTTGTTTGCAAAGAAAACACTACCATGATACACCTTCCATCTTATGGCAATTTGATCGTAAAATCAATCTCTTATAAAATCAAAAAGCTTGATCTTGTTGACCCCGGGAACTGTGTCCATGGAGTCTTTCTTAATCTCAATCTCTCTCTTTCGCGCTTCCGCTACTACTATGTTGTGAAGAACTACACGTTCCTCAATTGTTCAGCTAGGCTTCCGCCTTCTTTTGCTGAAGTGCCATGCTTGAGTGGCTCTAGACATCATTTTTATACTGTGAAGTATTCATCGGCTGTGCCAGTGCCATCTTCTTGCAGGGCAGTGAAAACATTGGCAATTCCATTTGCGTACAGTCCTTACATCTCTGACAATAGTTTCGGCCTTGGATTGACTTGGGACTCGCCTCGATGTGAAGAATGCGAAGCCAAAGGAGGCAAGACAAGCTTCCTGCCTGAGGCACAATTTCTCAACATAGCACAGGATGGAGGTAAAATTTTCATCAGTGCATTTTCTAACAAATAAATTTTCGTTGGAAATCCTCGTTTCTTACTTTGCTACTGCTGTAATATCTGTCATATATATGAAGTGATAGTTAAAAATAATAATAATCATAATCCTAACAATAATCTTCGATTATAGTTAGTACTGTAACAACACCTAAGGCGCCAGTATATACGGTAAACGATCAAGAAGAAAACAGTGATCCTCAATTGTTGGGCTAATAGACAAGCATATAATAATAATTTTTTCCGTTTTTTTTTTCCCCTAAGCAGGTTTGCTGTGAGGGCAAGGCATTGAAAAAGTTTGTGATAATCAGAAATCCAATGACTGATGCTAAAGATCCTGGTGAAAGCTGAGAGGAAAAGTCAGTGAAAATTTTAATGGCTTCTTTTTTTCACATCATTTCTTATGGCGCCATCTTTTCAGCTTGTTCAGCGTTTTGGCCTGTACTAGTGTCTAGGGTGTAGCAAAATTGTGACGCGTTTTCTAGGAAATGCACGGTTGAAAAAATGTATTTAATCTTGCTTCTCTATGTATCTGTACAAGGCATATTTCAAATCCATACCCAAGATAATAAATATTTTGTATACGGGCAAAAGCTGTATTGCTGGTGAAACTTAAGCCCCGTTCGGGACTGCTACGGCGTTTGTTAATAATCACAGCTAGGCCATGTCACCTATATGTTTTTTTTTTTTTTTTTTTTAAACAAAATTTTACATATTAAGTTTTACTTAATAGAAATTACCAGTAAGCTTTTCCTTGGCAATTATAGCTTTTGTTCCGTAGATTAAAAGCATAGCAGCTCACTACTAAACATACCCTTAAAATAAATCTCAGCATTTGGAGGGGAGAGTGTGAACTGACGTACCTGTGGGGTATTATATTATATCTCATAATCTATGCAACGTCAGATAGTAAAAAAAACCAACGGAAATTAATTAAATTTGACTATCTGAGAAGGCCCAATTATAGGGTACAATACACATAAAATTTGTCTTTCATGATTTTTTTTTTTTTTCTGATAGCAGTAGATAATTAAATGATTTTGAGCGAAGCTGTTCGCACCTCTCGAAAACTCTCATCAAACCTCTTCTGTTACCCCCACCCCATCGAATAAATAGAAAATTTAATATACCTATTTTAACTCCATTGAACAGGGGCCACTCGGCTTTTGGCCGAGTGGTGAGAGCTGTGGTGAGAGCTGCTGCCCACAAATTCATTGTAAGGGTAATTTCTTCCTTAATATAATTGAGTGAAGATAGTCTTCTTCCTTACCCATGAGTGAGTGGAGTAGACATCTCTCGAATATTAGTGAGGGTCAAAAAAATCTGAGCAGAGCTCCATTAGCATCAATGTTGTGGTTAATTGGTCGTAGGTTGTAAATATCAGTTATAGTCTCATGTAATATGAGTTGTAATTTGAGCAATAGTCTCATGTAATAAAAAAAAAAACAGTTTATACACAAAAAAAAAAAAAACTCCATTGAACAGGGGGTAAAAAAAAGCAAGCAACAAAATCTGGTAAAGACTAATAATTTTATTGGCTAAATGACAAACTCTTCTTTGCCCATGAAATTTAAGAGTTCAATCATCGCAATATTCATCATCAGCAACAAAATCTGGTAAAGACTAATAATTTTATTGGCTAAATGACAAACTCTTCTTTGCCCATGAAATTTAAGAGTTCAATCATCGCAATATTCATCATCAGCAACAAAATATTGCATGAATTTGCATTTTAGAGGAGCCAACAAAAATACAAACTAATCAAATGAATACACCTAACTTTAATTAATCACAAATATATATATATATATATATATATAAATGTTTTAGTTCGAAATTTTAAAGTGCGGGAAAGTTTTAAAATCACATAGTTTTAAATATTTAAAATTGTAAGCCTTTAAAGCCGTGCGGTTTTAAAATTTTCCCAAACTTCTCCTCACTTTAAAATCACTGACCAGAAAACTACATATATATATATATATGTGTGTGTGTATGTGTGTGTGTGTAGGGATGGCAAAATCTTCCATGGGTTTGGGGCTCCACCCCAAATGGGGTAAATTTTAAATAATTTTTGGGGAATGGGGTGGGGAATGGAAGAAAAATAATCTCCAAACTCTTAATGGGGTGGGGGTTGGTTTTGTACTCCCCACCCCACCCCCACCCCCACCGCAATCCCCATTATATATAAATATTTTTTCTAAATTTTATTCAATAATTTTTGTTTTATCAATTACAATGTTAATTAATAATTTTCTTTTAATTTCTACTCGATACAAATAGATTATAACTAAAAGAAAACCTTAGAATATAATTTTTATAATATTATTGTGTTTTCTTTTCTCTCTTAAGAACTACTCTCTTCAAATATTTTTTATTTTTAATATTATTTCAAGATATTACTACAAATATTTGGAGATTTTTTTTTACATAATTTAAATACCTAGTAATATGATAATGATTTAATTGAAGTTTTTAATTTCTAATTTATTAAAATCATATATCTATATCTATTATAAAATAAATAAATAGGGGATGGGGTGGGGATGGAGAAACAGTTCCCCACATGGGGATTTCCTATACTCACCCCCACTAAATTTATCGGAGAATGGGGTGGGGAATGGAGGCAAACGTTTTAATAGGGTGGGGAATGGGGTAGGCATCTCCACTCCCACCCCACCCCACCCCATTGCCATCCCTGGAGGTAGGGGTGGGCAAAATATCCGACCCGATCCGATCCGACCCAATCCGATCCTCGGACGGATCGTCGTCACAGACCGATCGGGTGAAACCCGATCGGATCGATCGGATCGCACCCGATCCGATCCGCGATCGGGTTGAAAAAAAAAACCAAACCCGAATTTGAGAATTTCACATTTCAGATTTCACAATTCACATTTCACAACAAACAAAACAACACAAGCACAAGCACTCCACTCACTCAAGCAGCCACAACCACAACCCAGCACCACAACCACAATCCACAAGTACAAACTACAACGACAACCGAAGCACAATCAGTATTCACGAGACAGACAACCCGGCCTCACAAGCCACTTCACGAGTTCCGACTTACGGCGGCAACCTACGTCCACACCCACATCCATCCAGGCATCCACGGCATCCCATTGACGGCGGGCAACACATGACACCCACACGCAGCCGCGGCGGCCGTCGGCGAGAACGGCGGTGAACCGAATCGCGATCTGCAGCCGCTTCATCCGGCCACCACACGCACCATCGAGTTCGTGACCCGATCTCTCTGATCTGGTCTGCGCTTGCACCGGATCCACGCCTTGATTTCACTCCACCATCACCCGATCCGGTTGAAGATCCACCGATTGCTGAGTGTTGGTGAGAGTGGAGAAGGCGGAGAGGGAGTTTTTGCTTTTGAAATTGGAATTGGAAGCCTTGCCTTTATACTTAATTACTTATGGTATATAACTAATTAACTATATATGCATTAATTATATACTGTTAATTTGGTATATGTTATAATGTTGTATGAGAATTGAGAAAGTGAAATGTTAATTATAATTTGTAAATTTGTAATTTGGTTGGTACTTGGTAATTGGTATGATAAATTGCAAATGATATACAATATGTATTGTTAAATTTCAACAATAAAATGAAAAAATTGGGCATTAATTTTTTGTTACTATTAATAATTGAATTTTTTTTTTGTATGAATAGATTTGGTAGATTAAAAATTAAAATTAAAATTATGTTACAATACATATAATTAATTAATTATATATGTCATATAATTTGGGCATAAAAATTAGGGGTTTGTAATAAGAATTAAGATATGGATAATTGGATATGCAATTAATATTATATTATTTTGGCCAATGGATAACTAGATATTATAAATTAATTAATTACATTAATTTCTTGATTTTCTTTTATGGAATATGCATCTTGAATTCTTGATTATATTAATTTTTGAATTAATGATTAATAATTAATTGTTTGTATGTTTAGATGTTTGGACACTCAAGAGCGAATTCGATGAGTGATGATGACAATAATCCAAGTGTTCAAATGGAAGGAACTCAAAAGGCAAAGCGGAAAAGACCAATGAAGAAAAGATCTGCGACGTGGAATCATTTCACTTTACTTGAGGATAATCCAGACAAATCCAAGTGCAACTATTGTGGTAGACAATATCAATGTCATTCAAGGCGTGATGGGATTACAAATATGAAAAATCATATAGAGACTTGCCTTGCATACAAGACATTCCGGGAACAACAAGAGGGAAGTCAACAAAACTTGACAGCTGAGGGTGGGGAAGGAAATGCAAGTAATATGGCTTTGGCTAAAGGGTGGAGTCAAGATGCTTGTAGAAGGCGATCACCAAATGATCATTATGGGGAGTTGCCACTTAGTTTTGTGGATAACAAAGGGTTCGAGCATTTACGTAGTGTAGCCATTCCATGATTTATTATGCCATCTCGGAGGCTGTTGGTAGGATGTTATGTATTTAATTTTTGAAGAAAAGGCAATGTTAAAGAGTTTGATTTGCAACAACAAGCAGCGGGTGTCTATCACCACTTATTTATGGACTTCCGTTCAAAATATGAGTTATATGGTGATCACAGCTCATTTTATTGATAGTGACTGGTGTTTGAACAGAAGGATTATTAGTTTCAATGTGATTGAAGATCATAGAGGGAAATCGATCGGTAAAAAGATTGTAGCTTGTTTACAAGATTGGGGGATAGAGAGGTTGTTTGCAATAACCGTTGATATTGCCACTACAAATGATGTTGCTGTTAATTATGTGACTATGCAATTGCTTTCATGGAGGAATGATGATGCACTTGTGTTGGCGGGACAGTATATACATGTGCGCTGCTGTGCGCATATTTTGAATTTGATTGTTGTTTCCGGATTGAATGAATTACATGCTAGTGTTGCCGCCATCCAATCTTTGTGAAGTATGTGAGATCGTCCACTACGAGGCTACAGGCATTTAAACAGTGTGCTCAACAGATGAGATGTCCAAATGGAACGGTTGTTTTAGATTGTCCTACTAGGTGGAATTCCACCTATTTAATGTTGATGACTGCGTTGAAGTTTCAAGCGGCATTTGATAGAATGGTAGAGGTGGATAAACCATATGAGACATATTTTCTTGAAAAAGAAAACAATGCTAAGAGAGTGGGCCCGCCAGGAGTTGAGGATTGGGAGAGTGCAGGACGAATTGTGAAGTTTTTGAAGGTATTTTATGATGCCACATTGTTATTTTCTGCCTCTTTAAGTGTGACTTCTAACATTTGTTATGATACCATTGGATTAATTGAGAGCTCATTAACTGCATTAGAGGCAAGTGGAGATCATTGGGTGGTGGCTATGGCTTATAAAATGAGGGAAAAATTTGATAAATATTGGGAGTCTTCAGGGAAGATAAATAAAATGTTGATTGTTGCCTCTATTCTTGATCCACGAGCTAAAATAGATTTTGCCAAACATATTTTTGAGATTATTTTTGCCAACGATGGTTCGAAAGTTGCAGAAATGACCAAGGCAGTGAAGGATTTGTTGAATGAGCTTTATGATGCATATAGTGCAATGTGCTCTAGTTCCACACCATCCACGTGTAGTGAGAGTGTTCCTAGCGGTAGCTATGGTGGTACAAGTTATTCTCCATATTTTACAACTGATGTTGGTTTGGCCGAGGTTCCTAGTGGCGAAGGTGATGACATTTTCCGAGTTTCTCGCCCTTTCTTTGGGTATGCTCAGAAAGTGTTTGTTCAGAATGAGGGCAAGAGAGTCGCATCTGAGGTGGAACGATATTTGAGTGACCCAGTTGAGGATCCGAGCAATCTTAAGCTCAATGTTTTACTTTGGTGGAAGGTTAATGGATCGAAGTATCCGATATTAGAGAAAATTGCAAGGGATGTCCTCGCTGTTCCTGTTTCCACAGTGGCATCTGAATCGCCTTTAGCATCAAGGCGTCGCGTCATTGGAATATCGAGTTCTTTGACCCTTGTATGATTGAGGCATTGATATGCACGAAAATTGGTTACAAGCTAAACTTTTGCTAATCCGGTTTACAACCTTTAGGAAGATATTAAGGGCGGATATTCCATATGGAGCTACAAGAAGGTAATATTTTTTCGTACTTTATAAAGTTAATGTATTATAACTTTATAAATAGCATCTACATGTACTTAAGTTTGTTAATAATTTTTTTTTTGACATTTTAAAGAGTTTGTAAGATCATGCAACAATGATGATATGGATGGATGTTATGGATATTTAAAAGGTAATTTTTAATAGATATTATTATTTATAATTTGATATCATATGAATTATTGTTAACTTTACAACAGTTATCATATGTTATTTTTCAATTCTTCTCTAGGGGATAGATGCTTCAATTCTTCAACTTGGAGTGGAAGAAGCTGAAGTTAAAAGTTGTCGAAGTGCTTGCGAGGAATGGTTGGGTCGTGGACGAAGTTGATCTAGATTTACATTTAAACTTTGTTGTGTTTTGGAACTTTGTCATTTGTGTTTTGGAACTTTGTCATTTGTGTTTTGGAAAATGAAAACTATTTAATTATGTTTAATTTTGTGACTTTGTGTTCTAAAGATTGATGTTTAGAAATTAGAATTGGGCATTGTGCTTTGGATGGAGGCTATTAAATTTAAACTTTGTGTTAATTTTATTTTTATGCTTTGTGTTAATTTTTAATTTTCATTCATTTGAATTTAATTCTATAGTAGTTTTGCGTTAGCCGTTAGGCTCTTACCGTTTAAACTTTAAAGAAAACCGGTTAAGCTTATTGTTTTAAAAGTCACTGGAATTTACCGGCGAACCGTTAACATGTAAACGGCTAACCGATAATTTCCAGCATGTTATACATTGTTAAGCCTTTAGCCGTTTAGTGAAACCGGTTAGCTGAAATATGTTGTGCATGCTTCTGGAATTTACCGGCGAACCGTTAACATGTAAACGGCTAACCGATAATTTCCAGCATGTTATACATTGTTAAGCCTTTAGCCGTTTAGTGAAACCGGTTAGCTGAAATATGTTGTGCGTGCTTCTGAAATTTCTAATTTACCGTGAACCGTTAACATGTAAGCGGCTAAACGATAATTTCCAGTATGTTATACATTGTTAAGATTTTATCCGTTTAGTGAAAACGGTTAGCTGAAATTTGTTCTGCGTGATTCTGTAATTTACCGGCGAACCGTTTACATGTAAACGGCTAACCGATAATTTCCAGCATGTTATACATTGTTAAGCCTTTAGCCGTTTAGTGAAAGCAGTTAGGTGAAATATATTACGCATGATTAAATTCTCGTATCCTAATTGACCCGAATTAATCCGAATTGATCCGAACCTAATTTCACCCGACCCGAATTAATCCGATTTAACCCGAATAATCCGAATTTAATCCGAACCCTATGTAACCCGAACCCGATCCGATCCGAACTTCATCCGATTTTTTAACCCGATCAACCCGAAATCCGATCGGGTTGATCCGAACCCGATCCGAATCCGATTTTGCCCACCCCTACCTGGAGGGGGGGGGGGAATAAAAGGTCTTTCATTGATAGTGAGGTTCGATAAAAAATGCTATAGTTTTATCTCAAAGATGAGAACAAAAGAGAATGAAACTTAACAACACAGTATTTGATTATTAATTGAGTTTTTAAATACCAAATCACTAGGATTTTTATTGGGTTAAAAGTAGTTGGAAAAAGTATATTTATGCGTAAAGGAAAGAAAGGAAAAGTCTTGGTTGATCATATATATATGTATATGTATAAAGGAAAAAATATTTTAGAGTAATGTTCTTTTTCTATTCATTGCTTGATCATATGTATATTTCAACCAATCGTTATAATTTTTTTAAAAGGTAAGGGGGTGGGCCAGTCCAAATATAATTTTTACCTCCTTACGATCTCCAAGAATCGAATACGGGTTTTGGTAAAGGTTACAGCTACAAGCCCTTGGGGGCACCAATCGTTATAATTTACATAGATACATGGCAAGAAATGAATGGTTAAGGAATAATGCTCCCAAAGCATCAAATATCTTTTCAGGAGGAAAAAAAATCTTTCAG
This sequence comes from Citropsis articulata, assembly GCA_030449925.1. Classification (NCBI taxonomy): domain Eukaryota; kingdom Viridiplantae; phylum Streptophyta; class Magnoliopsida; order Sapindales; family Rutaceae; genus Citropsis; species Citropsis articulata. The sequence continues at coordinate 4,302,669 of JASUUH010000019.1, read as the reverse complement.
TGCATGGTTTAATAAAAGAACAAAAAAGATATTAAAAAAAAATATGTGAAGATAGACTAATAATTTTCAAAAATTATTAAATAGGGTTTCCTTAAAAAAAAAAGAAAAAAAAAATGGTGTGTGGTGGTGAATGTGGGGAGTGTTTATGAGAGTTGTGGACGGGTCCAATGGCACAACTCAATGACTTTCGCTTGAGGAGCAGAACTCCGGTAAAAAGAACCAGACCTGGAAAATGCCCAAGCATTTGAGCGAACATAGCTATGAAACTAAACCACGTCTTTTTTTCTTTTTTTTTTTAAATTTTTGGTTAGAGAACAATTAAACCACTTCTTTGTCCAATGAGAGAAGTCTCAACTTTCTTAACCAAAAGAGAGAACTACCGGCACCCCTCTAAACTCCTCGTAAAGCCCCTCTTCTAAATATACATTAAAAAACTTATTTATAAATTAATCACAATACTTTTAATAACGCCCATTTTAATTCCAAAGGGTTGCCTCTGTAATCGACTAATCTCAATAAACCCATTGGAACAGTATTTATTTTATTTCAGATTATTTTTTTTCACCAGTCAATTCATTGATTTGAATCTTTAATGTGACCAATAAGAATCACTTTCAGTTTTAAATTCCTTAAACTTTCTCTGCTTGTCAAATTGCCATTTTCTTTCCAAATTTTATTAATATGTTATCCATAACTTGCAACACAAACATATATTTTATAATAACTTGCAACATAGAAATTCGGTCATATATGTTAATTATAGATAATTTTCTTTCTGTAATTTACAGGTGCCTCGAATTTACATAATTATAGAAAGAGCATTGGATTGATCGATAAAAATGATGATCATGACAAAGTGTGATTTCTTTTTCTGTTTCTGTTTTTCCCTCTTAGAAGACATTGTGTATGGTTTAGTGAGAGTTGAAATTGTGAATTTCAAAGAGTGGATAATAGATCAGAAAACAAAAGATAAGAAGACAATGAATAGATAACCCCCAAACTTGTGAACTTTAGATGGACCTTATTTTATTTGTACGCAATAAATCTAGACTTGGCGTGTAGGTGGCATTGTACAAAATATTACTCAAACTCTTTCTTCTAGTAAACATAAATCATTGTGTTGGAGATATACATTGTGTTTTTCAGAATTCAGATGATTGGAGCATTTGTAACAGTATTGGTGGGTTCCTTTCAAAGTGTTTATGTAGTACTTGTCTTGGCTTGATGACATCGACATTGTTTTTTTCTTAAATAAATCACTTCCTCGAAATTCCTTCAATTCTTCTTTGAGAGTATAAAATATGGGGTTCAGCTACGTTGCCACAGGTGTATGGTATCCCTGATTTTTGTTTTTTTGTGACCTAACCGTTAGATCCAATAAAGAGTTGCAAAAGTAAAGGCAACGGTAGATGTACTTTGTTAGGTAATTAACATTGTAGTCCCTCTAATTTTCTAAAATGTCAGAAATAATATAATTATTATTATTTTACTCTTCCACCCCTATCAATAGTTATCATCCTCTCTCCTTCTCATGCAACTTGTGAGTAATCTTTGGATTTTATTTTTTTCTTGCTGTCTTAGTTGTTTATTTTATTTCTTTTAGTAAATATTTTTATTTATTGGCTAAGTTATTAAATAATATGAATAAGGAAGATGTAGGGAATTTTGAGAGGATTTTTATTATTGATAAATTATTATAATGCATCATTCAGTTACACATCCATGAGAGTCACAACCTCTTAAATACAATAAAGCTTATGATTATTTCCTAACTTTAGGAAGACAAATCCCTTAATTTATTCCACAAATATGTCAATATTTTTTAATTCTCCAATTATTACTGTTATTTCCATATCTGGTTCAATAATTAATTATCCATAATATTGACAAAGTACATAACATTAAAATTGAATAGCAAAATGAAGCGGAGTTATTGTTTCCTTTGTTTTTATTTCGCTAGTTTTTTTTGGGAACATAATGGAGCTAAATATTGGTAGAGTAGTATTTTCCTTATCGTTTTATGTATATTTGGTAAAATTTGTAGAAACCTATAATGAGTTCAATAATGATAAAATTCATGTAGAGATTTCTAATAGCTTTGTCGATTTGATTTTTACGAACCAAAAATGAAAATTGAAAAAGTTTTTTTTTGGGTAAAAGAGATAAGAAACAAATAAAGTAAAGTTTGTTTGATTAGTCAAAACTTAAAAGAGTTACTCAGTGTTTAGTTAAACTTCTTTTATATTAGGCCAAAAATTTATGGTTTAAGCTAATAATAATAATAATACAGGTTAAGATGGGTAAGTTGTTTTAGTGTTTGCACATGTTCAATCAAATTCAAATAAAGGTAGTTAAATCCTAATAAACTTTTAACAAGATTTTTTTTAACATTAATAATTGAAACTTTGTGATTTTAAGGTAGTTAAATCAGGATTCTCTTATGATCTAATTTTTTTTTAGGAAAAAAATTAATTAAGTAATTAGTAGTTAATGAATTGAAAAATAAAGATAATTATATCCAAATCATATATTAACACTAAAGGACAAGTGTCACAAGATCTTTAAAATCCTAAGATAATTTAGATTCAGTTGGCAAAATTTGATCATTAAACCAATTGATTGCATCAAAAATTGGCCAAATAAGCTTATTATCCTTGAGAGTCCACCACCTAATAAGTACAATAAAATCAGCTTAAAAATAAGAGACCAAACACAACCAATATTAGATCAAATCTAATTGATTGATTTGCTAAAAACTCCTCTTATTTTCTTTTCTTTTTTAATAAACCCTCTTATTGTCTTTGAAAATTCAAAAATACAAAAATTATCTAAGAAATTCTATTTAAAAAAAAGAGAAAGAGAAAAAGAAACGGGATTAAAAAAGAAAGAAGCATTGAGGAGAAAAAAATAACCACGACTAATATTAAACCATGAAAAATAAGAGAGAGAAAATGATAAATAATTTCTAAATTAGGGTTTATATGTTAAAATTTCAAAACCTGCAATATTTATTATTTTTAGAAAATAAGGACTATTGTGTAATAGAATATTATTGTGGTATGGTACCACCGTTGTAAGATAGTTTTATCCATCATATGTATTTAACTTCAAATTAATTAAGGGTCCAGCTACCATGCACCTGGCACATGGTACCCCGCATTTTGTCCATATATGAATTGCCCATTAGATCTAACGCATAACTTGTTTCAACGGCATGGATGTATTCTCTTTGGTTTTTAACATTGACATCCCTATTGTTTTTAAAAAAAAAGTAAAATATGTCAAAGATTTGACATATGATTTTGGATTATTTTTAAATTTTAAATTTTGATCAATTGATTTAATTTATTATTAAAATTAATGACAGTATAAGGGCAATAACTTGAAAAAAAATTTAATACAAAAAATATTTTTTATTTTTTGAAAATAATGTAATATCAATTTTATCTATAATAAATAATTTAAATATATAATAAATTTATCAATAATATTTATCAATATAATAGATTTTACATTGTTTCTAAAAATATATTAATTTGTCAATAATATTAAACAATTTTTAGAAATAGTATAAAATCTATTTAATCAATAATAAATAATTAAGATTTAATTTATCAATAATAATCAACTATCAAACATAAATATTTTAAATATAATTAAAATTTAAATATCATAATAATCTTAATTTAAGTGTAAATAGTAGAAATATATTGGACTTATATGTTACAATTTCAAAACTTCTAATATTTTCATTTTTCAGCAAACAAGAGGGATTGCAAAGTAATTTACCAAAAACAAGGGGTACCGTGAACCTGGGGCACCGTAGCTACGTCCATAAATATGATCATTTATTACTGTAATCAAAATCTTTCTCCAAGAATTAACATGGTATTTAATTTTAAATTTTCTTCTGAATTGTACAACGGGAGTAACAATAACAGCTTTTTTGGAGGATTAATATGATTTTTTTTTTGGTGTAATAAATCATTTAATATTTAAAAATTATATTAGACTTCGATTAATTCAGATTCGAATTAAGTAGGACCATCAGAGTAGTAAAATTCTCTCAATAAATATTTAACGCAACTGTATTTCTAACAAAAATCTTGGTCAAATTAGAATTGTACCACAGGAGTAACATTTACAGGAGTAACATTAACAGCTTCTTTGAGAATTAATATTATTTTTTTAAAAAAAAAGTGATTCTTAGCCAATCTAATTATTTTCTCGGTGTTATCATGTATTAAAACGGATTCCTCTAGCCTGTTGGATTTGTAAATTAAAAACCTTAAATAAGAACAGAAATTTCATGTCCGTCCAGTCACGTCAACATATCAAGCATAATAAAGAAGGGTAGAGATGAGTAATTTAACAAAATAATATTTAACTGATGTGTCAATCCCAGACGTCAAAGGCACATAGACGTGAGCACAGAGAAGCAAAAACGCCCCCGCGCCACGACAGTGATGTTGGATTGGCGACTTCAATGAGCAATCAGCAAGAGGACGGATGACAATTAAATGCAAGAAGGGACGGTGACTTATCTGAATTCCTGCCTCCGTATTTTAGGCTTTTTCTTCACCAATTGCAAGCCTCCATTTATTTCTCTTGCATTCACACTCGCACGCACTTCCTTCAAAAGTTGTGGGAAGTATTATTATTATTGCTGTTGATATCATTAGCCCCAGGAGGGAAACAAAAAACAAAAAAGGAATCTTTTGATCGCATCAGCATTTTCATGGCTTTTCGCTCAGTACCCATTTCTTTCATTACTGTCTTGCTCTTGTTTTTCTTTCCGGTTTCTCGTTCGATTCCCTTCATAGTACTCCATGGTAATTTTTTCTTTAAATTTTTTTTTTTTGAAAGATTGAATTTCGTTGGATGAATCTTTTTTTATTTCCATATCTCATTTGTTTTAACTCTACCGGCGTTGAAATTTGTTCTTGATAAAGATTTTATTTTTATTTATAACAGTCAGTGTAGAATTCTTTCAAAGGAATGTTTTTTGTATGTGATGCTAATGCTAAACCTTTTGCTGTGGATTAATTAGGCTTGACAGTTGTGTTGATTGGTTTATTAAGGTCCAATTTTATTATTATTGCTTATATATCACATGGTTAGGTGAAGGTGTTTTTGACCTTTTTTCCCGCTGATCCTTGTATTGCAAACTATTACGTGGTGCTTTAAGTTTTTCTTGGAAAGAAAGAAAAAGATTGCAGAGTGCATTGATTGGTTTGCTGAATTTTGAACTGGTTAAAAATAATGCCTTTGTGAAAATTAAGGGAGCCTATGGTTTTTCCGTACTTGATTGTAAGGTGGGCGACAAAATGATCAATTAGACTCTTAAATCTCCCTACCAAATTGTGCATTTATTTGATCTGTTTGATATATGAACTAACTGATTTGCAATTAACTTGATTTATTTCATGAAAATAACTAATTTGAGGTTCTCTTGCTTTTGGTATAATGTTTTATTATGGCAGGTATTGGAGATCAGTGTTCCAATCAAGGAATGAAACAGTTCACCGAAAATCTTCGCAGTTTTTCTGGTTCTAAAGGATATTGCATGTATGTTTCCATTCTCCTGCTGATTGTGCACTCGAACATATCAAAACATCACTTTCGAGTGCGTGAATAATCAAATACAAACCATTGCTTAAATTTTTCTTATAATTTTCTTTAAATTAGTCTGAACTAAGTTGAGGCAAGGCTGAATCAGTTGTAGTCAATTGTTTGTCATCATTGTTTGTTCTTCGATTTGACTGCTAGGAGAGTAGTTGTACAAATGGTTATCTCTTGTCCATGTGTGCATGATATTGCTTCGCTTCATCTCAATACTGCAGAGAAGTTGGGGATGGGACATGGGATTCCTGGTTTAAGCCTCTCGAGGAACAGGTAAAATCATGATAAATGCTGCTATGCTTGTCATTTTGGAATGTACTATTTGTACTCTCTGATTGTGATTGGATTCTGATCTGTGCTCCATATTTACAGACAGAAATTGTTTGTGACAAGGTAATGAAGTTTTCTCGGCACTTCTTGTTACTTTTCTGGCCTGCTTTAGTGGTTCTATCTGCCATTGACAAGCACTATACCCATAGGTGAAGAAAATGAAAGAACTGAGTGAAGGTTACAACATAGTTGGTCTCTCCCAGGTAATTTATCAGGATTGTGGCTGTTCAATTTATTGCATACTTTTAACGCATCATAATCATCAAACATGATCCGCTCATTTTATGATCTCTCAACAACTTAGAGGTTGTTTATCTGGGGGTATCAAAATTATATTAATATTGAAAGGGAGTCAACCAGGTCTTGATCCTTTCTTGTGTTATAAATTGCTGTGTTGTATAGTTTTAGCTTGTAAGGAAATTAGGATCCCCTCATCCGTACTATTATTTTTCTATTGCTTTTTCAGGTCTCTATACACACCTAGTTTTCTTTCTCTTAATCTAGATACAGCCGCAGCTTTTCTTTAAGGGTTTCATTTCCGTGTAACAGGGTAACTTAATAGGTCGAGGTGTTGTAGAGTTCTGTGAAGGAGGCCCTCCGGTAAGAACCAGTTTTAATTCAAGTTTGTTCTACAGATTTTATTAATATCTAGGACTCTTCTTATCTGCTTTTGGGTTTCCTATAACTTGAATTTTGTATGGATTGATATTTCTTGGCTGCTCAAATAGATAAATCCTTTGTACCAAAACTGTTGCCTCTGTTTTGGTAATAGAACATTAATTGGGCTTTTAACTTTCAAGCTACTTCACTCTCCTCAAAGTTCCTTTGCTTTTTCTAATTTAAGTTCTTTACACATCACTGCATTGTACCACGATGCATAAGCATCAAAAAGTACCTATGTGTCAGTGTTAGTTATTTTGCTGTTTAATCCATAACTGATTATGACATTCTTGCAATTTTTTATTCTTACACAGATAGAACAAAAATTATGATTTTGCCATTTATTGATTGTATAGGTTAAGAACTTTGTTTCTTTGGGAGGGCCTCATGCTGGTACTGCTTCTGTGCCCCTTTGTGGTGTAAGTAATACCATGACTTTTTCTTCAATTCACTGAAATGATTTATAGTTTGAATGGAAATGAGATATAACTTCTTGTATATTAGAGGTGTAAAATCTTGGTAAGACTAAATTTGATTGGAAGAAATGGCGAACTATATTGGAACAGTCATGTATAAAATTTTCTTGTCTTATATTGAGCACCAATTGACATTATGTGTATGCTTCTGCAGTCTGGTATCTTTTGCATAATTGCAAACAACCTAATCAAGGCAGAGGTCTACAGTGACTATGTCCAAGTATGCATCTTGATTCTGAGCACCTTTCAACCCAACATCACCATTGTATCTGTTGTTTAGAAACATTGTGAATTTGTAACCCTATTAGGGTAACTATGTCCTTTTATCTAATCTATTGGCAATCGTCATTCCTTTTCCAATGTCTCTTTGAGGGCTTTACAATGTCGTTTTTGATATGTGGAATTGCAGGATCATTTGGCTCCCAGTGGATATCTTAAATTTCCAAATGTAAGTAAATATCTTGATAAACCGGATAATATGGCAGTAATGTTTATCTTTTTCACTCGATGCGTTCTTTATAGTCATGAAATGAAACAGGAGAGGAAAGTTATCTCTATCCTAATGATTTCCAATTTTTATTTTGTATCAATAAGTTCTTTATTTGATAATTTAAGTCTCTTCATTGTCCTCTCCCTCCCCCCCCCCCCCCCCAAAACCCCCCAACACAAAAAATTGAATCTGATATTTCCACATGTAGCTATTGAATTGTATTGCGACTATTTGGAATATTATTTAGTTTTGGTTAGAATATTCTATCTTCTAAAGTTCAGAATCTACTCTTACTTTCTAGGACATCCCCAAGTATTTGGAAAAATGTAAGTTCCTTCCAAAGCTTAACAACGAACTCCCTGATAAGAGGAACTCCACTTACAAGGAACGCTTCAGCAGCTTGCAAAACTTGGTGCTTATAATGGTGATTCAGAATATAGCCTTTTATCCCCTTCATTGAAAAAACTCAAGTTCCTGACAATGCTAATCTCTTGAACTTTTCCTTATCCCTTACTCCTTGACGTCTTTCTGCTTTCAACAGTTCAAGGATGACAAGGTTTTGATACCCAAGGAAACAGCCTGGTTCGGATATTATCCAGATGGGGCCTTCAGTCCAGTTCTGCCTCCACAACAGGTGAGTGATAATGCTTTCCTTAACCATATGAGAGACTCATTATTCAACACAACTCTCAACTTGCTTCATAAAACTTCCTGTTTAGTTGTGAAGTATAAGGAGGGTCTTAGTTATCCTTTTATGTTAATTCTTTGCGGCAGACAAAGCTTTATACTGGAGACTGGATAGGGCTTAAAACCTTAGATGATGCTGGAAGGGTTCACTTCATCAGTGTGGCAGGAGGTCATCTGAAAATCTCCAAAGCTGATATGAAGAAGCATGTTATTCCTTATTTGAAGGATCAGGCATCGGTCAGAGTGATAGAAAGCAGGAAGACAAAAGGACCAAACGAGGAAGAGGGGTCCACGGAACTGGTATTCGATGGATCATCATCCTATGCATGGCCATCCTCCATGAAGAGCTTTTTCGTCGAACTACTAGAAGTCTCAGAGGATAAGCCCATTAATTTAGATTGATATGATAATTTCTAAAGTATATTACCATGAAAAACACTACTTGTACTCATTGATGGGGATCATCTCCACGCACGGCTAGTTTCATTAATGATCCAAGATGCCCTACTATGTAGCACTCCTAGATGTGTAAAACTTGTCTAAGACGTTAGTTAATTGTAATTTGGGTTGCATCCAATGGGAAAAGTTCTATATGTGTCTTATTTAAACTCATTCCTTCCAACCTCTGATCCTCATCCATTTGTTTTCACATCGAGACGGATTGAGTGCGAGCTTAAGATCAGCAGTTTAGCATGTAAAAAAAAAATCAGAAAACTGGTTGTGCGCGCTGAATTAAACATATTGGCGGCCTGCGACCACATTTGGGTTCAGGACAGAACTGCAACAATCTATCCTATTTGCAACTCCTTTTAACATCCCAAACGAAACTAATAAAACCATAATTCAGAAAAGAAATATTTTTCCCAAAATGCCCTGCGCTTCTTTCCCTTTTAACTCAATTTACAGGAGGGAAAACACAGTTGAAGAAAAATTATTTGCATCATATAAACCAAAAGGAAACAAATAGGAAGTAATAGTATAAAACTAGCAGAACGACGTTATATACCACTTCATTGGACTTTTAGTAGACATGAATGTCTACATTAATACCTCCCATATGATCAGCGCTAATTGAGCAGCTGCTGACCCTGCCCAGTTTGTTCCTTGGAATCTTCTGCTGGGCACGGCACTGAAGCCACAGGCATGAGATTCTAGCCAGAGCTGCCCGTCCGGCAACTCGAACTCGGTAGACAACACTCAAATCCGCCCATATCTCACCTCCATCATCAGTGGAAAAGAGACTAGAATCATATCCATCAAGATCTGATTCTGTTACAATGACTACAGAGCTATCATCAAATGCCACAAGCTCTTGGGAGGCCGTTGAATGTGGAGCTCTCAAGACTTTATCAGCCACATGACCGTATAAGCAAGCCATGTTCACCCTAAGATTGTAGTATTCCAAAACAGCCTGCCACAACCACCAACGTGAGCAGCTAAAACTAAATACGAATAAATATAATATCAAAAGATATCGAATTCCATTACAGCAATTTAACAGCAAAACCAATACAGCAGCATCTCATAGGCTGCTTGAACATATAAATATTGACCATCCAGTCTCAGGGTAGGCATTCAGTTTGGGTTAACCCGAACACAAACCAAACCCAAAATTTCACCCTTAGAAACTAATTGGGTTAAAATTCGGTTCGGTTTTAACCCAAACCGAATAACCGAAGTAATAACCTGATCGGTTTCCCCAAAGAAAACAAAAATGAAACCTAATCTATAGTTCGATATCCCCAAAATCTCAATCTTAATTTATCTCAAACTCCTCTCTCTCACTCAAACTCAGCTTTTGAATCCTCATTTATTCAAATTCAATCTCTCTGTCACTCAAACTCATCGCCTCATTTATATCAAACTGAACCCCTTATTCCCAAACTCAACCACAACCGATCTTCCACCATTCATTGCACCACCATCAAGCTTGTTGCCTCTGCAAAGCAGCTGCATCTCCCTCTACTGTCCCTGAAGTCGCGAAGCAGCTAAACACTTTGGATGATCCAACTCATATCAACCATCATCAGCTCTCACATGTTGTCTCTCACAGATCACAGCCATCATCATCACTCCTTTCATGTGTTTTATAATTGGTTGTGGCGTGTTTGAAAGAATAGTAATAGGGAGATTTTTTGTGGCGAGGGCTGTAATAATTAGTTTAGTTAGCTATTGTTGAGGACAATTGACTGTTGAAACAACCAAATAATAGCGGGATTTTAACTTTTAGTTCTTTCTCATTTTATTTTTGGGGGGCAAAAACTGGACTGTATTTTTGGAATTATTGTAACCCAAATTGAACCGAATTAAATTCAGTTTGATTCAGGTTACAAATTGGAAACCATTTGGGTTGGAGAAATGGAACCCAAACCAAAACCCAGACAACGTAAACCGAAACCTGATTTGCCCACCCCTAAGTCTAACATACATATAAAACAATATAAACATCTTTAATTAATTTATATCATATAAAGAGAACCCATTAAGACAGTTCAAACCATCGCCAACTATTACTACTTACCTGCCACTGGGCTGAGGCTAAAAGAACCCTTGGCCGAATGGACCTCACATAATCATAAGCAGCATCAGGTGTCATCTGCTTGTGATGCACCTACAAAGAACCAAAGGTTCAAAAAGTGGGAAATCTCCAACAATTAGTTCAAGCTCTTTTTTCAATGAAACACTGACCAGGTAACAAATAACAACAGTTGTGCTGCGTCCACGGCCAGCTTTACAGTGAACATATGTTGTTTGCCCATTCAATGCATTTTCTTCAAGACAACACAAAAAAATCAAGATAAGTAATTTCTGTAAGAGAAGATTATATTTGCTAACTTATAAACAAAAATATAAAACTCCTCCAATAAATATTTATTCCTCAATTTCAAAAAGCATAATTCTCAGTGAAGCAGATTGCACATCAATTTTAAAAAGCATAATTCACTGTGAAGCAGATTCCAAAGCAAACAGAGAGAACATCATCACATAGGGAACCCTCAAATTGAAATTTCAGCTTTTGACTTGCCATTCAAAAAATCCTAACTAATACTGCTGATGAAGTGGCACAAAACAATCGACCCAAATATTATACATGCATAGATATCCATCCTGCAATGACAATGATGGAAAACATAATTCAGACTCAAAAATCCCATCTAATTGCATATAACACTTACCACGGATGAAGTCTACAGCTCGGCATATGTCACCCAAAGATGGTGCAAAACAGTAATCTCTTGTAGGAATCACCAAATGATCAATGCTGTGGGCCTGACAAAAATTTATACAGAATCAAACATTTATGGAGTGATGAGACAAAAGATCAAGAAATTCAGTGAGAAACACAAAATATCAATTGGCAAGAGTTCAAAAAAGTTGTAGATAATAAAATTAAAATTAAGAACACAACCATAGTCTCATTCCTTTGATGACCCACACACTTTTTAACACTTTCGAAAAATTATTCTATCACTTGAAAAATGAAGTCAGGTCTAAAGCCTCATAAGGCTACATATAATACAGACTTAGTATGTAGGACGAAAGTCCTGAACACAGTAAGGCAGATAAATGCACTCACATGATATAGAGATGTCGGGACTAAAGTCTCATATGGCTCATTCAGTGTGACCACTCCACCAACACCAAGCTCCTTTAAGCATGGAACATCAGTAGGAAATGGAACCGCACCCAGCAACAAAAACTGAAAATGAATGTATTAGATATTGATGTTGGTTGCCATAATAAAACAACCATTTTCACAAGTGGAACATATCATAAAAACTCAAACTAAGCCAAACAAACTTCAGCTAAATCCTACAAGCTTTGGTTCCAGCCTTCAAGGGACATAACTGGTAAAAGAAAATGAAATAAAAAACATATCTAGAAGATTACCTCAAAAATATTAAAAATAAAAGCCACAGTCCAGATATCTTCTAAGGAAACCACTTACATATGAATACGAATATCTTCACAGCATGACACTTGGAATGAAAACAACTACACCCAACATCACAAGGGAACCCACAAATAAGTCATCCAAGTCACAGAAAAAAAAAAAAAACACCAGAAAATTATATGTTAAAAAAAAAAAAACATACACTATGGCAGATACACATAGATATCCAGTATCATATCATCGCACAAACACAAACTAAAATGATTCAACCTCAACAGCAACAAACAAAATCAGTGCATACATAGCATATTTGATGTGCCCACAAGGCCAAACATCAAAAGCAAGCGCATTTAAACAATTTATACCTCATCAACACGGTCCCACCACCGAAACTCAGCCTGAAACTTGTTCCTAACAACATTATAAAGCAGGGTCGGGTAAAACAGTGCACGAGCTCCTGCACCAATTAAAACCCTCTTCACATCCGAAACAACAAAGCTTTTCCTAATTTCGCTGACATCTGAAACGCTGTCGTTTTGATCACAATACTCTGAACTCTCCTCTTCTCCGTTCTTCACCACGGCCTCCTCCTCTGCTCCCTTCAATTCCTCAATATACATAATACACAACTCAAACTCTACACAATCAGTAAATTAATTACAGAAATCCCCACCGAGACAAATTTAAAAAATTCACAATTGGCTGATTAACAACAAATCAAGATGAATTTTTTTAAAAAAGCTAATTTTCACAAACTAACAAACGGAGCGTTGAATCTGTACACGAAAAGCAATTAAGAAGAGGGATTGATAGCCTGATAACTGAATTCTGGTCACCGGAAGAAATCAGGACCATATTGCGGAGAAATTGGGTTGATCGGACGGTGAAAACAAGGCGGAGAATGGTGTGGTATGATCGTAAATGAAATCAAAAATACAGAATGATCAATTTTGGGAATTATGGACTCCTAATCTGGAAACCCTAACCCTGAATTTGTGACTTGGAATATTTCTTGAGATTTGAGAGAGAGAATTGCCTCGGTTCTACACTACCACCTTTTTTTGCTCTAACTAACAAACTTTGAAATGGAAGACAGGGAGCCTTCTAGTAGGAGTATAGATAGGGTGACGACCTCGGTGATGGATGGTAAGTGTACGACCCAGTTCAGTTCATGACACGTGTCGAGGTGAATATAGGTAAACCGCAGCTTGGCTTGCGTCTTTTTCATTCGGGTAATAACCCTCCTTCAATCGGGATCGCCGACAAATGATTTCCACCGTTGGATTGGATTTTATTGAGGCTCTCATTTAGGGATTCGGCTCCGGATATGTGCTGCTAGAGTTGGGCCTTCCTCTTGCTCATAGTTTTTATTTTACCATTTCTATTTTTTCTCTCTCTCGTGTTATTTATTATTCGCGTGTGAGTATTAATTTTGAGGTAAGGTAAGTGGCACCATCTCGTAGTTAGGTGAGAAAATATAATATGATACATCCAAGGGAAAATATGAATTTCCCACTGAAGCAAGCATATCAGAATTGATTTCATTGACACCGATTCTTAATTATACTTAGGTCAGCACCAAATTAATCATTACACCATATAAAAGCAAAAATAAAGCAATCAGTCAAGATCTCTGTTTTTGAAGGAAAGGTACTTATTTGCACATTTATTCCCCAAAAAAAAAAAATTGCACATTAGCTTTGTGGTTTGTTTTTGTGATATTTATTCAGGAATTAAAGCGTGATAATTATTACCGTTTATAATGGCAAATCTATATCCTTGCGGACAAAGATTACAATTTATTAGATTATCCCAAAAGGAAAAATGGAGCCAAGCAACCATGTGATAAGTATTAACAAGTCACCAAATGTAAAAAAGAAAATAGTGGAAAAATATCAAAAAAGGAAGCTTCTTCTTTCTTAAAAAAATAAAAAAGTTATATGTACATTCATGGGATGTCATCTTTATTGGAAAAAGCAAAGGCTGTATTAGAAGTAAGTCCAAAACTTCATCGTCTTATTAACGAAACGAACACTAAAAATTGGCATTATTACATGACGAACCTTCTTCTACTCAACTACGAGAATATATAGTTAAACCTAAAGCTGACAAAACCGGTGATAAAGTCATGTTTGTGCTGCGCAAGTTTCTTACCGTGTTAAATTTAAATCGATCAAACACGATTAATTTCATAATCGTATCAAAATATTAAGTTACCAACCTAACACAAAAAAATAAATAAGATTATATATCATTTATATAATATATATGTTCATCCTCCCCAAAAAAATAATAAGAAAAAATATCTAACATTTGAATTTTAAATGACAATAACTTACAAATTAATTTATACAAATACTGATATCATTATTAATATTAAATAAAAAATAAGTAAAATCGTGAATAAATATACGATAAAAATCGACGATAATAAACCAATCCGCAATAAAATGTATCGATTGGCGTCTAAATTTGTTTGTGTATTGTATGCTAGTACAAAAAATTAGCACAAAAATTATACAAGACAAAAGAGATTGAAAAATAATAGCATATGAATCGTGAACCAGTCCAAGTCAGCATCACAAGCATCCGTCCGCTCATAGCCAGAAATTGATCGATTGTGATGAGAGAAAGTCGGAGTAAGCAAAACGTATTAGATCCCATCCTTCAGCATTCAGACTCCAAATCATTGTGCTGATTTTAGTGGGTGCAACAAGTGAGGCGCCCAATGATGCATGTAACGTAAAGCATGCATCTCCCAAATAATTTTCAACTCCGCATTTTCTTAGTTTGTACATTTGTAAACATACCATCTAGCAACAGAAACTGTAGACCACTAACAGAAATTGTCAACTAAAATAATGAGGGAAAATAACATACCATGATGCGGTAATCAAAATGTATCCACAACCTAGAACAAAAGTTTCTCACCAAATTTAAGTCGCAATGTACAGTATACAGCCTTGGCAATTTTGTCAACACTGGCTCTGTCATTCATGAGTTCTCTCACCTAAGGTTTGAATTGTTCGACTGTCTGCACAATCATTTTCCATAAACTTTTTAACCAAGACAAATGCACAACAACCTAGTTATACATCTGTTAATAGACAAATGTTTTCATCACTTGGCCACAAGTTAAAATACTAAAGAAAGTAATTTTTCAATGATCGCGTTCATTTAACGCATCTCCAAAGAATCTTATCACTCCATTGGGAGAAATAAGCAGAAGTTGACCTCTTGAAGCAAGTGCCAAGAAATGTAAAATCAAGTGAGACCAGAGCTTTAGAAGAATATAGCATAACATAGCAAATATGAACTCTGAATCTAAGATTGAGCATCTCCCAGTTCTATATGTAAAGAAAATAACAACAAATCGGCAAATGTAACAAAAAGACAAGGAGAGGTGGGTAATTGAGGTTCCCCACATTTTCTTTTACAAAGGATTCCTAAAGGATTCACTAATAAGGCACCAATGCATATTCCAAACGGATAAATCAATCTTGGAACATCAGTTGGTTATCAGTATAGTCAACGGAGTACAAATGTGAAGCTCACTTGCCAAACTTTAATCACATCAATATTACCTTTCTCTCCTTTATGTGACTTGCAGTTACAAGGCAACATTGATCATAAGCCCTAAACCGATACCTAATGTAGGTACAGGGCTAATCTTTATCACATAAACATTTTTGTTACTACCAAAGCGACAACATTACTTCACAGTAGAGAATTTCTAAGGCAGTACCTATAGTTTTGGCTGTCAATTTAGACATCAAATCAGACAGGCTGATGGTTGCCAGGTCAGTACCAATGACAGAGTTGAACCTTTTTTTCTTGTTTGGCTAAGAAACAAGCAATCAGAGTTGAACAGCCTGTCACCATCCAAATAAAATAGTTGCAAAAGCCAATACTAACTTGCAATTAGTTAATTGACTATTTGTATGAATCTCAGTATTTCTGTCACAAGTACCTTGAATGCCTGTTCAGAAGCTACAGCTACCAGTTGATGGGAATCTGACTTCTTACACGCATGAGCTCCCACTCAAGAAAAGCAAACATCCATTCTTCCTATCCATGACAAAAGATAAGTGTGCTCAAGCTGCAACCAATATTTTCGCCAGGTCTTTGGAAAAGTTAGAAAGTAAGAAAAAGCCTTCAATTTACCTAAGATGCAATTAAAACTCTGGTTAGAAGGTAAGAAACAGCCTTCAAAGGAATAACCTATTCTGATTGATTAATGCAGTTAGCATACCTAGAAGAAGTTTACATAAGAGGAAAGAAGAGTAAGATGATTATCATTTCATTAAACAACATATTATGTCAGTCATACATTCAGCATATTTCCAAGCCACCAGATAACATAAAGTTTTGAGATAAAACAATCATATTTAAGCTATTGTGAACTAGCGGATCTGGAAGAGAATTAACTTCTCATATGTCAACAATGAAATCCTTGTTGGTTGCATAACATATCAAGCTACCCCCATAAAATAGTCCACCATTCTCTCGATCACTTAAACCCACAGCCCTAAATAGGTCTGATATGCTCCCAGGAGTGTATAATACGAAAAAGCTCAATCAAAATGACTATATCTATAAGTTGTTTCAGGTATGTCACATGGTGACAAGATTAACATATGAATTGAGATAGAAAGTGAACCTATGGCCATTCCCAAAAAAATATGGGAGCAAAGTAGTCTCAAGAATATGTTCAAAGTAAAGAAGAATAATTGGATAATCCTTCAGCAGACAAAGAATTGGGAAGTTAAGGACAAAAATGAATCACCTCAAAGCATGCTCCAAACAGGAAAAACAGCCCAACCTTGTATCAATCTCGCTAAAACCTGGATCATTGAGAATTAGGCTCATATATAATCTGATCTGGAAAGCACCAATTCCTTTCCAAATTGCACATTTTTCTAAGAGAATCTGGACAGGCCTTGGTTTGGCCCGTGAATGACAAAGATAAAAGCCAAATCTGCACATCCTATTCTGGATCAGTTTCTTATCAGATCAAAAGTTTCTAGCCAAAAAATTCTAGCTGTTAACTAACAAACAGTGGCGCCCAAGGATAATGAATTTTGTTGTTTGCACAACATCAACCTCCAATTTTAGGAAGATTTGTAATTAGCTCCTTATCTCCAGATTTCTTCAAGTATTCAACTATTTTATCGACATAAGGACCTTGCAACCAAATTCTTTTTTTCAGCATAAACCTTGCAAGCTTTGCAGCTTCCACTGAATGTCTTTTTTGACAAAGCCCGAGTAAGAGAGCAGAATGGATATCTGAGTCAATGGAAGATAAGAATCCAATCTTCTCAATGTCTTCATATAAACAAAAACCTTCCAAAACCTGTCCCCCCAAACAAAGCTCTCTAATCATAACACTACAAGCAAGACTATCAGGTTTTACCCCACTAGCTAGCATCTTACTAAAGAGCTTCTCAGCTTCCTTAAGTCTTTTAGTCCTAACCAATTCGACCACTAGAGAACTATAGCAGCCACCAGATGATACACTACCTCTGGCAACAACTTTATCGATCAACTGATAAGCCTCATCTAGATTCCCTTCAACACAAAAGCCCTTAATCAATGTACTAATTGTGACACGGTTAGGAGCACAGCCAAAAGCTTCCATTCTATCCAAAATCCCCAACGCTTCCCTCATCATACCCTTCCCACAAAAAATCTGAATGACTGAAGTATATGTGACAACATTTGGACTACAATCCCCACCTTCTTTCTCCATCTCCCCTAGCAATTCCAATGCCCTCTCCATACTCCCTAACCTACATATCCCATCAAGAAGAGCAGAATATGCAACCAAATTGGCTGCACAACCATGTCTTTTCATAACCTTAAACAGCCCACAAGCATCCTCTAACCTACTTGCATTGCAAAACCCTTTAATCATTGACACATATGTGATTATATCAGGGTAAAGATCAATCAAACCCATCTCTTTCATTAATTCATCAGCTGCAAGCATATCACCATTTTCGCAAAACAACCGAATAACATTATTATATATAATAGTATCCGGTCTCAAATCAAATTCAGGCATTTTCCTTAGTACCCACATTGCCTCATTGGCAAGCTTAGCTTTTTCACACAAATTGAAAATCACTTTCATCATCTTAACACTAACAACACACCCTTCTTCTTTATAAGCCTCAACAACATCAATAATAATACTCGGGTTTTGCTTAATTCTAGACAATTCACAAGCTTTGTTATACAAAAATGAACTGTGCCTATAACTTGATTGAAGATTAGCCCATATGAAAAAACGAATACCCATTTGAGATTGACTGGGGAAACACCTATGTAACACTTCAATCACACAAGTGGAGTCCAGTTTGGCCTTAACCGTAGCTAGGGTTTTTTCAATATCGTTCGGGTTCTTTTCCAGGTGAGTGTAGAATCTCTCTGCGGGAGAAGCAGTGGTGAAATGTAGAGCGAAGATTTTGGAGTTTTTAATATCAAATGAGGATGATAAAAGTCGAGAAAGTGAAAATCGCGGCATTTTTTATTTTTTAGGATTTTATGGTTTCAGGAGTAGAAAACCCTAAATATCAGAAAATGAACGAAATTTTAACCTGGAATGTTGAAGGGAAGATGGCGCAAGGGAGTTGCGAGCCAGTCAGTCAAACCCAATGAACCACGAACTCTCAGACTCGAACAGTCGGACCGAGAAAGGCCGATTCAAATCGTAAGCGGTTTATTCGATAGGGATTTAACATTTTAATGTGTATATTTTTAGAACTAATACCATAATAAAATGAAGACAGTGGCTGTCGTGGAGCTGTTTTAAGGTAGAATATAAATTATAATTACATACGTAAAATAATAAATAAAAAAAATATTATAACTTTGATTGTGAGGACATGCTCTATTTTAGAACGATTCCTAACATAACTAAATTCTAAAATAAAAGATAAGATTATTTAAACATACTAAATTACTCCTTATATTTATGTACTAACTACTATTAAATAAATTTATTTTTAAATTTTTAAATTTTTAATTTTACTCAACAAACCTACCTAATAGCCAATATACTTTTACTAACAATTTATATAATAATAACATTTTTACTCATTATATCCATTTATATACCATTACATCCTCCTCTTAAATGCTTGAGTCATGCTATCAAGCTGATAGAGTGGCCTTGTAACAACGATCATAGTGTGAGAGATTTTTGTAAAGTTTAGTTTGTTGTCATTAACTACGTGCTTGTATCAATTCATTAACCGTATAATTGTATTAGCTTTTGTGCGGAAAGGCGGCATCATGAGATAAACACACTTCACCTACTATTTGGTGAGATAACTATAACTCTTCATTATTTATCTAATACTTACTCAAGTGTGAGTAGTAAGTGCAAAGTTCTCCCACTTCAGTGTTCACATATTTATTTAAGGATGAGAGTATAAATCTTACTATGTTCACATGCTTATTTAAGGATGAGAGTATGAATCTTACTATGTGAGTCTCATTTATTTTTTAAGTGAGAAGTGAAAATTCCACTCCTATTGGGATGTAGGAGTGAGAATTCACTTCCATCTATTCCTATTTTACCCTTCACTTTGAATATAACATAATATATTTATTAAAATAAAATATTAAATATAATTATATTAAAATAAAATAATGTTACATTTATTTAAAAATAATAATTTTACATTTATTATAAGTTAAAATTACTTAAAAATAATACTATTATATTCACATAGAATTAATAATATTGTTATATAATATCTTTATTTGAAGATATAATATTTAATTTTAATGTTATTATAGTTATTTAATATTAACAATTAAAAATAAAAAATAATTTATTCTAAGAAAACATTAATTTTGTACTATATTATTAATAATGATGTGTGTTGCTCTTATCAATAATTTTCAATTACATAATTAAAATTAAAATTAATAAAAAAATGTGATTTACATAACTAAGAATATTAATAATTATTATTAAATTATATGATTAAAATTAATAATAAAATAAATGGTTATTTTAGAAATGTATACTTTTATTCACTTTGTAATTAAAAATTACAATTCTTTAAATAAGGATAAAACTGTAATTTAAAACAATTCACTCCTATTTTAAGACAAAGTAAACATGTAAATAAAATTTTGATTCTTATTCCACACTTTCATTCCAGTGTAAGTAAACAACTTATTCTCACTCCTACTCAATACTCTTAATCCCAAGATTCTTACTACTCAGGATTCTCAATCTAATATGAAAAGTAAACACTATCTAAGATTATTGGAATGCACAAAATTGAAGAATCTGCATCGGCTTAAAATTAAAATATTTGAAATTAAAAAAGCTTGTAATAACTACTCTAAGAGTTTCAAGGTGGAGGCAACTAAAAAATTAAGACTTGCAATCCCTTTTTTACATGTTCTAAGATTAATAAAAAAATAAAGAATATCAATTTAGGATTTAACAAAACTATATCATTTAATGTAAAGGTGTGCTTTAAAGAGTAAAAATTCTACCTTTTCAATCATAGATTAGTGTTCTTAATTGCAATTTGATTTAGGACTATTTTAATAGTTAGGAATTATTTTTAAAGATAGATTTAATGAGTAATTTGGTTGATTCAAATAATCTAATCCTAAAATATAGGGTAAATACTTATTAGAGTATCAACAAAAGAATCTTCTAATTTAACTCTTTAAATACGTATACACTTATTTATATGGCAAATAGAATAATGAAAAAAGAAGGTAACTCTCAAAAGACTCTTCAAATAAAAATAAATATATATTATTTCAATCAAACTTTTTTCTCTACAAAAGTAATAGTAGTTATAATATTTCTCTTTTCATCGACTATGAGACAAAAAATAATATCATATTCAATTAAAAGTTTCAAAAAACTCTCCAAATGATATTCTTTAAATGAGATAATGATTCTCTCTCTTCAATATTGAAGAATCTCATTTGGAGAATCTTTTCAAACTCTTTTTGATGACATGACTCTTCAATTAGGTAAAAAAATCTTATTTGAAGAGCATTTTAGTAATACTATTAGTCTTTATATTTTGGTCTAAGTGTATGTTTAGTAGTGGTGAGCAAATCGGTTTTTAGTTTGGGTTATTCAGGTTTCAGTTTAAGTTAGAATCAATCAGGTTGGAGAATTGAATCCAATTAGGTTAAAAATATTAACCTAAACCAAATTTAAATTCGATTCAATTCGAGTTCATAATTCAGATATAATCAGTTTGATAATTCGAGTTCAAATTTGTGTTTGTGTTGAATTTAAGCTAGAATCGCTCGCGACCACCTAAAATCTCAAATCCAAGACTATAGATCACTGCAAAATAAAAGCAAATATCAACTACCGAGCATTTTGAACAACATTTCAACAAGTTTTTTTTTTTTTTAAGTTAAGAAAACATAAAAATAACAAGAAGTAAAATAAAGCCACTGAAGTTACATTTCTAAACTTAAAAATGACAATCTTGATTAATAATTCATCTTCATCAACGCATCTCCAAATGACAAACATATAAGATTAATAATCCATTTCTATCACCATCAATACTCAAGACAACAGTTCTAAATCAACAACAATTAACCACCAACAATCAAAGCAAGCATCACAAACATAAAATGAAGAAGAAATCAGTCTATTCTACAAAAAGATAAAATATAATTGACATTTATTTAAATCACTCAATATGCCTTAACAATGTGACATTTATTTAAATCACTCACCACCATCACCATTTAAGCACTATTTACCGAGAAAATATCATATAGCTAATGGGCCAGTATGCAAACTCTATATAGTTTTATGATTATTATTCTGGTTTGCTTTACTTAAATAAAAATGATAACCACAATGATGTTTTAGGCTCATAGTTTTGAAGTTTATGCTCACTTTCATTTAGCAACGGTACTTAACTAAAAGAACCCCAACATGAAGTTGATGGCTTAACTAAATGTGATGCACATGATGGAATCCATTGGCTCTAAATATATAAAATATATGAACTCAAATATGCAAAAAAGATACAAGTTAAAAAAAAAAAAAGGTGCTTTTCTGAAGTTGACAACAATTCGTAATTAAATAGCAAGCAAAGCCAAGACATCTTCATTCTTCTGTAAACTCTTAATGATTAACCAGTATCCGCAAAGGCACAAACAGATTTTGACAGCCACCATTGGAACAATTTTGGTCTCAAATAAATATATAGATTCGGTAAAAACTATTGGGGAAAATTTAGTTTTAAAAAAAAACTTTTAGGACCGATCTCATAAAATATATATGAATTCGCAATCTAGAAATCGTACCTTAATAATCTGAGAAGATGAACAATGAAAATTATTCTAGAACTCAGATCACGATCCGTCACCACCACGCTCGTTAGATCACGATCCGTCACCAAACGATCTTCCGGGTTATGACTCAGGATTGATCTGCATTTAACGTGTGGGCGCCATTATCACCACTACAAGCAAACTAGAAGGAGAAAATTTTTCTCTGAAAAAATTGGAGAGAAAAATCATTTTTCTCTGATATATATATAGTGACTTCCTCTATCCTGTTTAGGAAAGAATAAGCCATTTTATATCTCTCTCATAGTGGAAAACCTTAGGCTCCAAGAATTGAAACTAATGCTGCGTTTACTAAACTGGAATCGGAATGGGCTGGAATCGGAATGGACTGGAATGGGAATGAGCTGGAATCGGAATATGGAATGGGAATCAAATTAAGTTGTTTACTTAAAAGTAGAATCGAATCGGAATGAAATTTGGATTGTAACAAATTACTAAAAAGTACTTAATGGATTATTGTCATAATTATTATTATTAACTAATATATTAATTAATTGTAAATTTTTATTAATTAATTATTATAATTATATTAACAATTATTATAAAAATATATTAACTAATAATATTAATATTAATTAATTAATTATAATAATATATTAATTATTGTGATTATTCATTCAAAAATTATAATTATTAATAATTATTATTAAAAATGTATTAATATATTAATTAGTAGTAATAATTATATTACTTAATTAATAATAATATATGAATTAATTATAATAATAATTATAATAATATATGAATTAATTATAATAATAATTATAATAACAATGTATTAATTATTACGATTATTTAATCGAGAACTATAATTATTAATATATTATTTTTAATAATATATTATTATATTATTTAATAGTAATAATTATATTAATTAATTATAATATATTATATTAATTATAATAATTATATTAATTATAATAATTATATTAATTATAATAATTATATTAATAATTATTGTAATAATATATAAATTAATTAATTAAAATAATAATGTATTAATTATTGTGATTATTTAATAAAGAACTATAATTATTAATATATTGTTAATAATATATTATTATATTATTAATAGTAATAATTATATTAATTAATTATAATATATGAATTAATTATAATAATTATATTAATAATTATTATAATAATATATTAATTAATTAATTAAAATAATAATATATTAATTATTGTGATTATTTACTTGAGAACTATAATTATTAATATATTGTTGTTAAATAATATATTATTATATTATTTAATAGTAATAATTAAAGTATTTAATTAATTAGAATATATGAATTAATTATAATTATTATATTAGTAATTATTATATGATATATTAATTAATTATAATAACAATAACAATAAATTAATTATTGTGATTATTTATTCAAAAATTATAATTATAAATAATTATTGTTAATAATATGTTAATATATTAATTAAAAGTAATAATTATATTAATTAATTAATAATATATGAATTAATTATAATTATTATAATAATAATATATTAATTAATTAATTAAAATAATAATGTATTAATTATTGTAATAATATTAATAATATATTAATTATTATGATTATTTATTCAAGAACTATAATTAATAATAATTATAGTTAATAATATATTAATTAATCATAATAATTAATTAATTATAATAATATATTAATTAATTATAACTTAGGACAAAATGGGTATTTTTTGTTTTGGGGGAGGGCAAAATAGGTAGTTCAAGGAATGGGAACTTGATTCCCACCTCCCCCATGGGAATCAAGTTAAATTCACGTTCCAAATATATGTGGGTCGTAATTCCAGATTAGATTCCTCTTATTTTTGCAAGTAAGCGCGTCAATCATTAGATTCGGATTCCAGATTACGTCCAAGGTAAGTAAACGTAACATTATTTGATTTTATTGTCATAGGGGCGTAAAATAAAATACAGGCATAAGCATATTAAATGGAGCTTCTTACTAAAAGATATAATTATGTTTTTGACCCAAATAGCTAGTTATCTTATTTATTAATCCAGTATTAGTGCAGTCAATTAAATGAGCTAACTTGGAGATCATTTAGGAACATACAATAGTGGCTACAACAATTAAACTTGTAATTAAACAAGCTTAATCATTTAATTTCAACTCTACTCCATTATAAGATTGGAACTGACCTCCATAATTGTATGTTCGAATAATAATTCATCCCAAGCCATATTGATTCCTTTACTGCTCAATCCTTTATACCACATCGTTAATTAAATCGATATCTCAACTGTCCAATCAATTTAATTACATCTTTATTCCTTGATACTTACTGGTTTTCTCTAATGATCATTTTCAACATACTAAATATGTTGACACACTCTGTAGAATTACATGATCAGTCTGCAAAAACCCATCAAGAGATGTGTCGTACAAATTCTATATTGTTAATTTATAAATCCAATACTTATAATTGCTCCCACCAAAATACCGAGTAATCTTGACCACAAGTGTGTGTCGTGCCCAATGGTAACTCAAATGGAATAACAATTATAATCATGAAATCATAATTAACTCAAGATTAAGATTACAGTAAAATCAATGCCTATGAGATTTAATAAGTCTGACAGTCATTTCAAGTTTAATTAAATCTCATATGTGATCCAGCTCAATGTAATCAAACTACATCAGTAAATTCATACATGATTAAGACAAAGCATTCAATGAATTTACTACAGTCTAAACATAAATAGAGCGTCCAACTCTATTTATCAACTGCGAACTTAATTTATTTAATCATAAGATAACTTGTATTTATGTCTTCAGTGAATCCATACGAAGATCACATAAATACATATAATATGATTAAACAGACCTTTTTCAATATATATTTATACAATTGAAAATATCTCAAATATTTTATTAATTAGAAAATAAATTAATATGCTTTAAAAGAGCATATAATCCCAACAAAAACATGCGGCTTTTTAATTTTTTTATTGGTGTAAGCTTTTACTTGCTCTTTTAGTTTCAAGGACATACACAATAACACAAATGGGTTTAATTAGCTTGGAACCGAACCAATAAAAAAAAAAATCTAGAAACATACATCCAATTAACAATAGCTACCTATGTCTCATTCATCACGGAGATACATGAAACCACGAAACCTTAACGCATTTCCGCAATGCGAACAACGGCGGTGATGGTGAGGGGCGATAAGCGGATCAGGCAATCTAGGGATGTATTGAGGCGGGGTGGGTGGGATCACTCTATTCATGCGTTAAAATTTCTTGCTCCGTTCATGGTTCGATAAATTTAGTGGGGTGGGGATGAGAGATCACATAATGAGGGGCAGTTTAAAATCCGTCCGTTAAATTTATTTGGTACATAATATAGATAGATAAATGATTTCAATAAATTAGAAATTAAAATTTCAATTAAATCATTATCATATTACTAGGTATTTAAATTATGTAAAAAAATCTCCAAATATTTATAGTAATATTTTGAAATAATATTAAAATTAAAAATATTTGAAGAGAGTAGTTCTTAAGAGAAAAAGAAAACACAATAATATTTTAAGGTTGAATAAAAATTATATTCTAAGGTTTTCTTTTAGTTAGAATTCATTTGTGAATAGCAGAAATTTAAAAAATTATTAACTAATTGTAATTGATAAAACAAAAACTATTAAATAAAATTAAAAAATATCATATAATTCCGGGGATCGGGGTAGAGTACAAAAACCAACCCCACCCATAGCTTCGATTATTTTTCTCATTCCCCACCCCATTCCCCAAAAATTATTTAAATTCACCCCATTCGGCATGAGTTCTAAGCCCCAAACCCATTGGCGATTTTTGCTATCCTAAAGAAACACCCTGTTAATGCCAGAGGTTACAAATGCTACTTAATGTAAAATTGACAGAATCAGGAGTCTGCGGCGTGAGGGTGTGGGTATGTGTGAGTGAGTAGGGCTAGGGGCTAGTTCACTTGTGCTTGTGCTACCATTGCGGAAATAAAAGAGAAGAGAAGAATTAGCAGTTAAGGATTTTGAAAAATTTAGCCGTGAGTCGCAGGTGAGTGAGGTGAAAGACGGAGACTTCTGTTTTATATGTGTATATATATAGAGAGAGAAAGAGGCCAACATGATCCGGTTAAAAATGTAATTTTTATTATTTTATTTTTAAGATTAATTTTGTAAATGATTTTTTATAAAGTTAAAAGTGTCACATATTCAATAATAATAGTATCTTGAGACATTTTTCAAAATATAAGAATTAATCGAGTACTCAACGTAAAATATTAAGACTAAAATGCATGGTTATTTTTTGTGCATAAATAATTCCTTCATTTTATAAATTAATGTCATGACTGCACTATGTATAAAAAGAGAAATCATGTTAGCTGCTTATTATTACTCATGCGTTGTTATTTTATTTATGTTTGTGAAAAACTTCCAAAAATTCCTTCGTGTGTGAAAGGAAATGAAATGCATTTGCCGGTTAGCACTTTGCATATTATTATTGTACAGTGACACATGTGGGATCAGTATCAGAAAGCAATTAGACAGCATGTAAAGTGTTCCCATTATTGAATGTATTCCTTTCACGTTTGCTGGTTTGCTCTTGCAGTAAGTCACTGGTTTTATCGCATGTGTTTGTCCATAATACTATTATTATACTGTTGAGGGTAAAAGAAAACTTTTGGTGAAATCTATCACCTATAAACCCATAAATCCAAGAACATTCATGTTGTATCACCAAGAATTAATAACAGAATATGCGCGTCAGAATCATATCTTAATTCCTCTCCTGAGTTAGCGCTACACGGATCATACATTCTCCTGTAGTCCTTTAATTTCTCTGCGCTCTGCTACGACGATGGATATCGAAAAGAATGGAAGAATCACGTGTAACTTAATTATAACCACTTATATAGACAACCGTTTCCTCATTTGGGTATTCTAATTCGCCCATCATGAATTGTAATACTAGTCACATTAAAAGCTCACACCCTATCAGATACATTAAAGCCCGTAATATTGAAAATTAAATAGATCACTTTTAATTAGGCTTAACTTTATATGACAGATCGCAACACATAATTATTTATATATACGTCCAATATTAGATTATGGATCCAACAATGGTGGATTAAAAAATCCAACAAACACGTGCTGGAACTTGCGTAGTCTCCTTTTCTAATACCAATGCCCTGTAGAATTTGAATGTTTGGATTGGTCTCAACGAAAAAGCACCCTCCTAAAAAAACGAATTGTCATTTTCTCAGTACGAAAAGAAGAAGAAAATGTCGGCAAGATTTAGGGATCCCGGTCATTAAAGCTAGCTTATGACTATCTTTTATTTTCATCAGTTCTTTCAAGCCAATTACATTTGATCAATGCACATTTTCCTTCACAAATTTCTTTTGGCTAAAGCTTACCCCAAACTCTCCAAATACGAAAACTTTGAACCATGCAAAAGCATGGGGAATCAGATTCATTGTCTACAAATCTTTCCAATATACTTAACTTTCGGCCGCCAGTTTGAGAAAAGAACGATGCGTTATCAACCTTCCTCGTCTTATAATCACCCTTTAACATGCATATTATTCTCTTATCTTAATTTCTTTTAATACCCTTCCCTTTTTAAAATTACCCACTAACACGTAAGATTATCTCAATAAAGACGCATCACGTGGCTGTTGACACAACATTTGGCTGGATGACTATGGATAAATCTCAGGCATGCAAGCTTTATTTGACAGAAAGGGAAGCTCTGTTGTGCAGGCGGACTCTCTGCAGATATGTATTGTAAAAATCAATCAATAATTGGAATAAGCTGCAGTTTAGAATAAGTGGGAATCAGAATGGGAAAGTGGAATCAAAATAATAAATTTACGTGAGTTATAAGAATTATAATCAAAATAAGTTACATTGCCATCGATAAATTTATATTATTTTAGAATTAGAATAAATTTTTGTGAATTGCTAAAATACCCTTAATTAATCATTATCATTATTATTATTTGTTATAATAATTGTGATTATTATTGTTCAAAATTTTATTATTAAAATAATAATAACAACGGCAACCAACAACAACGACCATAACAATAACAATAATATGCATCGTCATAATCACCACCACCACCGGCGATCAGCAGAGAAATTAAGCATAGTAGTGAACTACAATCACAACAACAGCAAGGGAAGCAAACAATAGTACTGGCAAAGCAATAGCAAGGAGCAACGGTGATGAATAGCTAGCTCTTGGGTGATACCACATTTCCCTTAACAAATTCGTCGCTTACTCTCGCATATTTTACGATTCGAACGGCGCCATCTGTTTCCCAGGATGCAATAGTGATGAATAACTCTGGTGCAGCACCAGATTATTCCACAACCAGCTTCCATTGTGTCTAAACTCCATCGAAATAGATGTATGACAAAAGAGGAATTGAAGATTATCTAATTCCATTCTTCCTTCTTATCACTTTTTTCAGCACATTCTGTTGTCTCTTGCTCTCCTTACCACTTTCTTGAAATGAAGAAGAATGCCAATTTATATCATTGCTTTCAATAGCTAATGCAAAGTGGAACTGATGCCTATTAAAATACCTTTGATTTAATTCTTAAATTTAATTGGAAGCATAATCGCAGTCTCTCGTTGACCTCATATTAAATTTTGTATAATTTAATATTAAAATCCAAATTTAATTAACCATTACAATCTTAGAATAAATTTTGAATTTAATTACCAATTATAAACAATACATTTTTGAATTGATTGCATAATTAGTTCTGAGTTTAACTAGCCACTACAATTTCTATAACTATTACTTTTATTCAATACAGTGCAAGAATGTACTATAAACATCAATTTCTCGTTCACCCTTGAATCATTTTGAATATTTAAATACATCACTGGAGATACTCACATAAGAGATTTTAAATCATCATTAACTTTCCGCTTATACAAAATTGATCCCGCTTAAAATTATGCTTTCAAATAACAACTCGTTGTCTTATTTTTCCAACAGCAGTTTTGGTGGTCGAATGAGTCTAACAATTTGTTAGAAAATGAGCTTGGCTCTGTTGCCTTTGAAACTCGAAGTGACGAATCTCAAGTTAAAATTGGACATGCCTCTGGTGAGGCTCTCGAATCTCAGCTGCTTTTTTGTCCACATGGTCTCAATGTCTTCTTTTTCGCTTGTTGCCACCGATGGGATTTCGGTAGTTGCAGTAGCAGTCCTTGCTGGTATGAACTGTGAAAATATCGCTTGGGCCCTCCAGAAAAACAAATGAGAAAAAATCAAAATAAAGAAAATTATCTCTGCACCATTTTAATACTAAAAATAATAAGTTTATCCCTAAATGAGTTAAAAGATTATTTTATTTTATAAAATATTAAAAAATATAAAAATTATAATTATAAGAATACCCTTAAATTTAATAAACCAAATAAATCTCATAAGTTTAAGATGATAATTTTTAAATGAAATTATAATTATAAAAAATAACATCTTGTAGATATACTTTTTTATAATTATAATTTCATTTAATTTTTTTAATTAAACTAAGTATAAGGAAGTTTATAAAAATTATCATAAAGAGAAAAGCTCCCTATAATTAATATTAAGAAACTTTCCCCTACAAATTAAATAAAATTATGATTACAAAAAATTAACATGATAATTTTTAAATGAAATTATCTTTATAAAATACTAACATATTGGATTTAATTATTTATTTTATTAAATTTAGGGTTATTATTATAATTATAATTTTTTTTATTTTTTTTAGAATTTTATAGAATAAAATGGTCTTTAAATTCATATAGAAATAAAATAGTCATTTTTAATATTAAAGTAGTTGATTGATATAAGATTAAAAATAAAAATGTGTAAAGTACAAGTAAAAATTTTATGATAATTAGATATATACATATATATATATAGACACACACATACATAATTGGTTTGCGATCTGCCATTTTAAAAATAATCATATATACTGTGGATGTCCATCAGATTCATTAAAAGGTCAAGATTAATTTCCAAAGTCAAAAAACTCATAAAGAACAATTTTATATATATGTATAGGTCTTACTTTAATTATTCGGAACTTGACTTTTCCAAAATAAAGTTTTAATTAGTCATAAAAAAATAACTAGGGACGGTAATGGTTACTGTCCGCAACGAATTTGTCATTATTAAATCTAAATTCACACAAAATTTAAATTATTAAATGTACCTACAACCTGCAGTGGATTTTAATTTTTTTAAGAAAACCCACCCGCTGCGAGTTTTAATAATTACTAAACCCGCAATAGAATCTGATAAATTTTTTACGAATTTATACATTTAAAATTACAAATATTGAATATATAAATTTACAATAATAACCTTAAATTCTACGTAACATACTCAATTTTAAATTTAACTAATGTAAATAAAAAATTAAAATTTTAACATCAATCCAACATAAATTCTCAAATTTAACACAAATCCATTAAAAAATCATAAACTAATATCTAAAAATAATAATTACATTTCATATTATTGTTCAACACAAACTCCAAGAGAAGACCTTCATTTTATTCACCGTCATTAGCACCCATGTTTCATGATGCCTATAATAATAATTAAGATTAATATTTTTTAAATAATAATATTTTTCAAATAGTAATTCAAAGAAAACAATTATAATAATGAAATAATTCATGCATTAAGTTAAAGAAAAATAGTCCATACACAAACACTTTGATTACTTGACACTTTACGTAATTGAATTATTTTACTTATATATTATTTAGATTTAAAAATTTTCAAGTAAAATTAAATTTAAAATATTTTTAAAAAAATATTGCGGATTTTACGGATATCCATGCGGGTATCCACCAGATATTCGGCTAATACAACCCACCCCTATCCAAGTGCGGGTTTCAATTTGTAATACCAAGTTCGCCTGCAACCCGTAAAATTATCTGCAGCAAGCGCGTTTTGGGGGTAGGTTTGGGTGAGTTTGCGGTTTGTGAGCACAATTGTCATCTCTAAATTAAATAACACAATCCAAAGCCACAAGGTAATTAAAAATTAATATAATATAATATCACATTAAATAATACAGTCTAATTAAATGCACTATGTATTAAATAATACAATACATTGTGCTAATCAATTGTTGATAGTATTATCATTTTATAGAGGGATTGAAATATTCTGGGAACAGTGTATGCTCACCAAACTGCGATTAGCAATTTAACATTCCCTTAAAACCATTAGCTACTTCTCATCTTTGCGCAATTAACTCAAAATTCCACTAAGAGAAACTCTTGAGGTGCTCGCAATGTATATATCATTATCCATTGAATTCTTACCACATATATCTTACCTTTCAATCAATCACATAATAATCAATATACATATTGTAAGAATTCAATAAATGGAGAACATAACATACTGTAAAAGCAACCAAATTTATTCCATCTCAAATTGTTACTAAACTTCTTGAACAAGTTGAAGATTGGGGGGAAAAGTGCCAGAAGGAAAAGCATTATTCTACTAGCTTCTAGGTTTCTCATTTGAACAGAAAGATTGCATAAAATATTTGCGCATGGCTATAGTACCCCATGGTGTCTGCTAGAAAGCAAAATACCTCCTGCTGATTACACATTGGAATGGGAATAAGTTGGTAAACATATAAGCTACATAAATTATTTTGGATAATTCTCCGCATGAATTAATTATTTTTTAAAAAAATTTTATTTAAAAAAAATCTTAATTTATTTTTCATATCTATTAAGAAGACAAACAACTCTCTCTTTTTTCTTTATATATCACTCATCAACTCTCTCTTTTTTCTTTATATATCACTCATTTATTATCACTCATTTGTTAGATGATGAATTTTCTAAGTTATAAAATTATTCGACTATCATCCGATAAATGAATGCCACATCATTTAAATTTTAAATTGGGACTTAATTGTTATGATGCCTAATATTACTCTTTTCCTTTATCTTTAAAAAAAGTTAACTTTTAGATTCTTAAAAATAGATGGATAATTTAAAAATAGTCAATTTAAAATGGAATAATATGAAACTTACATAGTAAATAATAAACCTTGAATTTTCTAGGTCAATAAACTTTTTGGATTGCATTGGCATAGCTGATTGATTTTTGAGATATCACTATGACCGGTTCCTTATCTGCTCTATTGTGTTTTTCAACGAAAGAAAAGAATTTGATTAGTAATTTAAGTATATCTAGGGATGGCAAAATCCTCCATGGGTTTGGGGCTCTACGGGGCTCCACCCCAAGTGGGGTGAATTTTAAATAATTTTTGGGGAATGTAGTGGGGAATGGGAGAAAAATAATCTCCAAACTCTTAATGGGGTGGGGTTTGGTTTTGTACTCCCCACCCCACCCCCACCCCAATCCCCATTATATATAGATATTTTTTCTAATTTTTATTTAATAATTTTTATTTTATCAATTACAATGTTAGTTAATAATTTTTTTTTAATTTCTAATTGATACAAATAGATTATAACTAAAAGAAAACCTTAGAATATAACTTTTATTCAACCTTAAAATATTATTGTGCTTTCTTTTCTCTCTTAAGAACTACTCTCTTCAAATATTTTTTAATTTTAATATTATTTCAAGATATTACTACAAATATTTAGAGATTTTTTTTTTACATAATTAAAATACCTAGTAATATCATAATGATTTAATTAAAGTTTTTAATTTCTAATTTATTGAAATCATATATCTATATCTATTATAAAATAAATAAATTGAGAATGGGGTAGGAATGGGGAAACCGTTCCCCACATGAGGATTCCACATCCCCACCCCACTAAATTTATTGGGGAATGGGGTAGAAAATAAAAGTAAAATTTTTAATGAGTGAAAAATAAAGTAGGCATCTCCACCCCCACCCCACCCCATTGCCATCCCTAAGTATATCGAATCCAAGTCAGTTTGTGGCATATAAAAAACAATGTGTCTTAAGGACAGAAGAGAGGGAAGTCGGTAAACAAAAGCAATAGGCAATAAAGTTGCAGACACAAAATTCTTTTTTTTTTTTTAATTTTGAATAGATAAGTTTAAATTTTTATTGATGAGCTCCACAGAAAGCTAGCGTACGCAGTCCAAAAGAAGAATCCTGACCATCTCCACGCAACCAATTTGTCCCTTGCGTTATATTTATACATATTCCTCCCCCAACATGCATATCTCCCCTCAGATTCTCCAAATTAGATGGCTATGGATGAGTAATTGAAAGAATTCTCACCCTTTTTTATTAATGGGTAAAATTAGTTCCTCATTAACCAATAATAGTAGCACCAAATTTGAGAGTGCCATTTTGATGCGGGTGATCTAGGTTGGGTAGATCTTTTACAGGACAACTTCCTAGCTTCTATCGGGCTCGTGTTTCCAGTTATTTTGTTCCGATAAAAAAGAGCAAAAGCAGCAGACAAGCATATAGCAAATTCAATTCATGTAAAGCCTTATTATCTTAAACATTTTGAGACAGTTCTAGAAATGTGGTCGGTCCTTGTACTCCACTTCGGTAATGAACAATTTGGAGAATTGAACTCTTTAAAATCCTTAAAAAACATAAATACATGCATAGAAAGCAATTTCAAAAATTAAAATTTGGGAATCTCTAGTCTTAACCCGTTTAGTTAATAGAGATCAAATTGGCGGTATTTAGCCAAAAAAATTCACTTATCTAACCATTTCCATAACACTTAATAAATTTCTTACCATAATAACCATATTTAGCCATTGCTGTCCAACCAGATGAACCCGCATCTTCTCCATAGAAACGCATAGAAGAAATTCAGGGGGGGGGGGGGGAAAAAAAAAAAAAAGGCGCACAGCGAGCAAATTGAGTCAAGAAAAGGCCATTCTAGTGAGAGAGAAAAAAAGAACAGCAATAAACAAACAAAAAGAGGGAGATGCCATTACTCGTTAGTGTCATTTTCAAAGAACCGTTAAAAGCAACTAAAGAAAGCTTAAAATTAGCTCACATCTCCCCAAAACTTTCCTCTCCACTCACTCTCTCTCCTTTCCTGTGTCTTCACTTTTGCTTAGCCCTTAAGTTTTCCCTCCTTGTTCAATTATTCTTCTTCCTCTTCTCATAATCTTTAAGATAAAACAACGCCAACAAACAAAATCCTCTCTTTTCTTTTTCTTCTTCCTTCTTCCATGGCAAACATGGACCCCTATGCAAAGCAGAAGATGCTAAAAACAGAGGAAAACAGAGCAAACCCAAATAAGTTTTATACACATTTCTTTTACAAAGCTCTTTTAGTTTCAATTTTCCTAGTTATTTTGCCACTTTTCCCTTCACAAGCTCCTGAATTCATCAACCAAAGTTTGTTCACAAGAAGCTGGGAGCTTCTGCACCTTGTCTTTGTTGGTATTGCTGTCTCTTATGGCCTCTTCAGTCATCGGAATGATGAAATTGACAAGGAAACTAACAATCACACAAAATTCGATAATGCACAAACCTACGTGTCTAGATTTCTTCAAGTTTCATCCGTTTTTGATGATGAGAATGAAAACTCATCGAGTTCCGATGAGAACAAGGTTCAAACATGGAGCAATCAGTACTATAGGAAAGAACCTGTGGTTGTTGTAGCTAAAGAGCACTCTGCTCTTGATCAAGAACAGAGGGTTAATTGTTCAAGCTTCGGCGGCGAAAAATCACTCCTGCTGCCCGTCAGGAGCTTAAAATCTCGTGTTTCGGATACAGATTCCCTTGAGCACATCAAAGAATCCAAGTCTCTTAGCAGGTCAAGTTCAAATTCTGGCTCCAGAAGGTTTTCAAGCAACTCAAACAAGAGGAAGAATAGAGAATTGGGAGGTTTTGATCAAGTAAAATTGGAGGAGAAATTGAATGAAAATGTTGTGCTTCCATCTCCTATTCCATGGCGAACAAGATCAGGAAGAATGGAAATGAAAGAAGACGTTGACAGTGCCGTCCCTCCCCTGAATCCTCTGCCTCCCGCAGTGGAGGAACCTGATCTCAACGGGCTCGAATCACGATCTTTAAGGTCTCAAATGCCTCGATCAAATCGGCCCAACGCTACATCTTCATCCCCAAAGTTGTCTCCTTCGCCGTCCTTATCATCTCCAAAGAAGTTATCGCCTTCGCCTTCTTTGTCCTTGGAGTCCCAGGCAAAGAATTCAGAGGATTTGGTGAGAAAGAAGAGCTTTTACCGGTCTCCCCCTCCTCCTCCACCTCCACCTCCGCCACCAATAATGCACAGGTCATCGACGATGAAAGTCAGTTCTGGTTTGGATAACGATGGAGCCTCATTTGAGAAGAAGAACTTGAAGCGAAGCTTCACTACCGAAACAAAGCAGTCTGTTAGGACAATGAGATCAACTGATAGAGAAACTGATCAAACACCATTCAAGACTGAACAGCTGAGACGCGAAAGCGTCAACTTTATGTCAAACGCATCATTCAAGCAATTTCCTGAGCAAGACAAGGAACAATTTGTCGATGAGGTTGTCGTGGAAACTGATGAGGACTCGGGGACTGAATATGATGAGGAGGAAGAGGATGTTATAGGGGAAACTCCATTTATTTCCAACATTGATAGAAGCTCAAACAATGAAGCAGCTGCTGCTTCAACTTCAAGCAGTGCGAGTGATGGAGGACCGGATGTTGACAAGAAGGCTGACGAGTTCATAGCCAAATTCAGAGAGCAAATAAGGCTTCAGAGGATTGAATCAATCAAGAGATCGAGTGCACAAATTAGTCGAAACTCTTCGAGGTGATTCATGAGATCATTCAACCCCTTGTAGAGTTTCAACGCGATGCATTTGATCTTTGTGATCAAACTTCGCTTTTTATCGTTACCGTCTTGGTAGGGTTTATTTGGTTTTTCAAATTTAAGATCATTGGTATACAGAGATGTGGTGGGTATATTTATTCTATGTAACCAGCAATTACTTAACAGAAATCTTTCTGTGCATTGTTTGTTGGTTATTGTATTAACTCATATGCATGAGCTGTAATTGTTATAATGGTCTTGTTTTTCTCTGCATCTTCAGAACAAATCTGTCGTGCAAGCATACTGCATGCTGAGGACAGCTTATGTCTGTCTTTAGTTGAAATGAAAACCCCAAATGACATGATATCAAAAAGAGAATAAAAGTTGACAAGCTGCTGGTAAAATGAACTACCATAAAACTATGAGGTGTTCTAATTTTAATTGATTATTTTGCCCTTTTTTTTCTTTAATACGCATGGTGTTATAGTCTGTTTCATCAGCAGTTTGCCAAATAATATTGCACTCATTGCCGAAAAAATAAAAGAAATGAAAATTCCGTTCAAATAACAGGATTCCCATTTCAAAGGCATGAAAATTTTATTCATATTCCCATAGATTTTATCCTTGCTCCCAAATGAAGCAAACTCATCCCATCCTCTTCCTTACAAGTAATTTGTTCCTTGTAACACATGAGAATCTTTCAAGAAATTCCTGAGCACTCGCGGTACCCCTCCTTCTATTAGATTTAGTGTGTAGTGTGTACTCTTTAATGATTTCTTAACAAATTAATCCAAAAAATAAAAATTGGTATGAAAAAATTTAAATGATAACATAGACAGTATTTAATTTATCTATCTCAAGTGAGCTAACATTTATCCATTAGATGGGATATATAATAGATGGATTAATTGTGTATTACCTTTCATGAAATGACAAATCTTCAAAATAACTTAGAATTTTTGTAAACCTCAATTTATCTCCTAATTTTATTAAGAAGAAAAGAAAATTTCATCAATTTGTCCCCGTTGTTAATTATCCTTTAAAAAAAAGGAGGAAATAAGTTGAAATTTTATTATAATTTGATAGATATTCTAAATATTATCATTTCACTAGAGGATAATTTTAAATGGGAAATTATCAATCATATAGCCTTAAGTGTCACCGGTATCAAACGTACTACAACACTTTTCAGTTGTATCACTCGTATACCCTAAGTTGACAAAACACTTCTGCCGTCCACTATTCCGTTAATTGCCGTTAGAAAGTTAACAGAATTATGGTAAATTGACTATTTTGCCCTTAAAACTCAAAATGAAGTAAAAAGATAAATGTACCTTAAAAATTAACATAAATTTTCAATACACAATTTTTTTTAATTTTGTTATTAACAATATATTTTTTATTAAAAAATATAAATTATTAATGGTACATATTATTAATAATTATCTATAAAAATATCCATATTATACCATAAAAATTTTGTTAACAAGATATTATTTACAATTATACATATTATATCATAAAAAATTTCAGTTGGAGCTTGGAGGAGTAGATCTTCAAAAATTAGGTTAAATTTTAGAGAAGTAGATTCGGTTGTAAAGTATTTTTTTAAGTAATTATTAACAATTATTAGATAAATGGGATGACATGTCATTTTTATCAATATATATTATATGACATGTCATTTTTTACTAGGTAAATGGAATGACATGTCGTTTATTTAATCAAAGTTTAAAAAGACTAAATTACCCTTATGATGTCAGCACTTGCAAACGGTAGTTAACGGAATGGTGGACGGCAGAAGTGTTTTGTCAACTTAGGGCATACTGGTGATACAAGTGAAAAGTGTTGTAGACATTTTGACACAGACTTGACAGGGATATATTGATAATTTCCCTATTAAAAAATTAAAAAAATTTTATTTGTCTACTTTCTGTCTCCCCCATACCTCGCTCTCTCTAACATAACCATCACACCCCCTCCCCAAAACCCTATCTTCTTCACCATCACCTCCACCAACATACTGTTAGTTTTAATATTGAGTTTATTAAAGTTTATGAATAAGTATTAAATTTTATGAACAAGTGGCATGTTTTGCTATTATTGATGATATTGATTTTGCTTTTCTGTAATAAATTGAGTTTTTTTTTTTTAATTTTAGTTTTGGATTAAGAGTTAGTATTTGACTCACATTTTGACTCAATTAGAA
Organism: Citropsis articulata; assembly: GCA_030449925.1. Classification (NCBI taxonomy): domain Eukaryota; kingdom Viridiplantae; phylum Streptophyta; class Magnoliopsida; order Sapindales; family Rutaceae; genus Citropsis; species Citropsis articulata. The sequence continues at coordinate 4,264,143 of JASUUH010000019.1, read as the reverse complement.
AAAAAAAATAATAAGAGAGGTAAAAAATTAATTTATTTTGAAATTGAGAAAGAATAAATATTTAGTTTTTATTTTTAATAATTTTAAAATAAATAATATTAATTAAAAAATGGAAACAGGTGAGATAAATTAGAGAGGTGAAATATTGTCCCCCAAACTTAAGTGAACATAAGAAAATCCACCAGTTGGCCTTTAAATTTCAGAATTAGGCCTGACCCAAAATGACTGAAGTTGCCCTTGGGCCCATTTAAATAGGCCGCGTGAAGAAGACTGCAGAAGACTGCAACACCGACGGTTCAAAATGATGAACTCCCTTCCAAGGAATTGGAGCCGAGTATTCGCACCTCTTTAAAATCCTATTAAAACCCTTTTCAATTATACTCCCTTTAAAAATTAAAAATGCCTTTCTTTATTTTTATTTTATTTATTTTTAAAGAGAGAGAAAAAATAATATAAGCAGGGTTAATTCTATATATATTTATTTTTTTAAATATAATTTAAATACAATAGGGACTTTATGAGATTAATGAAGGGGTGTCAATAGTTCAACTCAATCAATTTTAACTGGCTACAGATACTTCGAAACATTTGCCTAACAAATTGATTTGAATCAAAACACAATTATAATTAATACAAGTTAAGAAAACTTGATTGTTACACTATCTCACTATCTAACAGTGGATGTCAACATATTCCTTGGGAAAAAACTTGGGATTACCGTTTTAAGTTATATGGTAATATATTAGATTTAAGTTTCAAAAATTGACCTTGAATACCGGTAGTGAGATGAATCAACTTGGCTCATTGATGTGAATAGACACTTAAACTAGCAATCAAGGAGTTGGGATAAGCTTGCCGACAAATTTCTCTGTTCATTCACTATACTTAGAAAAAAATGCTGTCACACTGATGGTGAAATATGAACAATGGTGATGTACCAAAACCAATTATAAACGCATATCAGTCTTTCTAAAAGCAATTATGGTGGTTGAATTGGGTTCAATTATGCCATTATCTTTCTGACCCAATTTTAGATCTGACCGCAAATGAGAAAAAATGGACCCAGGCTAACCTTTGCGAGTACGCTTCAACACCAGCTCCCAAAGAGCTTTAGAGCACTGAGGAAGTTGAACTAAAAGTGCATTTCATAACTTCCATCAAAAGTATAGCGTATGTGCTTTTTCTTTTCTTGCTTGGTTTCCTTTTTAGGGTAAAATTGAACCGTGGCACTTGTCATTTCTCAAACTTTTTTTTGGGGCTCCGTTTGAAAATAAAATTAACCGGTTGTACCATTTAAGCTAATGTTTAAGATTGAGGTTGAACTGATGTAACTTTTAAGATATAATATTAAAATGTTTAATAAATATTAATGGTTATAACTTAAAAATTAAATTGATTTGAATTTATATTTATATTTAAATATTATTATATTTTTACTATTTTTATCAAAATTATTATTTAAAAATTATATTTACTATATAGTATTAATATTTATTTTATAATTATAATTTTTTTCTACAGTAGTTGTGGCTTAAAAGTTACAAAAATGACAACAGACCAACTCCAATTATTTCTAATGTTGAATATAGTTTTTTAGTTTGACCCAATTGAAGGGTTAGGGACAAATTGCCAAAACAAAATTGTTACATATATATCTAAGCTATCATTATTTAACATTCTACTAGTATATTTACTATATTTACTATTAATTTTAGTATATTTAGTTAAAAAAGATTTAATAATATATTTACTATATACTGTTAACTTTTATTTTATAATTATAATTTTTTATTTCTACCACTATAATTAAAAACTACAATAATTAAATATCATACAAGATCTTCACTTCAGTTAAAAAGATACTAAGCTTTGGCTTTAATAGAAATGACAATCAACAACTCGAGTTATTGCTAGTGTTGAATATAACATATTTATTTGACCCACTTGAAGGGTTCGGGACAAGCTGCCAAAACAAAATTGTTTTATGCATATCTAAGCTATCATTACTTACCCACATCAATATGGTCTCAATTTCCTTTGTCATGATAACCTCAATCCCTAAAGGTCTTTGAAAGAAACACGCAGTTTACATGTGATGCAACTCAAACATAATTGAGGCTTTAGCTTTAATACTATATTAGATAAATAATTTGTTGATACTAAAAATTTGATTATACGAAAAGGGCTAAAAAAGAGTTGCTCTACTTGGGAAATGGGTTGTGAGATAGGTTGTTGTTCTCGGAATAGCCATTGTTAATAATGAAGAGCTGTATGAATCCTACAAAACAATAACCCATAAGAGGAATACTATAACAAAATAACCCATCAAGGATCCCTAAAGGTGTTAAGTAAGAGATTTAAAGTGGCATAATAACAAATAAATAATAAGGGAGAGAAGAGAGAGTTAAAAAAAAAGGCTTTGTGCATATTATATCCCTCCGCCAAAATATTTTCTCTCCTTTTTTTTTTTTGCACTTTTCGAGTGGCCTATTTATATAAGAAAAATAATCATTAGTTACACTAAGAAAATTATCAGTAGGATTTGAGTTTCATCAGGATTAGCTTTTGTATTATTCTATCTTCTTTACATTAGGACATGTTATTGGATATCGGTCTTTGAGCTCGAAGGCCCATTTGTTTATACCATTGGGTCAAGTTTGGTAAAAATATTAGTTTAACAAGAGTCTTCCAGGCTACAACATTCAAGAGTAACTGATATTGTTTAAATTATAATAGAGTCGTGTTATAAGGTCAAGGCTCAAGAGTATGAGAGCAAAAACTGTGCAATGAGATTGTGTCCCAATAGCATAAGGTCGAGCTAAATGTCATGAGATTAATGATGGCCAGTACTGTCTTGCGTCAGGCCTACTTTTTTTTTTTAGTGCGCACGTGGCCCACTCGTGCGTGCGCTGCATAAAAAAAACCCACCAATTTTCTTTTTTTTTACATGTCCATTGTGTTTTAAAAAGCCCATGTGCCTGGCTTGTTTTTTTCAAACCCACGTGTCTGACGTGTTTTTTTAGGCCCATCATTCTAATAATAATAGTAATAATAATTTCATAAATCATAGTAATGATTAATGAAAAATAAAATTTCAATTTTAGAATAACAATTACACATAATTTTGTTTAAACTACTAATATTATAATTGCACTTGAACTCCATTGAATGAAAATATAATTTTTAATTTATTATAAAAATATTTTGTTCACAATTTTTTTTTGTGCATAAATATGAAAATATTTTATTCACAAATGAAACATATCTCCATTAACTATTAACTAAGTTATGATTTGATAAATAAAATATTAATGTCATAAAATTTTTTATTTATTATTTATAAAATCATGATATTTATTTAATAAATTATAAACATAAAAATCTAAATTATTTAAACTAGGACTTAAATTAATTTTTAAAAGCCCATGCTAAAACATATATTAAAAATTTTAATTTCAAGGCATTTGTAAAATTATGATTTTTTTTTTTTATTTTTCATTAAAAATTTTACTTTGAGATACTTTAGTCCACTAATGAAGCGTGCTTATTATGTGTCTTTTCGTCGTCTTTTCCATCTCTAATCGCATTATCGTGCGCTTTTTAAAACGCAATTAGGCGGCACACGCGTGCGTCACGCGTCCCTACCAAAACGTCTTTGCGTCTTGCGCTCGTCTTGGCCCATTGGCCATCTCTACATGAGATCGAGACCTTAGAGCATGATTCCGAGCAAGATGTCATAACATCGAGGCCTAAGAATGTGGTCGAGCTAAGTGTTATCAGGCCTAATGGGCGAGCTAAGTATGACATGCGGTGGATAAAATTAAAATCAACACTGCAGATGCTCCAAGAGTAATCCAAATAATACATGGAACAATTATTTTAAAAAAATATTCCAATTGGCTTGAACTAGCATGCCTCACGAATTCCAAACAGAAATATATATCATGTGAAAGCATGATCAAGAATAACAAGCATCACTCATATATTGGGGGCGCGGGTGGTGGAGGAAAGGAGCTCCTAAGCAATTATTAATCGTTGTGGCCATGCCTCCAACTTCAGAGACGGAGAAAACCTAACCTTTTTGCCCCTTCATAAAAGAAATTGGAAATTCGATATTTGATAAACCAATCATCATTGTAATTACTTATCAGTTTTTTTTTTAATGCAATTTTTATGTTTTACTAAAGGAATCATGCTTTAACGTTCATTATTCCTGTAAGAAAGGATAAATAAAATATAACCCACGAATATGATTCATGAATATAAAATACCCGTAACCCGGATACAATTTTTCCAATCCAAAGGTATTCAAGTTTGGTTCCCAGTTCACCTAAACAGTAAACCCAAAGAAATAATCAAAATAAAGTTATGTTCAAAAAACTTATCTTCTGTCTGGTGAATTTCGAGGTTGATGAGATTTAAGATTTACATTGTTTTATCTTATTTGAATCAAACATGTTATCACACGCATAATCTCGAGCTCAAAGGCCCTCTAGTTTATATCACCAAATCTGACTTTGATAAAAGAATATATGATATAATTTGACCTCAAAACTTGGCACAAAGACTCATAAGGCATCCGTTCTATATTTTCGCAGGTGAGAAGAAACAGGAATAAATATATAAATAATAAATATCGTCAAAACAGAAAGTTAAGAGAGTAATTAATCAACAGCCCCTCAAATCATGAAGCATGTTCAAAATCTAAGAGCCCATACGGCATATGGGTCCATCCGCCACATCTACAACTTTCAACCACCAAATCATTCACCAATGGAATAACACAAAATATGAACCCACCACTTGAAACCAAATCCGGCAATCATGCCATAACATCTGAGCTTGGTCAAATTAAATAATTAGTGTAGACATTCAACTTTACACCCGAAGAAGACAAAGAAGAAGGAGAAGGATTAGTAATAATTAGCACTAAAATTAAGCTAACACTAATATTTGTCAATAAGTTCAAAACATATTCAGATGGGTCGTCAATAATTCGAAACAAAAGAAGACCCACCAAATCATATTTACTACCGACCATATCATAGACCTAAGACTTTGAACATAATCATCTCGCACGCAATTACTACAAATGTAAGCCCACATCCATTCCGTACACACATCCCAACAGCCTTTACAAGAAGAGCACCATTATTATATATCGAAATGACCATAACGCCCTTGCATGAGGGATGTAATCACGATCGAGGACGGAGTGGATCAAAGGGTCCACGAGGGATGGCAGCAGCTGGGGCCCAGGGGTTGATCGGGATGGGTCTGTGATGACTGGGAGCAGCCATCTGATGAGCAGGCCTAGCCGGATCAACGGCTGATGCTGCAGCGGATGGTGGGACTGCCACCCGCTCACATGAAGGACACATCGTGAGTGTTGTGGGTGGGGTCATTTGCATGTAGAACTGCGGGGAAAGTTTCAGTGCTCTCAGCTCCTGGACTTCTTTCTGCAACCGCCTGTTCTCCTCCGTCAGATTCTCACAGCATCTCTTCAAGAACTCGCAGTCAACCTCAGTTTGCTTCAATTTGGTCCTGCAATAAATAAATCCAGTTCACCACAAGTCTTCGCATATAAAAATAAAACAAAACATAAGCCCTAAAATACCCTTAAAATCTTAATAGAATATCTTACCTTGCCCTTCTGTTCTGGAACCACACTTCCACTTGTCTAGGTCTGAGACCAAGCTGCTTTGCCAACGCCAACTTTTGCTTCTGCAGATAATAAAAACCACCTATTCGTCAGTTAAATTACAAAAACACCGATTAATGGAGAAAGGGACACTACGGCTTGTTTGGCTGATTAGAAACTGAAGGAAAGTTTTCTATTTTTTTATGTCCAATTTCACTTCATTTCCTCGGAGAACTAACAGAAACTGAGAAGATAAATACTTACTGGGTTGAGAGTGTTGTGCTCTTTGAAGCTCTCTTCAAGAATGGCTGACTGATCTTTAGAAAGTCTCAGCTTCTTTCTCGAAGTGTCACCATCTTCTTCGTCGCTGATACCACGAGAGCAAGCTCTCTCCATCTCGAGCTCATCTCCATTAGGTTCCCGCTCGCTTCTCTTGCCGCTAACGCTCGAAATCGTGCTGTTAGGAGATGAGACGCCCGCTTCTTCTTCGTTATCTGCATGTGATGGCAATCGATTCACGTCGATTCCTCTAAGAAATGATCGGGTCTCGGCGCGACAAGACTCAGAGTTTGGATCTGCATGTCCGATCAAGAATTAGATATAGTGTCATGAAATTATTTTCTGAAACTTGGATCTGGAAGGAAGAAACAAGTTTGAGGATCTTCTCAGTGTGAATAAGAGAAAAGTATCATGAAGTGGAAAACGATTTTGAAAAAAAAAAAAACACATGCAATTTATGAAAAGCAGGAAAGTACAATTTTTTTTTTCAACGAAAAGGAAAAAGAACTGATAAAAAAATGAATTTTTTTTCTTTTTTGAAAAAAAAAAACATGCATGTTTCACCAGATCTGAGACTTTTAACCCATGAAAATTGCAGGAATCGAGACAAAACGCACCTGAAGATGGGAATAAGGCCTCGTTCCAAGGGGTTTTTTGGAGACTGAAACCAGAAGGAGAAGTGGAACAAGCAGAAGAAGGCATGAGATTTAGCTGTAAAGAATGGTGATTTTGAGGAAAGCTCAAGCTAAGACTCAAACCCAGATCATCTTTCTCAGCCATGGCTGTTTTCTTGTTCTTGCTCAAACAGCTCTAGCTTTAAATTATTTGAAGTATTTGTATATAGTATTTGAAGTGTTTTCTTGTTCTTGCTCAAACGGCTCTTTATTCGAGTAACCAGAGAAATTTTGTTCCTCTGAAGAAAGATGCGAGAGAGAGAGAGAGAGAGAAAGGAAGAAGAAGAGTCGATAGCTAATCAATATGATCGATGTAAGTTGGAGTTATATAGAAAGAAGTGAATGGGAGTTGGGTCTCTGTAAGTTCAATGATGACTTTCTGTCAGGAGGCCAATTATGTCAATCATGTCTTTTGCCCCCAAAATAATACCTAACTCTGATTTTTTGTCCACACTCTTTTTCTCTCTCTTTCTCATACACCTCTCTAGTTCTCTTCAGTCTTTACTTTAACCATGGTAAAACTTGAATGCCAGCCTCTAGCCTTTTTCTCTGTTTTGGCGAGGCGAATGATGAGGTAAACAACTTATTATTTATTTTCATGGAGTGGCATTAACATGTTTTTGTGACCAACAAAGTTTTTGACAATAAGCCATCAAGGCATGATTCACACATTTTACAAATGATTCTCAGGCTGACGTTGAATACAAATTATTATGTGGCTAACGCTTAATAAGATAAAAACAACATAGAGAGGCATTTAGCATGCGTAACTGGTCAGCTAACTTTTGACAATGCAGCACCATTTGACAATTAATGGTTACTTAAATATTATGCTACTCTTTGCAAAAAATTAAATTAGTTAATAAAGATTATACTACAGTCCTTATTACACTTAGGTACCGAACATACTTTCAATAAATTTAACATTTGTGCATAAATGTGTAAATCTGTTCAAATCTCTGCATAGACAAATTACGCATAATTGATGCAAAATTTTGACAACCCACCAGCCTCAAATCGGTGCCATGTAGGTCACCGATTTCGCCCGAATCCAACTGCAGAACAAAGATGCATATCCCCGCGAATCTTTGGCATTCAAGAACTGTGGGTCACTACACACCTGAAAACACCTCACACGCTTCTCATCTTTCCTGTTTTGCCATCAACGGCCAATCGATCTCTCTCAGCCACAAACCAAAGGCTGAGATCACTTGTGCAAGTGGGGTCACGTTGTTTTGTGTTATATATAATTAGATCCAAGGCCAGTTAAAGCTGGACCTAGACAACCATCAAATCATGAGTGGATAGTTATTGAGAGGAAGTGCGGAACCAGACAGATCAAATTTTTGATTTCGCTCTACAACTGGGACCCACTCTTTTATTTTTCATCTTTTGAATAAACCTTTTACCACGAGCGCGTTGAATGACAAAAGCGTCACTTTCTTAACCTTTTAAAATTATAAAACAATGGCCTTTCATTCCTTGGGAACGTATTTTCAATCGCGTGTACAGGTGTGTGTTTCACGCGGCATCGATTTATGTGATGGCATACTGTAGCGTATTCTTGACGCTCGAAGAGAGAGCGTATCAACCGGAAAGGTCCGCCATTATTGTCTATCAAACTTTTCACAGGGCTTATGGACCCGTATTCGTCTGACGGCTATCACCTGACGGCTTGCACAGCCCCGCCGATGAACAATTTGAGTGTAATCTCTTCCTTTTTTTTTCAATTCAAAAAATCTATTTTTTCAAAAAAAGAAAAGAATCCAATATGATTTTTTTCCCACCAAATTTGGTACGTAGGAGGAGATAAAGGTGTAATATTCCTTTTCAATAAAAGAATACCACAATGATTTTTTTTTTTCCATTCAAAACGAAGATGTGACTTTTTATTTTTTTTAAATATGAAGTAATAGAAATTGCATGAATTTTTTAAGTCAACTCTTAAATATATATCTATCAAAAAAATTTCTAACAACATGTATTTAGAATTAACTAAAATTACTATTCAAAAGAATAATTATTTCGATGATACAAGTTTTTTGTTTAAACAAAGAAAAATACTATATTTTTTAAATAATATGTCCCAACCGTTGCTTACTCAATTAAGATAGTCTTAATTTATTAAAAAATAATGAAATAAAATAATGAATATTTTGATGAGCTATAATATTAAAAATTAAATAAGTGAATGTAATCTAATGCTTGAGATGAAAATATTTAAAATATTACATAAAAAATTTTAGTATCATACTGTGATTGATAATAATCTAAAAAAGAAATCCTAATTCAGTAAATACAGCCGAGCCAATTTGAAGCGGGGCTAAAAGACGAGGCCTTTGTTGGGCAAAGTTCAAATGCGGGCGAAGGAGGAGGCATCGGAGAGTGAAGTTCACGTGGGGAGGGTGGAGTGAGCGGTGAGTGAGAGAAATAAGGGAAAAGTTAGGAAGAGAAAACCTGCTATCACTTATGACCATGCAACTCTCTCGCTCTTTCTCCTTACTCACGTGGCCCAACATGTCTTGCCTGGGGACACGTGCTCACTCCTCCACCGGGACCCCACCTCCTCCCCGCACGATCCTGCGTGTCATCTTGTCTCTTCGTGCTCCGACACCCTCTTCTTCACAATCATTTGAAGTGAAACCCTCTAATCTTACCCAATCCCTCCCTCTCCCCCGTTTTCGCATGGCCCACTCTCGTTCGTACTCCGTGTTGGCCACACTCCGAGTGATTCGACTTGATCCCCAAATCAAAATGTATGTACGCGCACGGTCGGTGTTTAAGCGTTTGAGCATGTTAACAGTTCGTGCTGCTTTGTATCACTACCCGGTCCATGTTTATCTCCTTATTTCGATGCAAGTTGCTTGCCGTGATTACAAATAAGCCCTTGAGAAAGAACTGAAATGAATCGTTATCAATCAAATAGAGTTGGCACAGTTTAATGATTGGCGGAGTTGGCAATTACTATCTAGAATTTAATTTCATTTCAGTTTTCTGCCAACACACGCGGTTTGTTATCAATCTGTATCTAAACAAAATTCAAGATGACCGGCTGGCCTCTCGTGCTGTTGCTGATTAATCTTAGCATGCGTGTTATTAAAAAATGTTGCTTTTTATTTTTATTTATTAATATATTAAAATTTGTATTTTTTTTATTTATTAGTTATATTTTAATTTTTTTAATTGAAAAAATTTATTAGTTACATTTTAATTTTTTTAATTGACATCTTTGATTTTAACAAAGTAAGAGTTACAGGCGCCTTTAACTTTTTTTTAACGTGAACATGTTGCTAAATTATATAATTTAGTAGAGTTATTTTTTAATGTATTATGTGTATGTATGTGTGTGTTTGCACGTACTCACACTAACTCGTCCTCGACTTCCAGCATGGCAAGCTCTCACTGGGGCCTTATGCACCCCACAATAGAGTTCCTCAATGGGAGCTCGCCACATGTGAAATGCGCGACCTCATGCACCGGAACACTCGTCATATATAAAATTTAATCTAGTGTAAAATCCTCCCAACTATGTGTTTACGGATAAATGTGGTCAATTTTAAAAATTTGCGGTTGATTGTTTTAGCAGATGACGAAGGTATCAGTTACTTTCATATCGACTTGTATTAATGTATATTCTTAATAAAAATATTATGCATTCATGGATTTAATCTTACATACGTTATTTGTTACTTAAAATTAAGAAATTTAAAACTTAATCTTGTGCAGTTCTTGAGATTCGTTTAGATCTTAAATCGTAATGATAGTTTGTGTTATCTTCTTGTGCACTGCAGAGCATTATGTTTTTGGTTTGAGTGGAGTCTTCATTCATTATTGTTAATGGAGTAGTGTTATGTTTATCTATTTGTGATATTTAGTTTGTGTTCCAATTCATGTTGTATCTTATATGTCATTTATTAATTGAGTCATAAAAATAGTTAATAATAAAATTATTTATAAAATATCATACAAATGTCAGTAAATAGTTGGTGGCACATCAGTTAGAATATAAATTAAATATATAATTAAGTATAAGATTAATGATAGATAGATATTTGAGGTGATGTTGCTAAGTGCCGAGATTTGCAATTCTACATGGACGATAATTAATGAAACTTTTTCAAGAATCCTAATGTACACGGTTTGAGTCGTGGTTGCAGGAATTTATTTTATTTGTTTTTTTATCTTATACTTCATTGTATACTTTATACCCGCCTATTTTTAATTTTTGTTGTATATTTCTATGAGCTTAGCTAATTATTGTTTATAGATCAATATAAATTTTAGATAAAGAACCTGTTGTGCCTTTAATTTGAAGTCAATAAAAACAATAATAATAAAAGAAAATGTGACGTGACAAATTTTCTAATTCATTGATTATGGTTGCATCTCGTTTTAAGCTATTGTAACTAAACAATACATTAGGCCGGCGAACAATCAATACTACTAGTAGATAAAAAATTAACGTTCACAAATTAACGAACTATTTTTCTCACATTCACACACACACACCCAAAAAAAAAAATTTTATTATCTTACAATCAATGTAAGGTGCATACACTTATAAATTAATTTAGATTAAATAAAATCCACATTTTATTTGTGAGTACATATATCTTACATTAATTGTAAGGTATTTAATTTATGAGTGCATATACTTTACAATCATAAAAATAGTTAATAAAAATTATTTATCATATATCTTACATTGACTGTAAGGTAGAGAAATTCAAAAAATAAAAAAAGATTGAATCATGGTCAGTCACAGGGGAACCTTCGTCGACTCCTCTTAACATAATTGCGGAACACCGTTATTAGTGGCGCAGAGTCCTTGAAACTTTTTTCCATCATAGTGTCCCTTTAATTCAACAAGCCAATATCTCCACGTTGACGGCGGGGATGCGACTGTGTGAAGATGTCTAAACGTTATATAATATTAATGATGTTGGACTTGTAATATAATTGAGCCAAGCTTCGGAGTCATCATCATTATCCCCAAGCGAATCCATCGAACAATCAAATACATCAGTGCGACTATCTATATAGAATACATTATGCATGCGTGCCTTTCCCGGGAAAATAAAATATAAAGGCTACTGTGTCGAGGAAACTCATAAATCACAACGCTTTACCTTGCCTAACCAGACAGTCAACGTGTCCAAAAGTATCTATCCATTACGAAATGACGATATGAGACTCACGCGCCACCACCGTCTCATACCAAACGTCCTCCCTCCAATCATGGCATGATTGATTGATAGTGCCCGTAGACAGAGTCTATTTCAATTTCAATGCATTCCTTACACAAAATTCAAATGATATAAAATTTAACTTTAAGCAGGTATTCAGACTGAAAAACGTTTGTTGAATTAAATGAGATGAGACATGATGCAGTATTTTATTTAACTCCAATTAATTTAGTTAAAAAAATTAAGATACAGTAATAATAATATTAAACAAATCAATAAGTAAAACTAAAATATTCTAATTCACTTCAATTTAATTCTTTGGTCACGATCTTCTAACAATTTATATCATTTATACGAGAATGGTTATGGTATCAGTTGAATAAACCACCAACTTTTGTCTTAAAAGTTTTTTTTAATATGTTATCTTTTAATAAAAATATAATATCAAATTAAATTTTTAACAATAATAACACTAAGCAAAATCGTCGGAAGCACTGATAACACGCGCTCCAAAGGGTGGCGCCTTTTGGTGAATGGCGATGATCAAGAGATTATGATTGAATAGATTAGGAGATAAAAGTGGGGCCAGGGGCATTGAAAGTGACAGACAAGATGTCGGATGATGATTGAGTTGTCCCCACGGGTGCGTGATAGCTGTCCCACGTGTTCCCTCTTCCCAACCATTAATATTGCATCTCTCTAACTCTCGCTCTCTCTCTCTCTCTACTTTCTGTTTGTTGGCCATATAATATATATAATAATGATAACAAAATAAATACTAAAGTAATTAAATAGTGGGATCCCTCTTTAAAATGTGATGTGCTTGCTCATCATTCATCATGCTCGTGGTCATGGGGTTCCCCCAAGCCACACGCCACACACCTCCCCTCCTCCTCTTGGTTTCTTCCTCCAACCGTACGAGGCTCATTCTTCATGTGATGTGCACGTGAACTTGGCCCCTTTTGGCTTTCGCATTTTAACTTCTTGTTTCCTTCAATCAACTTCTTCTCACCACCTCCCTCGTTTTCATGCACTCTTCCTTTGCGCCTTTGTCTTTTTCTCTTGGCTAAGTCTAACATTCAGATCAAACAATTTTCTGATACAAATATTTTCTTTCCAAAAAAAAAAAAAAAACTTGTATACACGTATTTGGCAAACTTGACCCAACTGCCTCTATAAATTACACCCATTTCAAATCTTTTGATCTCTTCTGCGTCAATTATAACGAGTATGGTTCAATTGTTAAGTTTAATATTCTAGATCATGTAATTTGTACTCCAAAGTTCAAACCGGAATTTTTATTGAAAAAATAAAAAAAATTATGAATAGGATATTTTGGAAAATTAATTTTAAAAGATTAAGAAAATCATATTCAAGAACAACTTTTTAATGGAATTGATCTAGGTCCTCTCTTCTTAATTTTAAGGTGAAGAATTTTTTACATTTCTTTAATAATAACAGAAGTGATTTTCTATGGTTGGGTATAAAATAATATAATATAAGGGAAAAAAGAATGACATCTGCTCCATTATCCGAAAGCGCTAAAATGAAAATAAAAATAAAAAGTTGACGAGTAAAAAATCATAAATGAGATTTTCGTTTTCGACAATGCCGTCGGGGACCCCACTTCGTTGCTTCTCGCCGTCCCGGGCTTATCACCATGTGATTATCACGTGAACTCGGCCCTATGTTAGTTCCCTTCCCCCCACTCCCATCAACTTGAGATCAGAGATAATTCTCATGTTGTCGTGACCGTAAGCAGATTTATTGTTCAATGATGTGCGTTGTTTGTTACGTGGCTGCAATTTCGGGTCTCCTATTTGGTGGGTCCCCTCTCGACAACCATTTTGATTAGACGTCTAAGTCTGGTTTCTCACGTCCTAATCATCAAGAATATCTTTGCTTTCTGGTTACATGATAATTGCCCCACAATTTTAAGCATTCTATACGCTGTACTTCCATTTTTTTTTTTTTGGAAAAAAAAATCCTTATTTATCGACTACTTCCCATTTATTTTGTAAAATTTTGCCTTAGGATTATACAATAGATAATAAAAAAAATTAAAGAAGTATTACAATAATGAGCACGTCATTCCAATAGTGTATCAAAAACATGCAGCGTTTACAAAATGTTGGCCTGTTACGTCTCATAAATAAGAGTTCAAGTGGAGAATTAATTAATTAATTGACGTAACCTAGAGGGAAAATTGTATGACACTGATAAAAACAAAAATTTGATAAATTATACGTAAGTACTATTAAAAGAAGAAAAAAACATAAATTAATATAAAAACAATAAATTAGTGTTTTAAACTTAAAAGTAAAACTAGTGTTTTAAAATTATAAATAAAACTAGTGTTTTAAAATTATAAATAAAACTAACATTTACAAAAATAATTTATAATTTATAAATCAACATTAAATTTTAATTAAATAAAAAAAATATTTCCTTTATTTAATTGAATTAAATGAAAGAAAAAAAACTCACTTATCAATGAAAAATAATAATAATGAAAGCAATTGGAATAAGTTTCATTTATGGGTTCAACCATAAATTCTATATTCATTTTAAGAAATAAAATTGTTTAATAACAACTATGTATTCAATAAAAAAAAATGAATAAATGCATGCATGCATGTAAGCATGTATGTATAAAATAACATTTTTTAACTACATGTGTAATTAAGTAAAATTCATTTTATTGATGTGGATCAAGCAAAAACAAAATTGAAAGATATTCTTAAATTGCTAGACATATATGATTTATCAATGAAATTGGATCTAAGTTTGAGTCTTATCAATTCTTCATGTAATTTTAATCTTTGCCCTTTACTTTTACTTAAATGTCATTTAGGATTATTGTTGAGGAAGTTTAGATCTTGTTTAGAATTACTGCAACTGTTGTGGTCAAAATTTATAATTATAAAGTAAAAGTTAATAATTCGTAATAAGTATTGGATTTTAAATAATAATTGTCAAAAATAATGAAGATATTACAAGTTTGTTCATTATACAAATGGTGGATCAAATCAACTTATTTTCTAAGCCACAATAACTAATGTTTACCAAATATTTTAATATTATAACTTTTGGGATCCGCCTACTATACAACCGTTGCACGGTACCACCCTTTTTGTTTTTTTTGCCAGCAAAGCTCTAAATTTTCATAGAACCCCTTTTATTAATTTTTATTTAAACTTTACTTCAAAAATATTAATTTATTTTCTCCCAAACCCGTGAACACGATCATCAGGTTGCCGGGCACGGGTGGTTGGTCGGAAAATACAGAGAAAATTATGGGGAACAAAACCAAAGTAGTGGGGTCACCGGAAACCGGTGAAATCGCGGCAAATTGAAGCTTCTATTCCGCGGCTTTTCACGGTTTCGATCCGCGGCTTTCCGAACTCTTTCCGGCGATAAGGATGGCATGGGCATGACCGGTGTCGCACGAGCTTCCGAATGGTTCCAACCTTAGCCGGTGAAGTGGTCGGAAACGGAAACCGGGTCGGGTTTGAGGGTCGGATCTTCGGCACCTTTTCGAAAGCTTTACGGCGACGACGATGGCATGGATATGACCGGCTTCTCACGAGCTTCTGATTGGTACCAACCTTTGCCGGTGGAGTGGCCAGAAACGGAAATAAAATCAGGGTCGGTTTCGCGGGTTCGGGTCGATCCAGTTAACTCAAAGTTATAAAGAGAGGGATTATTGTGATACATATGCAATATAGAATAAACATTTATAAATAATAAATAGTATAAGGTGCTAACTAAAATATTTTCACGGGTTTGGGAGAAAATAAATTAATATTTTTGAAGTAAAGTTTAAATAAAAATTAATAAAAGGGGTTCTATGAAAATTTACAGCTTTGCTGGCAAAAAAAACAAAAAGGGTGGTACCGTGCAACGGTTGTATAGTAGGCGAATCCTAACTTTTGAGGTATAGTCGTCTATTTCAATGCCAAATAAATCTTGAAAGAATGTAAAATTACTTCATCTTATAATAGCCTTGAAAAATATGAAAGGAATAATTTTTCAAATTTAATAAATATATAAGGCAATAATTATTAAAACATTTTTATTTTTACATCAATAAGTTTTACTCAATAACTCTTATATTATTTTATTTATTTTACTTTTTGTTCACAAGTTTTAGGAGCAATATACAGAGTATATTCTTATTTTATAATTAATGTTCATTCACAAGTTTTATATTATATTTATAAATTTTTAGTTTATTTAGGAAGAACGCATCAATTTATCACTCCAATGTTTATTTATTTATTTTATATTTCATTTACAAGTCTTTTATTCTATTTACATAATTTATAGGGATATTATAATTTTACTACCAAAGTTATTCTGACATATCGCCGTCAAGACTACCATTGAAAGTCAGATTTTACTACTAAACGTCATACTGCTATCAATTTACTACCGTTCCGTTAAAAAAACGTTAATGTTTAATAAAAATTGAGTTAAAAGTTGATTTTACCCCCCAAGAGTTTGGTAGTGAAATGATAATCGCCCTAAAACCTTGGTAGTAAAATAATAATTTCCCGAAAATCTTGGTAGTAAAATGATAATTTATTTATCAAATTAACAGACAATTTTACTTTTACATTTGAAACGTCTTCACGCCTTTACGACATCAAGAAATTTTTAACGCCTTAACTGAATTGGTAATAAATCGATAACGACGCAAACGATTGAGCAAGAAATACACTTTTCAAGCAAACCGCCAGATTTATACGATATTTCAAAATAATTTTGGTAGTAAAATGATAATATCCCTAATTTATATTTATAAGTTTTGTCTTGTTTATCAATTAATTTATGACTTTAGTATTAATTCATTTTATTTCATGTTACATCTACAAATCTTATATGCTATTAACATTATTTATATTTTATTTTACTTTTAATTTTATGCTAAATTTATGTGTGTTATATATTATTTATACAAATTATGATTAATTACTTATCGTGATTTTCACTCCATATTATAATGACGAGCGAATAAATTAAATGAACGGTGCTTTCACATCGGGCTTCCAAAACAACTTGCACCTCCATTATTACCACTCATGGATCCTACGTGGCGCACAACTTTGTATACAGCCATGGGACAGCAAAGCACACGTGTATTTTCGGTCAAAGTTATCTTGTCTTCGCTGGATCTGGCCCACGGTCAAACCCCACTGGTGTCCTCCATGCCAATTGTACCCTCGTGCCTTCCTGCTCACTTTCGTTAACCGGAACAGCGGCTGACCGCACATAGGGACACCTCCCAGCCGTTGGATCATTAATAAAAAGAACTAAGAGCCGTTGATCGTGGGATTTTCTGCACGTGCATGCTCTCTTTATCAAGAAAGTAGTGTCAAGGTCAGCTTTATTTCTGATTAGTATATCAAACCATGTGACCGGTTGAGCTGGTGACCATGTGACTAGTGTGATTAACGGTTAATCGAATGGTTGATCAAGTTTGGTATTGTCAGTTAATCGATGTTAAGACCCGAATGGGGCTGCACGTGTGCTGCATATACGGTTCAGATATAAATTCTAATTTTTTATTCATAAAACACGTAAAAGGACTTGCGTATCCCCTACTTAATCATTCGGAAAACATACAATCTCCGATGAAAGAAAGGGTAGTTATGGGAAACCAGAGAAGAATGTGATTTGAGGATTTTATTTAGGGAAGCAGCACGTTTGGTTGGTCTGACTGTATATAATAAAAGTTAATTAGAATAAAAAAAGGAATTTGATGGCGATTGATAGTTTAATCATTTAAAATATAATGATGATCTCACCAGTGAATCATTTGAAACAACTTAAAAAAAATTAGATTAACACACACCCAGTAAAAAATGTTTATAATTTTCTCCTCACAAGCATGTGAGTGGAGAGTGTCTTTCCTCCGCGAGGCCATTTGTCTGCACGTACTTCATGTAATTGAATGTAATAATATAAGTCTGAATATACGTGATCAGAATATCAAGATAATGTCTCGCTGATAGCATCAGAATCTGCAGAATGCAAGATTCTGCCAGATAATCGCCTCAAAAAAAACAATCATGTGTCTGGTTACTCGATGTGAAGAAAATAAAGTTGTTCCCATCATTGTATGATAGGATGATCACATATTTTAATCAAGAAAATAGAAAGCCCACTTGATGATATTTAATTTGCAAATCTAAGGGGAAAGACCGACATTAGATAATTACCATTCAAATTCCATCAGTTAGACGATTAATCATGATTTGGGCATCAAAATAGTTTGCTTGGCTGTACACATGAGGGCGGCCATACTGTGTTTAAAATAAAATAGGATAAATTTTTCTACCTTTCTACTAAAATATGTTCCCTTTGGTCTTGGAATGATGACAATTTTCTTTTGGGCATTAACATGGTCTACTTGCAATATTTTATGTGAAACAAATCTTAAGTTGGCATGGAGAGGCATGGACCTTTTTATTCAAAAGTAATCTCATTTCATCAAAAGTCACCTCATTTCAACCTAACTCCTGAAGTACATAGTTTTGAGAAGCATAGAATAGGATACTCAAAAACTTATGCCTTTATTGGATTGCATTAAACAATGATATTTGCTTAATTTCAGGCTTGAAGAAGGCGGCTTTGAAAACTGAAGTTGCATGATTCATGAACCATTTTCTTTTTCTTTTCCATTATTTTTGGTCATCGTTTGAGTGACCTAACAAATTAAACTGTCTCTTTTTAACATTTTTTCAACCAATGCCGCATTAAGTTTACATCTTCTGTACCCACCTCATGCGAAGAGAGGAACTTGTTTCTGCCTACCAAAGACAACTTTTTGTTTTTCAAAAAACATGTAAATTTAATTTATTTCTAAAATGAGATAATATTTTTTAATGCGGACATATATATTTTAATAGAGTTAATTTTTAATACATTATAAATTTTTTTATTTTAATAGTATTAAAATTAATTTTATTAAATTTTACGGTTTAAAAATGTGTCCATTATATATATATTTTCAAAAGCGGGCGTCGGGCGATAAACAAATACTGCTTTCATTGGTTTTTCCTCTCTGTTTCCGAGTTACTCGTGGAAGAATAAAGAAATGGCAAGTGTACACGTGCATGGACAAACATTTTCATTAAAAGGGGAAAAAAAACATGAAAAAAGAAATGCCATATGCACGTGAATGCGTGCTGGCATTACCTATTCGTAATTAGGCTTCTCAGGTTTAGCAAATCTTGGTGCATTTTTGGCATTAACATTATAAACTGACGCTTTCAAAATAAGCACAAATTTTTGGCTGGTTTCGAAGGCCTGCGCTACTGGGCTGGGGGTAATCTGCCCAATTCACTTAATGGGTCTTGGCCTACGAACAATTCTCGCAAGCGGACCGGCTCCCTATGTCTACACCCGTCCAAAATTCTGAAAAACCACCCTTTCCCACATTTACCATTTTATCCTTTATGAGATTAGATATTTAGATGGGGCTATTTGAACCCACCAAGATACTCTTTCAAACCATTTACTAAACCCACCTATCACTGAAATTTAAAAAATTAATACTTTACCATACAATACCTCTTAAATGTCAAACATTCCCTTGTTTAAATAAATTATTATGATAACATTTTCTTAATAAATAAAAGGAAAATTATCATTTGTATATCCTATAGATGCTCTATTATTAGAAATACTACAACACTTTGGTACAGATTAATCGTCCACCTTAAGCCGACAAAACGATCCGTCATTCACCAAACCGTTATCATTGCTTAAATAGGATAACGTCGGAGGGGTAATTTAGTCTTTTCATATGATACAAGTGATAATTTAAAGGTATACCAGTGATAATAAAAGAATTTAAGGGTATGCAAGTGATAATTTTCAAAGGTAAAATTGTTAATTCCCTATAATTCCGTTAACTTTCAAAGGACATTAATTTGGTGACGGCAGATACTATTAATCGAGTGGATAATCGATACACCTCAAAAGATTTAAAGATTTTTTATAACAGGACATCTATAGGGTATATGAATGATAATATCCCTAAATAAAAAGGAAAATACGAAGAAAGCACATGCTTTCTCTTTCGCTCGCATCGTGGACATCTCCGTCTCATTTGAAATCATAAGAACTCGGCTACAAATGCATTGGTGAGTGAATAATTTGGCATTTAATTAAGCATTGAAAAAGCATATACAACATTTATTTTCTCCAATGATCAAACCAATTCATAGAACTCAAAAGAATATAAGAATTGCAAATAGAGTTTCACCTCATGTCTCTTATTGTTGTTTATTCAGTTATAACATCACGAATAAAAATGTAGAAATAATAGAAGTTGCAACAAATTGCAATCATTACTCATTGCGAGGTTGGCGAAGAATGGGGGAAAAAAATCCTTGAAGCACAATAAACAATTTTTTTTTCCCAAAGGAGTTAACTTTTTAGGTAGCATTTTCTTTAATTTCGTGATTAAATTCTTTTTGATAAGTTGGTTTTGATTCTATGATAAAAAATTACATTTAATGTCGCAAAAATTAGTGTTAGGAACAGATAAACATGTCGGCTCTTGGAGAGATTTGTGTAAAAAGTAACTAAAATATTCTATTTAATGATATTATCATCTCCTTTTCGGTAAATTACTAAATGGATATTATAGTAATAAAATTAATTAAAAAAAAAAGGTGTTGAGAGTATTTAGATGGGTTCAAATAACTTCGCCATAGATATTTTTACATTCTCTCACCGCCGCAACATTCTTTATTCTCTCTCATCCGCTTTTGGATTTTAAGGGTTATATTGATTATCCACTTTCCTTCCCCTTTGTTATAAAGACCAATGGATTTTGTAACCCAAAAAAAAAAAAAAGATAATTGTCATTAGAGCTTTTTTTTTTTCCCTCTCTCTCTTAAACTTTCTTAGAATTTTAGTTTTCTTGCAAAAAATTGGCTTTATTCATCTATTCTCTTCTTCGCTTTTGAGAACATTGTTGAGAATAAGTATTATGTATTTCCTAATCTTTTTTAGAGTATCTGTTTGTTAAAGATTTTATGGGCTGGTGCGGATTTTTTGGTTTATTGCTTAATTGTAAGAAAAGTTGTTCACTGTATTACATATATAAACTGAGATAAATAAAAGCTTTGGCAATTCCTTTCAATTCATTAGATTGTTTATTTAAAATTATTCCTTTGCAAGTTATCAAACATAAGCATAAATGGATTGCTACTAAACAAGGTGTTAAATTTTCAGATGTTAAGTAGCAAATTTCATCTATGGAGGCAAACAAAAGTTCCTTTTACTGCTCATAATATAGCAGTCCTTTGCATAATGTATGAGTAATTACGATACCATTCTTTTCAATTAATATCTCAATCTTGTCCATTTCATGTGAAGTAATACTAATTCATTGAAGGATTACTAATTAATACCTATTAAGTATCTATGATTTTACAAATTAATGAAGATTAAAAAGAAAAAAAAAAACTGTATTAGTAATTCGGGGCTACATGAAAATTCTATAAGTGAAAGAGATATAAGGAGTTGAGAGTGAAGAATAAAAAGCAAATGAAGACCATTTTCATTATTCTCTATCCAATTCTTCTTGTGAGTTCATTTACAAGGCTTCCTACTCATAGGCTTTTGATAGAGTTGCTTCCATAAATGATTTTTTTTTTTTTTTTTGGGTTAAATTTTTGGGTTAAACCATCAAGGTATTTAGGATGTTACCTATAATATAGATTAAAGAAAAGAGAGATACGAAGGAAGGGGTAGGGGGATGAGACTAAAACCTCTAATTAAAAAAAAAACAATGAGGACGAAAAAGGCCCAAAAAAGATATCAAAAAACAAAATATCAACACCTAAAATGTGGAGTCATTGAAGCATCTAAAATGAAGAATGCTAATCAAACCAACTAGAAAGTCTCATTAACCTAAAACCACAATAAGTCTAATGAGAACATGCTCAATTGGTCATAAAATTAGTAGCATTTACGTAACCTCCTGTAAAACATGTCTGATAAGGACTGAGGGGTTAGAAGACAAAGCATGAACATGACCAAAGAGATAAGCAAAATCACACTGCTCATAGCCATAAGAAGTAATCCAAGAAACAATTGTGGCCAAGTCAACTTCTACCTTGATATCATGATAGCTAAGACGAACAGTAAAATCCAAACCCTCACAAATTGCCGCCAACTCAATCAAAAGAATCAGCTGATGACCCAAAAAAAATCCAAAGGCAGCTAACACCACAGCCCGATGGTCAATCAAAACACCACCAGTACTTGACATACAAAATTTAAAAAAAAAACCTTAAATTGTTAATTTATATATCAATAATGAATAAAAAAACTTAAAATTATAATATTAAACTCTCTTTTAAGTGTTAATTAATTAAGAGATTGCTTGAATTAGAGAATTCAATACTAAAAAATTAAATTTCTAAATTTCTAAATTTTTATTTTCTTTATTTATTAATTTATTAATTTAAAATATTTATTTTCTTTAATTTATTATTGATTATAACAAATTAATTATTATTAACTCATTTCAAGTTTACAACAATTTAAAAAAATTGAAAAAATAAGTAAAAACCCAAGCTCTCAATGGGCCCAGCCTAGGCGTAACCCTTGTACTTCTTATCTAATGGGCTTGGGGCTGGGCTTTTATGCCAACTCTATTATAACATTCTATTAACTAGGGCGAATTGAAAAATTAAAAAAAAAAAAATACTATGTTACATTACACAAAAAATAATGCTTGAAAAAGCCTGTCTTTACTTGATTTTCTAGCTCATAGGAAATATAGCTTATAGAATTTCTTTTTTTTTTTTAATTATCTTTTGTATTCTATTATATAAATAGATATAACTTTTATCAGCAATTCCACTCTATCATTTTTAGAAAACTAAAATAAAGAAAGCATTTGAAAGAGAAAAAATAAAAAAATAAAGAAAATAATACCTCTTTAATTCTCATTATAACTAAAGATTCTTATGGTTCCAGAGGATCCAACTATAGGAGAACTAGGAACGGAGAGCTTTCCCCCCTTTTCCGCCCCCACTCATTGGTCTTAAGATTACTGGTTTTAAAAATGAGTAATTGCCCTTCTCGGACATTTACTGCCCAACCTGGGAGTGGACAGCTAATGCATTCCACTTATTGAACAGGGATAGGACAGAGGTCTTCTAAACCTTTGGTATAAGTTCAAATCCTATTGAACATCATTTTTTGCCATTTCCTCATATTCTATTACATAACAATATATTCTTATTTGATTATTATTATTATTATTAAATTAATTATTATTATATTAATATTGATAAATTTTGACTTGAAATAATAAATAGAGTAATATATTGGAAGCAGAGTCTCGCGACTTATAAATCTTATTATGAGCATCCCTCATTGGCTGTCCACAGATTCCATTATCAAGAAGCGTTGCATTCAAGTAATGACCTTTGATTTCACCTGTTTCAGCTTGCGCTTTATAAAGTGCTTCCGCACAAAATAAGAAACGGTCCCTCCAACGCATAAATGGTTGGGAGTTCACGTTCTCATCATCTTTGGTAAAGTCAAGTCCACCACGTAGACATTCATAAACCGCCCTACCATAATTCTTAGCGGATAACCCCAGTTTAGGTTTAATAGTACATCCCAACAGGGGGCCTAAAATAATTCTAATAATCTAGATTTGTCATGCCCGCATTGTTGTATTAGACCCAAGGGTTCTTTCTTGACCTACCAACAATGTGTGGGCTTTATGCTTTACATATAATATGGAAAGACAAAATAGAAAATCTATAAAGGAAAAGATAATAGGAGTTCTTACTTAATTTTAGAATCGAATTGAACCGAAATAAAAAAATTTTTTTTTTGAGTGATCTGATTGTGCGATACCTTTTTTCTTCTGATTTTTAATATTTCTCTAACGCATCTCTTTTCATGCAGCAAATGCCAAATGCTGGACTCGACCTGAAAAATGCATAGTTAGTCGAAAATGAAGTTACTGGCACCCCGTCTTCATTATCCTTGTAATATTTTACTTCAAATAAATTTGTAACTAAGAACAAATAAGAATTAAATACAGTTTTTTTAAAATAAATTACTTTCATGAGCTGCATTCATAATCAATCCCCCCTTTTTTAAAAAAAAAATTTCACTGCCTATTTAACCAAAATAAATTACACAAATTTAGAAATAGTTCAAACTCTTTGTCGATTTGGTTTCCATAGAAAAGGGGTGTAACATGATTTATTGATGTTCTTTTAGCAAAACTCAACTCAGTAATCAGTATAACAAAAATACCAGACTACTACTTTGAGTTTTAACAATAAGAAAATTAAATTAAAAGGTAGAAGAATGTATTTAAGAAGAAAAGGGGACATTTTCAGAAAATAATTGCAAAAGGGATTTCATAAGATGATTAGAGGGGTGCCAAATAGTCCACACTCTTCGTCGAGTGGGTTTCTATAGCAAGTGGTGTAACAGGGTATTGTTAGACGTTCTGTCAGCAAAACTCAACTCAGCATCATGACCTCAAAAGATTTGAAGTTCCGCCCAGACTTTTGAGGCAGAGCTAGGAGAACCGAGTTGGGACCGCAGCCCACTTACGAATTCGTTTGTCAAGGATTGCATTATTGCTTTAGCAGAAATGTCTGTTATTATTGTATTTTAATACTTCCATAAGTACTGTACAGTAAATTTAGTCAAAAGGCAAAGCCAAGATTTGAATCTCAAACAAAAAAATCCAAGCAAGTTCGGTGACTCCTCAAATTAGATTCAACCAACTTAAATTAATTCCTAAAAATTGTTTCATGATTTTGAAGCTCTGGCAAGAAAAATTTGGGTCTGTCTCCCCCGCGCATGAATCATTGAAAGAAGAAAAAAAGAAGACGACAACAAATTAAAACCCACGCAACCAACGTAGCCATGGTTGATACACAACAGGTATGAATGTATGATGGTGACGGCAAAGAAATGATCAAATGAATAATGATAGCAAAATTTGACCGATCCTCCTAGGCAGACCATTCAAAGAATAAAATTGCTGAAAGATAATGAATGAGTGCATTAAAGAAGATTAACAGGCTTCTTGATATCGTTATTGTTGAATGTCACAGGTGATTTTGTTTTCCTATAACGTGATTCTAGGCCGAAAATGCTCTTCTATTTGAACTTTCGGCTCCCTGTCTCTTTCTATTCATCTCTGTTTTCACCAAGTCAACTCTGTCTAGCGTCTACATACATGTAAAAACACGCATCCTCTTGTTCACAACTATAATTTTTCCATTTTTCTGATATTCATTCGCGATCATCAGACATTAAATAAAAGCTGTAAGTAAAATATCCCCTCCCAGGTTTTCTTTTAGGCAAATTTTGGACAAGATCCTTCCGCTCCCTCTGATTTTAAGAGATCAATTCGAGACTGAAAATTTCACATAAACAGCAATACAAATAATATTTCAAACCTTCGTCAAGACCAACATTTTAATCAATGACAGCTGATTGTGAAATTACATTTTAACAACAAATCTTAAAATTAACACGATCGCGAGGCCCCCATTCAATAAAATAATTCTACTTTGAGCATGAATTTACCTTTGGTCTGGGATCACAAATGGCCACAAATGGCGCATGCTCCAGTATAAATTATAGGCTTTTCACAATTAGATTTAACAGAGACACCTGTCTAATCTGGCCAAGCCATACAATTAAATCCACAAAACTAGTGGGCGCATGCACGCATATAAGTTGGTAGTCCGCTGCATGGTAGTCAAATACTACTGCAAGCCGCTGCTTGATTGTTTCAAACTATCTCCGAATAATAGAGATAAAAATGGAAAAAATTGTCAGTCTTGCAAGGAAACAAAAACTCCAAACTAATATTTAACTGCAAAATGAGACAATCAATTCTGCTACACACAGATTTCCAAGCCAAGAAATAACAGATCATGCTTTTCATGGGATAAGATAGCTGCTTAAAGTAAAATTGGATACAAAACAGATAATTGTTATAAGATTATCAAACTGTCTCTGAGAAATTCAAAGAGGACAGGACATCAATCTTCAGAAGGCCTGCAACTGGGTGCCTCTTGTAACCCAAAAGCAAACAATAAAGACCACATCAACAACCTCCAAAAGTACATGGCCGGATGTTGCTTGCTAGTAAGAAGGAAAGAATAAATGATATAAGGAATTCATTCTAAAAGGATCGGGCAGACGATACTAAGATTGAAAAAATAAACCCACAAAGAAAAAGCTATCTGTATCAAAGGCATCGACTTTCAGATGCTAAGTCAAGTTTTGTACAATATTTTCCATTTCCGTATACCCGCAATTGATAATCAATGTAATTGACACAAGCGAGGCATGAACCACATATCAATTTTATATATATGGAGACTCAAGTGAAAAGTCAAAATCATTAATAGAACTGGCCCAATGGCCACAAAACCTTATGTTCACCTATCACTACAGTGGCCTGGAAAAGCTATCAAACAACAGGAAAAAGACATTGAATAGCAGCATCCTAAGGCCTTTTTTTTTTTTTTAACACCTATCTTCTGAAAGAAAGCTAGAGATGGAGTTTATAATGGCAGGTGTCAAACTCACATTGAGACTTGAAAGTCAAGTCTCAGACCATTAAGAACAGCATTTGCTAGTGCATTAGTTAGCATCTGTGCAGTGTGTACCCTGCAACTGTTATGCGGCCAAGCTTATTCACACACTTTGGAAAATAATTGAAAGGATAAAAACAGGGTAAACCACATCCAGAAGAAAAGTAAAATTTAACCAAAATAAAATGGGTTGACTTGTCTAACCTTCAGAGAGAAAAAGAATCTGAATTACCCAAAAGGTACAAATCATAGAAGCATGACTCATTTTTTAGATCAGCCGTGCTACGCAAATAGATGAGCATTATGCAATTAATACCAGAAGCTGCTATCCCCTTCAATGTAAATTTTGCATGACCTTGATACATTCCTCATCAGAATGCAACAGAGAACATCAGAAAGTCTCCCACATTCCAGAACACACAACTTTTTGAAAATCTTAGGGTTGGATGTTCGTTTTAGCAACGTTTGTGGTAATGCAATGAGCATAATTATCATGCATTAGATATAACGCGAAAGGACTGGAAAGGAGGAAAAATGCAGTCAACATATAATCTTTAAACCTCATCATGGTTCCAAACAGCAGAATACCTTTCACAATGCCTTGTAATAAACAAGTTAAAAATAATAAAACTCTGAAATTCTCACTACTTATCCATATATGCGTCCACAGGTTTACATCTTAAAGCTTCTAATTGACAAGTAGCCAACCTAAATTATGCCTCTGCATATTACTCCAATGCACAACCAAAAACACAAGACGGAGAGAAATTAGATCTCCTTCCCCGTTTCTTAACTATTATTTTTCTTTAGAAAATAACTTCCTTTCTTTTTTTACAGATTTCATGTCAATATACCTCAAATCGAGGTCTAAATACTGTAGGTGCAATCTTCCCGACTTTCCACATAAGCCTTCAGAACTCCCAAATTCGATGTAACCACATCACCTCTGCAATAACCATCATCAAACTTTAGTTCGAAAAGGAAAAAGAAAATCCCATGATGCATGAAATAACTTCTGAGATTCATGAGTACAGAGAAAGAGAAGCAGACCTTCGTAACAAGGACCGAACAAGTATCTACGAGCAAATCTATTTCTGCAAGAAAAAGCAAGATTCCAATCCTATTACTATCAGCCGCCCAACAAGTCCAAAAATTCCAAAAGTAAAAATAAAACGTATTGATATCAAAACAATACCTTCATTGGAGCATCAGATACTCTGTAAGCATCAACTGTCAATCCCACCAACCACAACCCAGGGAAAACGTTCTTTTGAAAAAAAGAAAAAAAGGAAAGAAAAAAATCAGTCGTCACAAAAGAAAAGAAAAGAGAATAACAGGAAAAAAGCCGGGCGAGCAAAAATATCTCACATCGAGCTGTTTTTGGACATTTTTGGGCCGTTTCCTGGGGCGGCGGGCCGGTCTGGAGCCGGTCATGATAAAAATATCTTCTTCAATCTCTTCTCTGGACAGAGCAACCCAGAACTTGTTCTTTTCTTTCTTGTCGCCGTTGCTACCTCTCGATTCCACCATCTCTCTCAATCTCGTGGACTTGGGCGCCTTCGTGTTCGCATTATTATCACCACGATTCTGAAAAACCGCCACGTCGACAAGAGTTTCCTGCACCTTCCTCGGCCTCAAGTTCCACGGCCTCCCCACCTCATCTTCTTCCTCCTCCTCGGTGTCGGCCGTCTGCCTCTGGGGCCTCTCAACGGCGTCCTGGTGTGGTTTTGAGGTGGAGCAAGGAAAGGAGAGGCGTTGCGCTCGAGAAGACCGCGATCCGACGACCCTGTGATGACGTGTCGAGTCGTCGGTGCTGTCCGGTTCAGTTGGGGGTGGGGTGCGGGTGCGGCTGTGGTTGGGGTTGGGGTGGTGAGTGCCCCATTTAAGGAATGATAACGAAAAGTTGTGCAGCGGCTGTGACTTCATCGGTGCTGTTGTCATCTCTCACTCCCACTCTGAAAAATTATCAAAAAAAAAAGAACTAAAAATACATTAGTGCGTGTACTGTTGCCTGTAGCTCTCAGAGGGATAACTTGAGAAGATTCAAAACCTAATCAGGGGAGAGTTGGTTTCAGAGCCGCTTTCAGGTACGGTGAAGAAGGAGAGAGCTGCTTTAGAGAGAGAGAGAGAGAGAGAGAGACAGGCAGGTCATGTGAGCGTACCAAATAAATTATCAAGCACAGACGGGGAGCTCGTTTTCATAATATTGGACTGCTGAGACTTCCGAAATTACAATTACGCCTTCGCTTCCTCTTCCCCTTTTTAA
Source organism: Citropsis articulata (assembly GCA_030449925.1). NCBI lineage: Eukaryota > Viridiplantae > Streptophyta > Magnoliopsida > Sapindales > Rutaceae > Citropsis > Citropsis articulata. Next base: position 4,235,476 of record JASUUH010000019.1, on the reverse strand, counting down.
TTTTTGCCCCTCCAATGTTTGTTGATTTCCATTTGAGTCCATTTCTTCGGCAACTACAGTGCCATACAGAATAGTCTTGCCGCTTGCGTGTGTAAAGGACCCAACTGACACGTCATACGACTTTTGTGTGCGCGTAAAGATTAATTGTGACGTGTACAGTTTTTACGTTTCTGTTGGTATCCAACGGGGACATACTATTACCTTTACGCCGATATAAATGTTCACCCGACATGTCATATGACCCTTTTACATCAATCTGCGAAGCTTTTTCCTCTACTAATTGCAAGTTTACAGCAATAAAAGAACGCCTGTCTCAAGTCTCGACTGCTTACCTAATTTTTAAACATTTTTGTAAAAATAAAAATAAAAAATCTGTACGTAGTAATTAGTGATTTTCTCATTTTATTTACGGAGAGAAGTGTAGATAATTTTATACGCTGGTACAAACCAATGTAACATAAAAAAAATTAATTAAAAAAATATAACAATTATTTTTTTATAATAATGTGAATCCATGATAATTTCATTTACAAGATGGAACTATTGAAAACTTAAGTTTTGCTATGGTGGAAATAAAAATGAAAAAAAATTTATCTTTTTAACAAATATGGATACTCTCAAATACAAGTAGTATTTAATACATATATTAGTTCTTTTGGATAAAAAACTGTTGTTAACCATTTAAAACTAATAATATGAATTGCGCGTTTTTATTCATAATAATAATAATAATAATAATAAGAAGAAGAAGAAGTGATAACATTTTTGTTTTTTTTTTCTTTTCCCCGCAAGAGGTTAATTGGATGAATCTACTTCTATTTCTTTTCTCTTCTTTTCAAATTTCTACGTGTGACAGTGTATGAGATGTAGCGACCCCATGATGGTAACCTAAAAATAAAAATAGTACGCACAGAATATTATTTTCATAATTTTTAACATTTCTAATTTCTGTATTCCGGTACACGAAAACAATGTAAATATAATGGATGGAGGCCAAAATTATGTTGCCACGTGGGTTTCGTACCCCTTTTTTAATTTTTTTTAAGATCAATTATAATGGAGTCCATTTATTTATTAAAAGAACAAAAAAATAAAGATTTTTTTATTTTTATACATTAGTCCTGCACCTAAAAATTTTCAATTATAATGATGTTTTTGGAAACCATAATCTATTTTAAAAGCACTTTTCAAAGATGCCGACATGAATATAATACTTCAACATCGTAGACTTGTCAATTTGAACAATATAAGTTTTTTTTTTTTTTGTATTGCAATATATGTAGAGAAGAGAATGCATAAATTACTAGAATTCCAGGGGAAAAAATTCATTTCACTACCAAACTAAAAAATAAAAAATATAAAAATTAGTTATGACCATGGTTCTGTTTTCTAGCACTTAGCCATTAATCCATATTTAATTTTTATTATAAATCACTATACATTTTATGATATGAAAAACTAATTAATGTGTTTTACATAAAAAAATTCTTATTTTTATTTATTTTTCCTAAAATGATTAATATTAAAAGATAATTAAAATTATTTACAATATACAAACAAAATAATAAAATAAAGTTACTGCTCTTATTTTTAATTACAAGAAATTAATTAATAAATATTTAAATTATTTTCAAATAGAGTAATTGTTTAGATTTATTTTCTTACCCTTCTTTAATTAAGTTAATGAAATATCTTAAATGTGCTCTAATGACTATTTAAAATGTCGGGGTGGAATAACAAAAGTCAATTTATTTAAGTGTGCAATTAAATTTACTCTTTTTATTTAAGGACAAAAATTCAACCAAAAATACAAAATCCTTATTCAAATGAACAAAAATGATTTTACGAATTGATAAAGTAACGCTTTATTATTATTAGTAAATTAATATATTTTTTCTACATAATCAAATAATTGACAGTATGTTAAATAAATATTATGTTACAAGAAAACAAGAAAACATTAATTATATATGATATGAAATTATATTCATTTTTATATTTTGTACATTTCATTTATTTGAGATAGTAAAATCTCTTGCGTTAGAGAGAAAAAAAAAAAAGGTATAATGTCTCTCACATGGGAGGAAATTGGCTGCCATTTTGTTAAGTTAAAAAAAATCATATATATATTTTATCGTCAATTATGGTTAGTAAAAAAATATACAGTGTTTAGCTATATATTAAATTAATTAATTTATTAATTAATAAGAGAATTATTAATTTAAATAAATATTAACAAATGTAAAAATAAGTCATTTAATTGAAAACCTAGTTCAATAGTTTAAAAAATTTTAAAAATATTATGGATTTACATGTCAAAATTTTAAACTTTTAATTTTTCTTATTTTGTATAAACAACATGGCATTTAATGTTAAGAACCTTACAAATGCATCTAAGCCGTTGTACAACTTTTGGGTTGAATCTAAAGGTAGATTTGACAAAAATAAAAATAAAAAGGGTACCAACCACCATGGGTAACATAGTTGGACCTTATAATAGATCGATTATTTTACCTTAATTTTTTTATTCAAATTTTTGAAAGATTGACATAAAATATAATAATAAAAATTTATGGCGAAATTTTTAAATTTTATACACACACATATAGCATTATGTTAAATGAGATCATCAATCCCTAAAAATTTATGTTAAGCTTTAAGTCAACAAATTTAGTTAAATAGTCTCTCCCAAAAACATAGTAAAATATTAATTAAATAATATTTTATCACTCTCAATTTTAGGTCAATGTGTTAAAACAAAATTTTGGTGAATTAATATTCACTTATTCGAATTTTTTTTGGACTCCAATATATTAATTTGTTTTACTCGTGTTTTCAATTGTTGATTTTTAGTATTGGAGGTTCATAATTTATGTCAGAGTTGTTGTAATATATATTGCTTGTGTGATTTGAGGTATTACCATGCGATACATAAACATATGGGAGATTTATCGTATTTTATTTAATGTCTGTTTGGTATGTCTTATTTAATAGTAATAAGTGCTTATTTAATCCTATAAGCTATTATCATAATTTTTATTATTTTTTGGTTGTTTGTCTGATAGAGTTTTTGAAGCTTAAATAAATTATTTTGCCTCGACTAGTAAAACTCAAATTTTGAGCTTTTTGGAATAGAAGTTGAATTTTTTTAAATGTTAAAATATTTAAAATATCCCCCACTTATTTGATAATCTTATTTTATTCTTTTCATAATATAGTTTTGAAAAACTTGTCTATTAAAATAATTTAATAAAATTTTAATAAAAACTCTTATTGACAATCAAATAACCAAATTATTTTGAATAAAAACTCTACTTAAATAAGCTCTATTTAAAAAACTGTACCAAATGAAAATTTACCATCTATTACTTTTTATATATATGATGGGCAACAGTTGCACTGGAGATATGGCACGTATGTGGCACTTAGGGTCTCACAACCATGCACCAAACCCTAATCTATTGTGCTCCAGCAACACTACTGTTTATTAATTTAGTATTTGTGTGTATTTATTATTATAATTAATTAAAATATGCACGTGACAATAAATGAATAGAAAATAAGTAATGTTAAAATAATAACTCTCTCTTCCATTTATTAAATTGTAAAAAGAGGAATTAAAACCCAAAAACTATTAAATTTACCTCTTTTTTATTTTTTAATTTTTATCTATTAGATGGCAAATGTGCCAAAAGGGTTTTCAATTATGTTTTTATTAAACAATAAGCTGATGAATAGCACTTGTGACAGTTACACAGTTGTCAATTACGATATTAAGTAACATACATTAAGGTCTTCAAACGAAATTGGATCGTTGATTCTTATCTTCTCCTACGATCCTTAGCGATAATTTTACTCGGCAATGAAATAAATTACGCAGAGAACTTTCTTGTCGTAGGGAATATGAAATTTCCACATACCCATTGCAAATCTATTTATTAGATAAGTTATTTTGTTATGGTGGTTTTCTTTTCTTTTTGTTATTTTCATTTTCATTTTATTTTTATTTTTAAAAATTGTTTTCCGGGGCAGAGTCCACGCAGTCACAGGCTGCTTTAACAACTCCTGCAAGAAAAAGAAACGAAATTGGTGGTGGCTTTTATTTAAAGAGTGACGGCGATACCAAATTTTGGCATGATGTACAAAATCTTGAGTAATCAACGCTGACAGAGCTTTTTTGGTAAAATTCACTCTCAGACTATAAAAATATTATGAGAGTTTCTCCCCCCAGAAAAAAAAAAAAAATTGCTATTCATTAAATTTGGCTAATTAATAGTTTAATGCTAATGAAGAATTGAGATGTGTTGACTGAAAATATATAAGATGTAAATATTATGTTAACAGTTTATTAATCTCAAGATAAATATTTATCGTCGTCTGCGTCAATAAAGCCTTCCTCTGTTTCTTTTTCATTTATCTAAACAATAAAACAAATGCAAGCACGATCTTTTTTTTTTTTCATATATTTTTATAATTTTGGTTGAAAACTTCGAACCAAAAACTGATATTATAACTCAAATAAGAAACACAACACTCAGACCTTTATTTTATCATGCCATGTGATATTATCAAAAAAGAGATAAGATTTAATATATAAAGAAGACCATATTTCCTTCCTACTAGCAAAGAAAGTTCCAGGTACTTTAAATTTGGTAAACAAACTATCTTTAAACCTAACATAGGAGGAGGTATTAAGAAACAAAGCTCACCACATATTTTTATTTTATTTTATTAATATTTATGTATTATTCATAAATTTATTATATTTATATGAACGAATTATATGGGTTTTTTTTTCTTTTATTTTTACAAAATTTACAGGATTTGAACTGACTTTTTTTTTTTCACTTCATAGTTTATACAACAAGTTTGCGTGTTTTAAAAAAGAGTTTATAAAAGCAAAAAGCAAGGTGATGGGGCCGGGTCTGGGCACCCGCTTCTTCGTAACATTAACTGGGTCCAAAACTACCTACCACATCGGATCGGATCCACTAATTATCGGACCAAAACATTTTTTCCTAAATTCCAATTTGAATTCTCTCCATCGCCCTCTTAAAAAAATTCGTTTGCGTTCGAGCCCTAATTTCAAGTTTTGGATGAAACCCACACTCCAGTCACTCTGACATCACCGTTTATTACACAGTCATTGTTCCACTTGAAGCGACTCTTCAAGAAACTACAGAGATGGATAGAAGTGAAACCAACGCTCCAAACTCGTCCTCAATTTCCACCGATACCGGCGCCAGCGCCAGATCGCCTCCGTGGCCTAACTACAATAGTCGCGCCGTTCAGGTACGCGGCGCACTTCTCTGCAAATGCATTAAAAATTTATAACGTGTTAGTGCTCATGTATAAGTTAAACCCCACCTGTTATTTTGGGGTTTTAGGTTTATATTAAACCTTGTAGAGTGAATAATGTTTTCCTTTTAAATTTAATTTCAGGAAGCTTTAGAACACTTGGCTTCTATTGATCTCTGCGAGTTGCGTTACGAAGCAAAAGTGGAGCATTGTAGGGCAACTAGAGACTTGAGAAGTTGCGGGCGTTATGTACAGTATGTGTTGAACTCTTGTGGACATGCCTCATTATGTGCAGAGTGTAGTCAGCGGTGTGATTTTTGCCCAATTTGTAGAATCCCAGTCCCAAAGAAGGGGAATAGTATTAGACTTCGACTTTACGACGAGTGCGTAGAGGCTGGTCTTATCTTGAAAAGATGTGAGGAAGGATACCATGACTTCGAAGATGCGAAGAATCAGACAACCGCTGATGTTCAACGCCTTTATTCCTTGTTTGACACTGCTTTGGAGAATAACTTGATTTCTTTGATTTGCCATTGTATCCTATTCATTGCGTATGTATGTCATCCTCTGAGAGCACGTGTTTTTTACTGAAGGAAAAGAAAGCTGGTGTTTTTTTTTTTTTTTCCTCTTTTTTGAACTTCTTATAGATACCAGCTTATTGTAATTTAATAGGTAATAATTCTCAAAAGCATGGAATATTTTCAGCCCTAATTTCTGTGAGGAATCATCGCATAGCTATGAAACAGACAGACCAGGGTTATCTTGAAGTTAGACAGTTTGATATTATACTGTGTGTCATGGCCATAATATGATTGTCTTTTCTGGTGAAAGTTCTTCTTTTTGCTGCAAATGCATTTTTTCCTTAATAGAAATTGAATAGATGTTAGAGATGTTTGTATGGATGAAGCTGCTGTGTCTAGTGATCCTGTCGTTGCTTTCCTGTTGGATGAAGTGGTTGTCAAGGATTGGTGCAAGCGGGCATTCAAGAACATCATAGCGGAACTCAAGCTGATATGTATCCATACCAGTCTTGTTAACATTTGGAATTAAAGCTTATTGATTTCTTATCTTGTGCTTGTGCATCTCTGCAGTTTTACATTTTCGTATTGCTTGCTTCCTAACATTTTTCATTAGATAATCTGGAAGTGGAGGTGATGAAAACTAGGCTCAGTTTACTTCTGAAGTTTCAAATGAAGCTGCGCAACATATCTAGTGTGATTGAAGTCCTCGCCTCATCATTTAAGGATGATCTTTCAGTACAAGTTCATGACTTGCACCACTTTCAGGAGAGCATATTGAAGACTAAGCAGGTTTATACTTACTTAGAAAACTAATTTTAATGATGTACATGTTGTATATCTACATTGTATTGTTTTAGACGTTTTCTCCAATTTTGGTTGTTCGATTTATGAATTTTGTTGAACAGTTGGCCTTCATAGGAATTGGCATATTTTCTCTAAGTATTGGTTTCTTATTCCAGCATTTGGAGATTATGATGTGGTGTGCAAAGCACCAATTTCTGGAGAATGTGAGGTCTCGTCATGCTAGTTTCGCATCATGGCATTCTCTAGTCCGTCAAAGGAAATCAGCTGCAACTGAGCGTGCGTGGTATGATCCAGTAAATTACTCTGCAGTGTCCACCAAACAGGATGGTTCCCTGTTCATTGAAGATGCACTGGCTAATCTTGAGATAGAGCAGGAATTTACTCAAGGTAGGGGAGAGGAATTAGATATTGCATCTTTGCACAATGATGATGAACGCTCGTCCTTTGTTAGGTCCAAAATAGAGGGAGTGTCAGGATGCTACCCATTTGAAAATCTTCGAGCTGCTGTTGACATACTCTTTTTGCATGGTAGCTCCGATTTGGTGCTTGCAAAGCAGGCAATTGTATCCTTTCTCTATTTGACTTGGATTTTGGATATTAGATATTATTCTTGGCTTTGTTAGGGCATTTCCTTTTTCACATATCCTTTGTTTTCTTAATGAGGGACAGTTTCTCTATTACCTGTTTGACCGGCATTGGACCATGCCTGATGAAAATTGGAGGCATATTGTGGATGACTTTGCAGCCACCTTTAGTATAACCAGGCATTCATTACTGGAATCTCTTGCCTTCTATCTTCTGGATGACCAAACAGATGAGGCTCTGCAGGTAATTTTAATAGATCAAAATATCCACCCAAAGTTAAATGCAGATTTTGCTTTCCGTTAAGGCAGAAGGCATATTAATCTTACCTTTTTTTTTTTTTTTTCCCCGGGGGGAGTGCTCGTGTGTGCTGTAGCAAATTGAATCTTAAGAAGTAACTTTTGTTATGTTTTGGGATGACAATGAGGATTATTAATTATGCATTGAATATCTTTGTGCTTTGGAAATTGTTTTATATGCTAATCATCATTGAGTGAATTAATGTTACTTAGGAAGCTTGTCACCTTCTTCCTGAGACCTCTGGCCCAACAACTCATCCTAAGATTGCACGAGTTCTGTTAGAAAGGGAAAATCCTGAGGCAGCTCTTATGGTTTTACGTTGGTCTGGTCGTGATGGTGGGTCACCGTTGGTTTCTCTTAGTGAAGCTGTGACTGCTGTTCGGGTAAGGGTTGAGTGTGCACTTTTGACTGAAGCTTTTACATATCAGAGGATGCTCTGCAGTAAAGTGAGGGAGAAGAAGTTGAAGTTTGGAACAATTGGGGAAACTTTTGATGATCTAAAGGGTGGATTCAAGACTTGGGAACAATGGTTAGAAGTATTGGTTACTGAAATTTGTTGTCTTTGCATCCGGAGAAACTTAGTGGATCGGATGATAGAACTACCTTGGAACTCTGATGAGGAGAAATATCTTCATAAATGTCTCTTAGATTCAGCTACTGACGACCCTTCGACAGCTGTTGGCAGTCTTCTTGTCGTATTCTATATTCAGGTAACTTCCTTTTATTCTATAGACTATTTATATGTAATGAACTACAGTTTTTGGGTGGGGTTAGTTTTCCGAATTTCTGACATGTCTGATATTAGGAGGTTGTCCACCATTATGAGTCTGGTAGACATAGACACTTGTCATCCGTCTCACATGTACACATGCTACAAGGTGATGTCTGGAGTCTGTTTGACACATTTTGACTTTGATGAATAACATCTTTATAAGGGGATTCTACTGCCAATGACAATCAGGAATTATATAATTTATGCGGCACTATATTAGCACTTAGTAGCACTCTGACAAATGGTAGGTGAGTTGGAACTCTTGTCTCTTGTGGACTTGTCTTAGACATTGGAAAGTGGTAGCAACATCCGACTTCTGTGTGTGTGTGTGTGTGTGTGTTTGTGTCTCTTTCTCTTGTCCTTTTGGCGCAACCTGTCATCTGTCCGTTTACCAATGAGTTATTCAGTCGGTCATGTCTGAATATGTTGGAATGACATTTATTCTGAATAATTTTTGTTGAAAGTAATATTTGTACTTAGCTTATGAACTCTTTTTTTTTTTTTAAAACACTTATATGCTGAAGTGTACAGCTAACGGAGACCTTATGAACTTGTGTTGCTTTTTCATTTCAGCGTTACCGATATGCTGAGGCATACCAAGTTAATCTTAAACTTCAAAGTGTGGAGCAGGATTTCATTTCAAAGAATCCTGTCAGTGAAGTTCTATCCAGGATGCAATCACAAATTCACTGGAGAACCAAATTTATTGTAAGTGGTTTAAACTCTTTAGTCCAAACAATGGCTTCCCATTCCCCATAACAAATATTAAAATAAAAACAGAGATAAACTATGAGTAAAAATCTAAAACTTTGGGAAGCAGTTGAGTTAAAAGAAGTTCCTGTATGGCTAGTAGTGGGAGGTATAGTGATTGATATTTGTTTGCTTTATTCTTAATTGCTGTAGTCTTCCAATTTGAAACCTGAAGCAGTGGTCAAAAGTGTGTATTGTAAGTCAAAATTTGATTTTCCTGAGCACTCACTAGATGCAACCCTCCCTAATCTCCCTGAAGCAAGGTAGTTTGGGATATAGAATAATTGATCAGGCAAGGGAAGAAGTCCTCTTTATGGAACAAGCTTTTTTGGTTTTTCCAATTTTATGACTCAGTGCAGCTTAATTAGGTACATGGAAAGCACATGCACTTTGTACTTAAAACTGCTGAGGAAAGAATTGAGTTGGACACTTGTCAGATCTGAATTTTCCTTTTTCAATATACTGAATTTATACGCCTTTTTAAACAGGATACATCCATAGAGTTGCTGCCAGAAGTCCAACGGCAACTTGTAAAGAATGGGAAATTGCCCCTGAATGCTGTTAACTCTAGTGAAGAAGTTGAAATTCCAGAAAAATCTGATCTTCGTGTGTCACAAGAACCGAAATCCATCACTTTGTTGATCCCTACAACTGCTGATTCTTCGCTTCTTCTGCCGACGAGCAATGTGACCCCAGCAAATTCATCTGTTTTTGAATCTCCTACAGGACCTGGTAGGTCTATCAAGAGCCGTCACTTTGAAGTTGGTCATTACGGTCCATCAATTCTTCACGAAAGGTTATTTATGAACAAAGAAGGGTCGACATATGATTTTGGTGTCAGCAAAGAGTTTAAAGTTGATGGGTTCTCAACTCCTGGAGTCCGTCAATCTAGCCTCATGAATCAAACACCACTGAAAGGCAGAAATTTCTCGTCAAGAACTCTTTCAAATAGCCACTGGCGAGACAAAGTTTCTGATAAAATCTCACCTGAACCTGAACAAGATGGATTCCTAAGCCATTATCTAAATCCAGCTTCTACACCTGTCAGCAACCGTGGCTTGCATAATGATCTTCCGGGCGACCTGCGCTCAAATTTGTCTAGTAAGAGAGTTCATTCGGATAGGGAAGATGGACCGTGGTACATGATCTCTTCAGAGGATCCAATGGACGTCTCTTGGAGGTAAGAATCTCAGTTCTTTGTTCTCTAAACCTTGCACCTAATCTTAATCTTTTTGTGGGGGATCTTGCTTAAGCAGTTGGGTAATCTCATTCTCAAATGTTTACTTAGAATTTCACTTTATCCATTTTCAGCAATGGGAAGAAGGGATTTGCTGTAGAAGACAGGCAAGCAAATGCTGGTGGTGACTTAAGATGGAGGTCTGATGAAACTAGTGATGAGGAAGAGGAGCAGAGTCCAGAGTGTGCTATGGGAGTAGCTGCTTATACAACTCCCAGAAGAGGAATTAGAAGAAGCAGATTTGCTAAAAGATGAAGATTGCTTAGTTCACCATCTACAATGTTAAAGAAAAGTTGTAAGAGCTTGAAGCACAGAAATTCCTCTAAAAGGCGAGAGAGTTTAACCAGAGTTTACCATGCGGTTGTTTGGAAACCAGGCTTTGCAAGATATCTATCATTCAGTTCCGAGATTCCAGGTTTTGATAGGTCAGCCTTCCTGCCACCGAAATGAGCTAACATGGGATTTTTTTTTTGGTTTTCCCCTCTCTCTCTTCCCCTTGGTAATCCATATTAATTGAATCATGAAGTGGCGTTGGCCGTATATTTTTTGTAATTCTTTTTTGGTTTTTAGGAGGTGAAAGCTCGAGGCAAGCCAAGTTGGTATCCCCGCGATGTAGCTGAACATTTTTGTATTCAGACTGAAAACAGCAACAATGATATAGAGCAGTTTCAGAATGAAAAACGAATATAAAAATTTTGCATAAAAAGTGAGCTTTGCAGGCTATTTTCCTTTCAAGTGGAGGAATTAAATTTATATTTTTAAAATGAAGAGGTAGAAAGTAATCATAAAAAAAAAAAAATTGCTTCACGTAAGCCTAAAATCGCAAGAAGATCCAGACAGACTTTCAAGGCCTCGCAGCGTGCACGTAATGGAAGCCCAATAGTGAATAGCCCGTCAAATAAAGACCACAGCAGATGGCCCGTTAAGGAAAAATAATGGTGTGAATTGTGGGGTGTCGAACTACGGTGTCAAATTGGAACTTTCTTCTCCGAAATGCGAGTGGGGTGGAGTCTAGGGATGGCAAAATCCGGGTCCGGGTCCGGGTTTGACGTTTCCGGTTCCGGACCCGGATGCTAATTTTCCTTTCCGGACCCGGACATAAACCCGGATTTTTAAACTCCGGGTCCGGTCCGGGTTAAACCCGGAAAAATTCGGGTTTCCGGATTGCGGGTTTTAAACCCGGTAGTTGGATGAAGATAGGTTGAACTTTTGGCTCTTTGGAATTACAGAAGCAGAAAACAATAGGACAAATTCATAGGATCTCAACTAAATTTGCTTACTTCAATAATAAAATTTACAATTATATCGATATTATATAAGATGTCAAGGCTTATTATTAACAACAAGAAAAAAAATTAATACTTACCGAAATTAAGCAAAAGCAAAAAATTAAAAGAGAAATACAGAGAAACGGAAAAAAATTTCAGCTTATGATGATGGGCCAAAGGAAAATATGACTACGAGAAGGGTTAGCAATAAGAAGAAAGCTTGCTCTTTGGAGAGAGATGAAACCGAATTTGATGATGGTGGAGTGAGGTTGTTGTTCGTTGTTCTTGATGATAATGGATGATGAATTGAGATGATTTAAATTGATGAACTTCAGCGGATGAAAGAGATGAAGATTGAGGTGCAGCCGTTGGGGATGGGGAGATGAAGATTGAGGTGGCGGCTAGGGTTTGTTTTGTTTTGCTTAAATTCCCCCCTCCCCCCAACAAGGTGGCGGCTGCAATTGTTTTGTTTTGTTTTGCTTTGCTTTAGGGTTTCTGGGTTTGTCTTGTTTGGTTTTAATTTTCTTTTTCTTCCCCAACCTATTGGTTATATACTTTTAGTTAGTAATAAAAATTAATTAATAAATAAATTATAAAACAACCGTCCGGTTCCGAGATCCGGTTCACGAACTGGACCGACCCTTAATACATCCGGGTTTAAAAAATTACAACCGGATCCGCATTATTAATACATCCGGGGCGGGTTGAACCCGGACCGGATGATCCGGGTTTGTCCGGGTCCGGGCCGGGTCCGGAAAAATTTGCCATCCCTAGTGGAGTCATTCCTTCTGTGAGAGATATTCAGCTGGACATATATTTTATAAGATAAAAATATAATAATATAAGTCACAAGTATGTAAAATATAATATGTTTTACAAGAGACCACTATTCACCATATATATTTTATAAGATAAAATAACCATCCAGTGTATATGTCGGTTGCCAGATTATACATGTTATCATAATACCAGAATATCTGACGATAACGTCAGTTTTAAAAAAAAAAAAATTGGAACTATCCTATCTATTTAGAATTGTTGTATTTTTTTTTTTTACTGTATTTTTAAGATATAATTGTCGTGAATAAATCACAATTATAAAATAAAAATTAATAATATTTAATAAATATAAATTTTAATAAATAATTTTAATAAAATTATTAAAAATATAATATATTTTTTTATCATATAATTTTTAAGTACATGTGATGGAAGAACGATGTCTGACTTACAAATTATAATCGTTATAGTCCTTAGTTTTTACCAAATACTATAACTTTCAATTTATAGTCGTTTTTCTCTACCAAACAGTTTAGTCAAGAATACGCACCCTGAAGCAGCCAGTAGAGTGCAGACTAATAGCGGGAAGCAAGCAAAGCTAATGACGGAAGCACTGCAACTACCTGTTATAGATCTCTCCTCGCCGGACCGTCTTTCTACTGCCAAATCAATCCGTCAGGTTATTATTATTATTTTTCAATTTTTTTCCTTGTTACTCTTCAAAGGCTTGATAATGTCTTTTTTTTTTTTTTTAATATTTTCAGGCATGTATAGATTACGGTTTCTTTTATCTAGTGAATCATGGAGTGGAGGAAGAGTTAATTTCTCAAATGTTCAACGAGAGTAAGAAAATTTTCTCACTTCCATTGGAAGACAAGATGAAATTAGCACGCCAAGAACATAGAGGTTACACTGCACTGTGCGACGAGATCCTTGACCCTTCTTCAACTTCTAAAGGTTCCTTATCTTATCATTATCATGCTGTAGTAGTTTTCAAGTACATATGACGGAACATAATGTCTGATTTTTATTTTTATTTTTTCAATTGATTGATTGGGGAACAGGTGATCCAAAAGAGAGTTTCTACATTGGTCCTTTAGAGGGAACTCTTAGTAGCATGAATCAGTGGCCCTCACTAGGTGTTTTTCTTATACTTACCAAATATTTCTCAAAATATTTCTTTAGTTAGTCCTTCAACTTCTACTTAATTATTATCTTCCGCAAGTGATTTATTGGGAGATCAAATTAACAATAAAATTATTAAGCATCGGTGGGCTGTTATTTTGCCTAGGAAATCTCAGAAATTCTGCCAACTTGGAGATCGACAATGGAATATTACTACCAAAAAGTCCTGTGAGTTTTGATTTCAACTTACCTTGGACTTGCAGGGTCGCTAAGCATTTGTGATGTTTTCACTGGACTTGTGATTAAATTTGATAGATGTTTCTCTTTTTTTTTTTTGTGGTTAACCAACATAAATAATTTGAGATGTCTACTAAAACTTTTAGTCAGATTTCTGTGTTGACTGTTGACAAAGTGCTTCTATATAGTTCCACTGTCATTCACAAGGAATATGTTCCTGTGACCGGATATGTCCTAAGGAGAAAGTTCAAAATTGTCAACTCATGCCTTGATTCTAAGTTGGTTAATGGTACCACTTGAGGACAAGGACACCCTGGGCCAAAAAGTGGCAATTGATGAATTATGTGTTCTGTGGCATCCTCACATTTGCTCTTTCTGTTTGTTCAACTGGTAAAGGTTTACATACTCTTACACGGTCCTGTATGTGCTGGCTCAGGTCTGCTGGTAGAAGATTGATCCATTTAATAGCTTTAGCTTTGAACTTGAATGAAGATTTCTTTGAGAAAGTTGGAGCTTTGGATGCACCCATGGCATTTCTTCGCCTGTTACACTATCCAGGTATGGAGAGTCAATTCGGATTCTTTGTTTTTGGTCACTTATACAGTTTGCGGTTGATCATCTTAAGGTATTTTCTTTTTTCTTTGTTCTTTTTTTTTAAATTTGGAAGCCCACTTAAGAAAAAAGACAAATTTTGTGTTCTTCTGGTGCTTAGGCAATAATTGTTCCTTGCTAATTCAATAATGTTTATATTCTCTGAGATGTTCAAAGCTCTTCAAAAGATAATCTCTTTATTTTTGTGTATGAAAGTTTCATTCATGTAGATTCTGAAATAAGTGGCATTGGTAAAATATTTATTGGCAAAATAGAAGGATCTCGTGAAATGTCTCCAGTCTCTTTTCTGAGCCATATTTCATGTTGAATGAAGCACAGAGCGTTAGTGAATTCTATCATGTTCCTGCAGTAACATTTGGGTAAGAATATGATCAATTTTTAACTTTCTTCAAACTCTGCAACAAAGTCCAGTCAGATTTTTGTTTAGGACAGTCTTCCACCCCCAAAAAAAAAAAAAAAAAGCTTGTTTATTTGGGTTCTAAACTGACCAGATCTATTTCTTTGATCTTTGGGCCAAGAAGAGCTAGACCAAAGTAGTGGAGTAGATTTGTTGAGGATAAGGCTAAGACTTTCTAGCTGTTTTTCTAGGAGATCCTTGTGTGTTTCTGACAATATGTCCCCTATTTATAATTTTAGGTGAATTAGTTTCTTCGAACCAGGAAGTATGTGGTGCTTCTGCTCATTCAGATTATGGAATGATCACTCTCCTTGCAACTGATGGTGTTCCAGGACTCCAGGCATGCTTGTCTTAAACTGTCAGCATCATATTTTTTATTGGCAAAGGTTTTGACCATCTAAGTTACCAGTTCTTACAGGTTTGCAGGGAGAAATTCAATCAACCACGATTATGGGAGGATGTGCCAAATATCAAGGGGTGAGTTCAGGATGGAATATTTCTGATGTAAAGAGATTAAGTCCTGTTAGCTAGGACTGATGGAGCATGCTATGTAGTAATTGGAGCATGTGCTTAGCTTGTTGTTTCCATACTGTGACACTGATAGTTATTTCTCCATGATTTGTCATTGTTTGGACGTATATTTATGTTATCACGATCATGATTTGATGGTATTTTGCTTTGTCATTCCAACTTTAGCTGATTATATAATTTACAGGGCCCTCATTGTGAATATTGGGGACATGATGGAGAGGTGGACTAATTGTTTGTTTCGGTAATTTGTTATTCTGCTACCTTGAAAAACATTCATTTTTCACCTCAGAGTTATTAATCTTAATTAGGATCGAATGTTATAATGAGTTCATTTTGAGGCTAATACTTAATGGTTTCTATTTTGATTATGGGCTTTTTATACTAATTTGCATCCTCTATTTGTAGGTCAACCCTCCACAGAGTGATGTCTTCAGGACAAGAACGCTACTCTGTAATCATTTGCTTCCTTTCCCATTTATGTTTCCTCATTCCAATGCCTTTGGCTGTAAGTAGTTTGGAATCATAGGTTTTGAAGCACTATAAGTCGCATGCATTTGATATATCAAGGTTCTAGGATCTATATGAGTCTTGTTCCTATTTCATTAGATTGATTTAGGAGAACATTGAATGTAGCAATAGCCAAGTTAGCTGTCTGAGTCTTTAGATGGTTAGATGATCATGCAAATTTAAAAATTTCACCTTGACAAAAAGATAATTGGTTGGTGGATTTTTTTTTTTAATTAAGTTGTATTTCATTCCCAAAAAAAAAAAAAGAAAAGAAAAGAAAGCCAGCAGTTTTCTCTTTATCACCGGATGAAATCCATTCTGTTGAATGCTCCAGCTGCCAAAAATGTGTCTGTTGGTACAAAGCATGATAATAAAATTGAAATAATGTGTAAACATGCAACAATATGAAATTGTTCCAAAAGCTGTAGAAAGTGGTTTCAAGTGCTTTCTCACAGCCTGTACCAACGCATTGGAACAATCTCATTTTCATTCAATATCTAAAAGTGCCTTCGGTATGTGATTCATCTTTCTTTCTTTCTTTAAATAAGTTCCATTACATACTTATATAGTTGTTCTTTTCTGGAATTCCACCATTGCAGGCGGCATTCTTCTTGGATCCCAACAGTGACTGTGTAGTGGAATGCTTGGAAAGTTGTTGCAGTGAATCGAATCCTCCAAAGTACATATGGTTCTACCAACCTTATTTTGTTACAACTGGCTGTGTTGATGGCTTCATAAAGCCCTTATCTCGTTGAGATTTCTGCCTACAGGGGTTCTCTGAATTTTGTTGAATTGAAAAATAGTCTAGAATCTGTTAAGAAAGCTGAAATACAAATTCAATTCGGAAGTTGATTCTTTTGTAGGATTTTGTTTTGGTAAAATGCCTGATAAGGCATAAAGCGAGATGGAATAACATTTGATAGCTGTGTTTGTGCAGATTTGCCCCAATCCGCAGCGGAGACTACATTAAAGAGCGGATCAGGCTTACCTATAGCTCATAGGTCGAGTACCAGAGGCCAAAGTGATTGAGTGGAGGCAGCAGCAGTTGAAGATTATAGTTTCAAGTAGGAGCTAGTGATACAAATGCGTCAACCCACATTACCGTGCATTATCATTAAATTTCATCCATTTTAACATTTATTTGAACTTCTTGTAATACTAATATTGCTATAAGAATGAAAACAAAGCTTATTCGATATCTAACATTTTAATTTTGCAGCTTGATGCTTGCTGCAGGGTCGATTCGGAATAAGATTGCCGGTCAAGTAGGATTGAAATTATGAACAATTGAGTTGAATTTGTGGGTTAGCATTTAAGATTCTGTTACATGAAAATTAGGATACGAAATGTGTTCCAAAACGAAAGCTAGTCTTTAAGAGGAACACGACTTCGCCTGCCGCTAATTGACCAAATCCCAACACAACGTTTCCGCGGGACAATTTCCAAAACTTTAGGACGCGTGGATCGCTGACACGTGGTGACCACTTTGATGAGAATGCTCTTTCATACCGTGGCGCTGTAAAAGTGTTAATCCCGGTATTCATTAACGTGTAGGGCTGAAACGTGTGAAGACGGCACGTCAACCAAGGCGTCTGTAATGGTCACGCACAAAAGGACAATCTCTTGTTAGGTTGCTGCTGTGAGTTATTCTTGACCGCGCAAGTGTCTCCTCCTCATGACGCGGTCATTTTTTCCTTTCAACTTCAAGTATACCCATTTTTCTGTTATCAACATGGTCTTTTTCCCCTTTTACACATGCCCCGCGTTGCGGTTAAGCCAGCCAAGTTTTCTTTCTTAAATCTTTCAATTTCAGTTCGATAATTTGTTTAATTCTTTAATTTTTTATTATTTAAAAAAATCCCGTTGCTAGTGCACATGGGGCTGCTGCCTCCGCCATCCCTCTTCTCCAATGGATCACATGCCTCAAATCATATGACTTGGATGTGATTACTCTCCAGACCAATAGGACTACACCAACAACAGAAGGGATAGTCTACTCTTGAATCCGTAGTTGGGTCCCACTAGTATAACTGTATAAATGGTCAGACAGGGGAAAAAAAAAATGTGTGATTTGGATAAGGTGGATAAGCTTTTATAATCCTTGGTCGTACGATAAGATATCCTAGGTGCCATCATACGCTACAATATGCCGTTCCCACCCCGCTTAATCAGTGGTCCCCGCGTCTATTACCTTAAGATTTCGACTTAGGAATCGCCTTAGATTTAGACCAAGATTTGCTTTATGCTACCAAAACGCTCCCTCACCGTCCACGTGTCCTGCTGAATCTCGCTGCTCACCCTTCTGTGTCTCTGATTATTTTATTTTCTCTCTCCACGTCTTGAATATATATATATATATATATATATATAATAGATTCTCCAATTTTAAATGTAACGCAGCGGACCCTTTAATTAAGGGGTTGAACCATCAACGAGCATATGACAACACACGCTACACAATATTTATTTATTTATTGGGCAAATTTTTTGCACAGACAAATGGCAGTTAAAGAGATTACAATGAAACCAACTAATTTAATTTTCTATTCACTTTTTTAAATTAAAATTTTTATTTTATAAATAACTTTAAAAAAAAACTTAATTAATTCTTTTGTCTCTTTCTCTTGTCATTGTCATAAGCTTTCACTAATTCACTCGTACATATTTTTTAACTACAAATAATTGATATTACCAATTAGTATAAATAAAATGTATTATTTAAAAATAGACATCAACTTACTTTTATCCGTCAAGAAAGTTAATAAATATAAAAATTAATTTTTACAAAACACAAAAACTAGTGAAAATTAAGTAAAAATGTTATATATAAAAACCACAAAATAGAGATCATGATACATTAAGAAAGATAAAAAAAAGTTAAATAAAAGTAAAATTGAGTGTTCAATTTACAAAATAAGAGAGTAGATGGAGAATACACAATTGTAAAGTAGAGAATGAGATTAGTGAATGATAATTTTGAGTTTTTTAAAATTTTAATGATGAATTTATTTTTTAAAATAAGTTTAGAGAGTAATTTGATGGGTGTAAAAAGCCTCATCCTTAAAACAATTATCGAATGTAGAATTAAATTATATATGTCCCAGTAAAACTTAGCGTTCGATATCAAATATTATTACAACGATATTTCAAACAAAAAAAAAAAAAAGAAAGAAAGAAACTTACAATAACAAAATGTATTCATCAAGGGGCAGCGTTACCATGTATGATGATGATCTTTAGTTACATTTAGTATTATATATTTTTTATATTTTTTATGATTGATCATATGATTCGTCTTTACAGCATGAACTTAAATTACATGTATTTGAGAGTAAATCTCTCCTACATTTGCAAGTAGGGATTTAGGATGCTTTATGCGTGTAGTTATACGGTAATCATTTATTATAATATTTTATTATTTGAAATCACTTGCATTTTCTTAACAATATTCGATCACTTGGAAGCAAAATTATATTTTTTGTATAATATTAAACAATTAGAGGTGAGATATGTAATCCTTATTTTCGCAAAATTTAAACTCGAGTTCGTATTGCCAAGTAAATGAAGTTATTTGAAAATTATTTTGACAAGCTTCTTAAAATAATTACGTTATAAGAAATGTCAAGCCACATAAGGACCAATAGGGGTAGGTGTCCCGTTTGGTCCTTTTTTTCTTTGAAAAACTTTTTAAATCTCAACTAAAAATTTTATTTACCCCCAATAAGACATTTGATTTATCGCCCAACAATTTTGAGTAATATTCAAAAAATTTATGCCCAAAATTAAATGTTTGTCGTGAAATTTACTTTAAATAAGTACATTAAATATAAAATTATTTGAAAAATATTTGAGAAATCAAATTCTTTAAAGTAAAATAAATTTGTCCCCTATTGAATTTGGAATCTGGTTGCGGACTTTAAGCTTATATTTTTCTATGTATCTCATATTAATCTAATTTGCTTCAAATGCGATATTAAAAGTATTTGTTGAAGTACTCTTTATACCCTTTCTCCTTCATCAAAGACCAATTAATATACACTATTATCACCATCAATTTGATTTTTTTTTTTTTTTTAAACGACAATCACTTCTTTGACTTTAAAATATATACATAATAGCGATAATGTAATAAGATATCATTATTAAGTTTTAGCATGAGTTAAAACATAACAAATAGAATGTGTCACTTTATACATCATAAAATATTCTTACATTCTAATTTTTTCTGTGTTCAAAAAAATTAAATTATAATTGAATTAACTCTGACAGTGAAAGTAAGAGATCAATAAAATAGATTGACTATATTATCTCCCCCACCAATTTTGGGGAGAAAATTATTTAATTAGTGTATACATAATCTGAATCCTAAGTGATTACGTGTCATCTCAGAAAGAAAATGGTAATTTCATTTAGGGATAATATCCACCGTCCACCTATTTTTTACCACTTTTGCACAAATACACAAATCCTAATTTTTTTAGCTCCGCGCCACCTGAACTTATATATTTTTTCACATTTCCACCTCCGTCTACAAATCGTCAATAAAACTAACGGGATTTTGTGCAAATTACTTATTTATCCCTAACATGAAAAATTACATATTTACCCTAAATAAAAGCCAAAAATAGTATTGTAGCCGTTGGCTCCCAACGGCTACAACTTTGTGGGTATTTAAACCCATGAACCATTACATATTTGCTCACAAACCAGCCAATATACAATTTTCGGTATTCCTACAATGAAACATATACAAGCTAGCAACAAATCAGCCACAGCTCACAATCATTTCTTCATTTCAACCTGCTCATACAATTTCTCACAAACCAGCCATCATTTCTTCATCCAAAACCTGCTCATACAATTGCTCACAAACCAACCACAGCTCACAATCATTTCTTAAATAAACCTGCTCATACAATCCAAAATCTGCTCATACACATAGAACCCATCATCTACACATTCAAGCCAAGAATTATCCCATTAATTGAAACTCATTATCTACACATTCAATTAAAAAATGGCATCAAGTTATAATTCAAGTTAAGGGACAGCCACATAGAAAGGTTAAATGCACTCCAATTCACTGCTTTTGTGGTGTGCAAGCATGTGCCATGGTTTCCACTACGCCACAGAATCGCAATGTAATGTTTTGGTCATGCAGGTTCAATAAATGCAAGTTTTGGCAATGGTTTACAGCCGAAACTCTCATATACCCTAGCACTAGTGACCAGACAGCAGATAATCAAAATTTAGAGGTGAATGCAATCAACTTTCGAGCTGATGATGTGGCAAAGATAAAGAAAAGGCTAAAGGTCATTGAAGGAAGGCTTAAATGTATAATAATTATGCTAGTATTTGTCTGTGCTATTGTGTTTACTAAAATGTAATATATCCTACAAAATATGCATGAATAAAATGAGCTTAATTATGTTCTAATTGTCCTAGAGCCAGTCAACTTAAATACATCTTAAATAATATAACTTCAACCATAATAAACCAAAAACAACATATCTAATTATCCAAAAAACAGCCGAAATAACAAGTAAATACCAAGTAACAATTAACTTCCATATAACTAGCAATATTCCAAAATAACCAGCAATATTCCAAAATAACCATTATAGGCCAAAATAACAACTGAAATAGCAAGTTTAATTATGTTTAGTTTGTTCTCCCATTCATCATTACAAAGAACCTGTCACATTTGAAGCTTGAGATGGCTTTTCAGACTGTGACAGTCCCTGTCCTGATTGCCCAACACTTGTTCCAGCACCTCCAGAGCCAACTTCAGCCTTTCTTTTCCTCGTTCCAGTATTAGAACTTTGACCTGGACGACTTGGCACCTAAATATATATTACATCAGTTTAAAAACTTAAACAAAAAAAAAAAGGAACTTAAAGAGAATTAAAAAAACACCTTTCTTGTTGTATGTGATGTAGCAGCTTGTGAACAATGACTTTCTTCTTGATGTTATGCAGGATGTAGCGGTATGCATGATGCCTACATTGATTTATAAATGAATCTTATGTTATGTATAAAACAAATTGGATAGCCATAAAAAAAATGAAATAAAATAAGTCATCACCTGTTTTCTTCTCCTTATTGCTTGTTGTGAAGCATTTAATGGCTGAATTGAGCTAGTTGATACCTACAAAACATGATGGATGTTATTTAATGACAGCATGTGTGTGTGTGTGTGTCATAACAGTTATATATGATGTATAAGAATAAACTATTAAAAAATAATAGTAAAATATTGCTCGTACCTGAGAGTTAAGGTTTTTAGCTCGATTTGCCCTTGCAACAGATGGCCTTAATGGACATGACCTTACATTATGGTTGGAGCCACCACAAAAAGAGCAAATAACAAAGAATTTTCTTCTCTCTTTACGAGGCTCATTTTCTGCTCTTTTCATGATTTTTAGGCCTTGAGCCTTTTTACGCACAATTGGTGGATCGACGATATGGTCTTCCGTCGCTCCGTGCTGTGATGGGAAGGGCTAAACATCCTTTGAATATGTATTGGTGTAAGTCGTAGAGCAAACCATCTTTGGAACATACTCCTCGATTGCATGTCTTGCATATCAATGGCGACCATCGCATGTTGTGAGGGAGGCCGACAATTTCGATAACCGATCACGTATTTGCCTCTAACCGAACCTTCTAGGTGGGTATGAGGTGCATCCATGACTTGAAAATTCAGCTCACGAGCTTGTACAATCATTTCATGCAAGCTTTCTTTTTGTCCAACTCTCTTTACAACTTTGGGTGTCAATTTGTCCTTCAGTGGCTGCCTCGTTTCTTCTCTTTGTAAACCGTTTCGTAAGCCTACATGATTTCTTGAGCATTGTCAAGCAAGGTGCATCTCGGTAAGGCGAATCCAAGCGTTGAAGCACTCTGCGCATTGTTATCGGTCAGGTCTACCATACAATTTACGTCATACATGTGCATCGACCAAGCTATA
This sequence comes from Citropsis articulata, assembly GCA_030449925.1. Classification (NCBI taxonomy): domain Eukaryota; kingdom Viridiplantae; phylum Streptophyta; class Magnoliopsida; order Sapindales; family Rutaceae; genus Citropsis; species Citropsis articulata. The sequence continues at coordinate 4,212,791 of JASUUH010000019.1, read as the reverse complement.
ACCATTTAGTTCTCTTTCCAACCATTCAAATGCGACCTCTTTTCGACTTTTATCTACGTCATTGCCTCGCCAAAATCATGCTTATTCTGACTCTTGGTAGCTTTCCAAAACAATTGTTTCAATTGTGCACCGCAAATGACTTAGAAAATTAGCATAAACATGCCTAGAACATGCCTATGATAAGCGGATGAGCCATGTATTTGAAATTGCATTAATCGACCCTTTTTATGCATCCTTAACAAAGTCACACTGCCTCATCATCTAGATAACTATGTAAGTGCTCCGTAAACCATCCCGTGTCTCAAGTATTCTCAATCTCACAAAACACACCTTGATGGGACAATCCCATTATTACCGTCCATACTTGCCAGCTAACAATACTCCCATATCTCTACCCTTGATGACATCCATACTCGATAAAGGCCTCTGACCATTGAAATGCATTTAACTTTTGTGCGGGAAATGAAACAAAAATCGTGGAATAATACTTTATCGTATGGAAACACTATCACACAACACCTTACATATTGCTCCGGATCGACTTTGTGAATAGGCTGCGGCATATTGACAGTTTCGATATCCGCCGAATGATCCCCAAAACCTCCATTCTTGCCTTTGCTCTGGCCCGATACAATGTCAAATTTTCAACCTTGAACCATACGTCTCTTGCATAAAATTCTTCAACGATCAATTTTCACATTGGTCAGCAATGACACGGCTTTTATTTTGTATGGCTACCGAAGAAGTAACACCTTTGTCTTCTTTGGTGAGTGCACTCATGCTTCTTATTGTATTCTCATAAAATAAAGCCGATTCCATCGTTAGTTTTGCACGGATCGTACCATGGACACCAGCCACTTTACAAGTAGCCGCAAATCTTACAGGCTCACTTATAAAAGCGTTTTAATGGCAAAACCTTTCCTAATCATCACGTATAATATCTCCCTAAAATGAGCAACATCTCTAAACACATGTCTAATTTTAGTCTATTTTTCCCATCGGCCCACTTTATACTCATGTTCTTTGTATGTAATTGGTCAATTTGTTAGTCCGAGCTCAATATCATTATCGGAAGAATCGATGACCTCTTGTACCTCCTTATTATCACCGTATAAACTAACATCGAATCATAATCAACTTGACAGTCACGCCATTGTCCTCATCGACGAGTAGCTACAATAGTACCATCATCTTTAGCTTGCATGACTTTTGCATTAACATCATCGTCAACGTAATTATTTACATCCAGGGTAGTGGATAATAATGCATCTTCAATTCATCACCCCAATGAGCTTGTCCCTCGGCATCCTTTCCAATAGCTTGTCCCCCGGAGGCATTTTCCCCAAGAATCATTCAGTGATTAATTAATTCATCGAGCAAAACAACTCTAGGTTAGTCAATAATGCATGCAATAAGCGGAATCTTGGCGGGGTACAATGTTGGGACTTATTTGCAGTATTGACACACAAAACGATGAATTTTAAGCAAAACCTCTAGCCAAAATCTGAATCGTGCAATTTAGCTTGATTCTCGGGTTAGTAACGTATAACATGACTTTTGAAGCAAAATCTAACCCATATGGTCTCGTAATGCTTAAAACATCATCTTTAATCTTGTATGTACGGTTTGAAAGCGACCTAAACTCTTTTCATGCCTCGAAAGGATATCACTAGCATCTAAAAAACAAAAGAAAAAGATTGATCCTTCAGTTTTGAAACAAAGCCAAGTAATATTAATATTGCAGGTTAGAATCTTAAAGAAAAGGCATGGAAACAAACATCACGCTGGATATGGATGCACGTATAGCCATAGGTTAAAATTATAGCTAGTTTTTTAAACACAGCCAATCTTCCTCAGGGAGCTGAGAGATATAGATACATATATAGTCAGGGGTTAAACTATTTCAAAAAACCATAGCCCATAGTTCAGCAACCAAAAATATTCAAAAGCCCCAAATTTTATAGGTAAACCACAGGCAAAGATACTTAAGTATGCAGGGGATAAACATGCATTTAACTATAGTAGTATAATCTTTCATGAATTTGCATCTCAACAGCCGAAATCACCATATTACTCCCCAATTTATCAGTACCCCCAACAAATACCCAAAAATCAAACTAATCTATATTCTAGGGTTTCCAGTAACAACGATTAACAACATCACCAGACATTATTTGACAGTCCCAAGCTCATGCGAAAAATTATATGAAAATAAGTAAATAAAACAAAACTCACTTGATTGTAGATTCAAACCCCTAGAAAAACCAAAACGTCGCGCCTTCGTAACAGCTCACCACTTTCGTCAATGCCTCTGAATCTTCGAATAAACAAAAGATTTGAAACTTAAGCGTGGTTTAGTGATGAAAATGCATGGAAACTATAGGAGATATGGCGGGATTTTGTTGCTTTTTCATGCATGGTGGTGGGGAATCGACTGGGTGTTTCATGACTTTTCTGTCTTTGGTGGACCACTATGCGTCCTTTTATTTTTTTTTTCCTTATTGCATGTCTTAAACGACGTCGTTTTGAAAGCATTGGTGAAAATTATCATTTTATCCTTATGACGTTAACAAAGTCTTGACGATTTGTAGACGGAGGTGGAAATGTGAAAAAATATATAAGTTCAGGTGGCGCGGAGCTAAAAAAATTAGGATTTGTGTATTTGTGCAAAAGTGGTAAAAAATAGGTGGACGGTGGATATTATCCCTTTCATTTATTCCCAAATCCCCCATTTTTCAATTATTGTCTTATCTAAAATGTGCAAAAGATTTTTAGATAATCAGATTATTAGAAAAGAAAAAAAAATTTCTAGCCCGTCACGCATATCGCGGATTTGATGCAGAATTGTTGTGGCCGAAGGTCAATCGGCTGTAAGAGAAGCATCACCAAGCACGAAATCGGCAGTCCACGCAAATGTTGACTAAAAGGAAAATCGAACGACCAGAACACAAACTCCCAACTCGAGCTGCGAAGCACGTAATCACTGCCTCCCCTGATCCTTAAATAAAGCGCCGAGTCCGTAACCTAACATAAGACTGGCTACAGTCGTCGTTATAAAAACATATCGATCTTCGATTTCTTACTCCCCCTATCTCCCATCCGTGGGAATTTAAGAACAGCCCGTTCTCGGATAGTGGAATGATTCGGACCCTCCGGATCCCAATCCGAATTGCCGTATTGTACTAACTCTCACGGCAGAGCGCAACCCCGAACCTAATCCAATTCAGTTCGCGGATTCCGAACAGAAATGACGCGGCGCTGCTCGCATTGCAGCCACAACGGCCACAACTCTCGGACCTGCCCCAACCGCGGAGTCAAGATCTTCGGGGTCCGATTGACCGACGGCTCAATCCGGAAGAGTGCTAGTATGGGCAATCTCAGCCACTACGCCGGTTCGACTTCGGGTCATAATAACAATAACGCGTCGAATACTCCCGGCTCGCCCGGTGAGACGCCGGATCATCATGCCGACGGATATGCGTCGGAAGATTTCGTTCCGGGGTCATCGTCGAGTCGCGAACGCAAAAAAGGTTGAATTATTTATTTATTCATTTGTTTGTGTTTTCGGTTGTTTACCTGCTACTTTGAAATCTCTGTGTAATTTTAACCTTAATTTCGGTGCTTTTCCAGTTTTCTTCGCCGTCATTTTGGTGTTAAAATATTCTAGTATAATAATAAAATTAGGTCATAGAGTTCGGGCCTGGAGGAGCTTGAAAATTTGATTTCAAAGGTCATTCACACTCATCTCTGGATAGCTAGCAACTAGCGTGATGATAGTTTTGTAGTTTTATGTCTACTTGGGGGTTGTTACCGTTATGGAATTTTTTATTGAAATGGAATTAGAGACGGGTTTGGAGAAAATTAAGGACTGGCATCTTTGTTCAAACCAGAAAGGAATATGATTTTAATTGAATTTATGCTATTGATTCCTGTAAATGAAATCGTCGTGTTACTGTGTCAAAATTCTGGTGAGAGCATCTTTTAGTCAGCTATGCCAATTTAGGTTTATTGTCTATTGATCACTTATATGCTGTTTCAGATAGGGGAATGGAATTAGAAAACCGATTGTTCAGTACAAAAAATGTTTAAGATGGGAGCATGATACTCTGGATAACCTTTAGATTCCAGAGGTATTGCAGGAGCCCATTAGGATCTCACAATTGTATGTTATCTGCTTTGAATGTTCTGTTTTTCTTCTGAATAGCTTATAATTTTGTTCTGCAGGTGTTCCCTGGACTGAAGAAGAGCATAGGATGTTTTTACTTGGTTTGCAGAAGCTGGGGAAAGGTGATTGGCGTGGAATTGCTCGCAATTATGTTGTATCTAGAACACCTACTCAAGTTGCTAGCCATGCTCAGAAATATTTTATCAGGCAAAGCAATGTGTCTAGGAGAAAAAGACGGTCCAGCCTATTTGATATTGTTGCAGATGAAGTTAGTACTCTCTCTGAAACCTTATTTTTGATTGGTTTTTTGACCTCAAATCTTCTGCAAATGCATGTGCATGTTTTTTGACAGTTAAAGTCTGGTGGTAAAAAATTCCACTATTTCTGGACAATTTTAGTAGTAAATCTACTTAAGATGAGAAATTGTACTTCAGATGAGATGTTGTCTTTCAGCTAATTTATGGGCATCTGTCACCATGTGCATTTTGTTACTTATTGGACCTGTGGAAGAAGAAGCTGGTTTCTTCCCCTGGGCTTGACTGTTAATGCATGCTCTATTTTGCAATTGTTTATGCTTTTAAAGTCATTGCCCTAATGTTTGTTAACTATTCTTGGTGTGTGTCTCTTATATGCAGCCACTTGACACTCCAGCTGCATCACAGGACGTGTTTTCTGCCAACCATACGCAGGGTGAATCGCAAAGCAACAACCCACTGCCTGCTCCTCCTGCTTTGGATGAAGAATGTGAATCAATGGATTCTACCAACTCCAATGATGGAGAGCCAGCCCCTCCGAAGTCAGAAAGTTCACAGTCCTGTATTCCAATGATGTATCCTGCTGCTTATGTCTCACCATTCTTTCCATTTACTTATCCATATTGGTCGGCGTACAACACAGAGCCAACACAGAAGGAAACACATGAAGTGCTGAAGCCTAGGGCAGTACTTTCAAAGAGTCCTATAAATGTTGATGAACTGGTTGGCATGTCGAAACTGAGTTTGGGAGAATCTATTGGTCAGAATGGTCCATCTTCTCTCTCATTGAAACTTGATGAAGGGTCGTCTAGGCAGTCAGCCTTCCATGCTAATCCAGCCTCTGGCAGCTCTGGAATGAATTCAAGCAGCAGTCCTATTCATGCACTCTAGTGATATGCCTTTTGCTTGGATTGATGGTGTTTGTTGCACAATGCGGATGAGCTCAACAAGTTTACTGTTAATACAAAGACTAATAATGTGATGTGGGATTCGGGTCGGGTCATATACCTATGTGGAATACCTTAATAAGGTGGTTTGTTGGTATCATTAACTTAATTCAGTTGTTAGCTTGTAGGTGGTTGTAGCATCTTGCTAGAAATTATTTGAAGCTTTAACAATTTGTGTTTGCCTTAAATTATTAATTCGATTCATTTGGCTTATGTTGATCAAGCGTCCTGTGTGTAACCACTGAGCAGCACATCGGGTTCGGGTAGTAGCTCTTGTGGCTTACTGCCCGCTGGGTCGCTATGAGTAAAGAAGGCATTTTCAGGTAGATTAGAGCTCTCATTGTTTTGCCAAATAATACATAATAATAGAGGAAGGCGAATAAAATGGATATTAAAATTTATTGGACGCCTTGCGTAAATTTTACTGCCACATCACTCGACCGCCATCATGTACCCGGCTTTTAAAGGAGAAGCAATAACCGATCACCAAAAAAAAAAAAAAACAAAAGAGAACTGATAATGAAGACAAGAAATGATGAATTTCTTCACAAACTCTTCTAAGTTTGCTCTTCATATTTTTTAAAAATATTTTTTCTATGAGAGAGGATGGGTCAAATTTAAATTTATTTTCTAATAATGAATTAAACCCAAATAGCCGGCTAAATAAAATTATTTGTAAAAATCAAATATTATAAATTAGGATTAGAAACCTTCCAGCAATTTCTAGACAGAATGGAATGAAATCCCATTTTGAATCTTCACTTTTAGGCATGATTTGCTTAGTGTTAAATTTTATCGCTTGTGTTGTAGCCAAGTTTGCTTTTAGTTGTTCATGGTCGTTGTGTGGCTGGATACCTTCCCAGCTGTTTTTTTTTTTTTTTTTTTTTTTTAAATGGAAGTCCTGCTAAGGCTGCTATACATTATTATGAATAATAAAAATAAAAATAAGCGAAAACTCTTTTTGGGCTGCCTTTTGTTTCATCCATTTGTTATGTACATCAAGCCGGGCCTAGATGACTGAGTCCAGTACACCTACGCCGAAAGGGAGAGCAAATCCCAGAAACTGAAAGCAGAAACATGAAGAACATTTCAACTCTCTCAAAGCCCCCAAAACCGTGGGGCAGCAGGAGAAAATCCCAAAACCGATCTCCATTCTTCATCCTCTCAATAACCATCTTCACATTTATCCTCCTCTTCATTGCCTACAATCACATCCCCGAATCTCTCCTTTCACTCTCGTCCAAAACCCTAGATCCCAAATTCCCACAATGCCATACCACCCAAGCCATAAGCCCAGATAAAAAATTCTTCTTGTATGCCCCACACAGTGGATTCAGCAACCAACTTGGAGAATTTAAGAATGCGATCCTAATGGCGGGAATTCTGAACCGGACCTTGATTGTCCCTCCGGTTCTTGATCACCATGCCGTTGCTCTTGGTAGTTGCCCTAAGTTTAGGGTACAGAGTCCAAGTCAGATGCGAATCTCAGTCTGGGATCACGTGATCGAGCTTCTTCGAAGTGGAAGGTAACTGCTTTTTGTCGCTTTGTGTGCCGTAGTGAATTTGTATAGGCTATTTAAATGATTGTTGATTATTAAGCTCGAGTAAAATATTTAGCCATATCTTTTGCTTTTGTTCAGGTATGTCTCCATGGCTGACATTATTGATATTTCATCTTTGGTGTCTTCTTCCATGGTTAAAGTCCTAGATTTTCGGCGTTTTGCATCTTTATGGTGTGGTTTGGATGTAGATTTGGCTTGCTTGAGTTGCTTAAACACGCAACCATCTTTGTTGGATAGGCTTAGGCAATGTGCATCTATGTTATCTGGGCTTAATGGTAATGTAGATGGGTGTTTTTTTGCTGTTGATGAAGATTGTAGAACCACCGTTTGGACATATCAAAGTGGTGATGAAGATGGTGTATTAGATCCATTCCAACCTGATGAACAACTCAAGAAAAAGAAGAAAGTTTCTTATATTAGGAGGCGTCGAGATGTATACAAGGCTTTGGGACCTGGTTCTAAAGCTGACTCGGCCACTATTCTGGCGTTTGGAACCCTTTTTACGGCCCCATACAAAGGCTCCCAGCTCTATATTGATATCAATGCGGCTCCAAGAGATCAAAGGATTCAATCTTTAATCAAAAAGATTGAATTTATTCCATTTGTCCCGGAAATATTGAGTGCCGGAAAGAAGTATGCTTTCGAGACCATTAAGGCTCCTTTTCTTTGTGCACAGCTCAGATTGTTAGATGGGCAGTTCAAGAACCACTGGAAAGCTACTTTTTTGCGCTTGAAGGAAAAATTAGATTCCTTAAGGCAAAAGGGTCCTCAACCTATTAATATTTTTGTGATGACTGATCTTCCTGTAACTAACTGGACTGGAAATTACCTGGGGGATTTAGCGAAGGATACAGATTCTTTTAAGTTGTATTTTCTGAGAGAAGAAGATGAGTTGCTTGCACAAACAGCTCAGGAACTTGCAGCTGCAGGACATGGCTTGAGGTATGGAGTAACCAGGATGGAGAAGCCTTGCCCTCAGAGATTTTCTGATGTTCTTTTGTTCATAGAGCAAACTGTCTGCAGCTGTGCTACGGTTGGTTTTGTTGGGACTGCTGGCTCAACTCTTGCGGAGAGTATAGAACTGATGAGAAAATTTGAAGTATGTTCCACTCAAAATTGACTGCCCCTGGCTCTGGATCTTTGTTGATTTTAGTTCTTTGAAAGCATACGTGTTTAGGAGATCAAAATTGGACTTCTGAATGGGATTTTCTTCCCACTATGCAAGCAATGAACAAAGATGTGCCTTGGTTGATTTTCTCTGGCTTTGAAGCAAGTTGGCATAGCAATTTTCTTCGATCATCTTTTTTACCAGATTGAAGGAAAATATTTTGGCTGGTGTCTTGTTTAAGGAAATATCATGTCTAAGTCTAACGTTGAAGGGCCAGCTTGATTCCTTGGCGCTCGAGTTTTGCCTTGGTTAGAAAGTACACTTCTGATTCTCGATACATTGTAAATTCGTATTGTTATATAATCCAATTGTTTTAATACAGAATTACACTCTTTAAATTGCAATATAAATCAATTTGTACTGCTGATTTACGATGATCTGTGTTAACATCTGTTTGCAGTCTTAAACAATACAAAGTTAATCGCTGTCCCCGCCCCCCGCTCCCGCTCCTCCCTTTTAAATTTTCAAACAATCTGGTAAAATAGGTGAAATACCATTTTCCATATGTGTTTCCTAGCTCCTTATTAATTTGATTTGTCATTTTATTAGAATGTGTTAAATTTCAAAGTTTTTAACCTATTCAAATTTTCAGTTGAGTAGAAAGTAGAATCCAGAACAGTAAAAAAAAAAAAAAAAAAATTTCAAAGTTTTGATCTAACCAAATATTGCTGATAGATAATAGACATTCGAAAGCAGTCGAAACTTGCATCCTTTGGGATGCTTAAGGCTACAACTGGCAAAACTGGATCGTGTTAATTTTAAATTAATTTAAGCATATTTTAATAGAAACATGAATTAGTTTTGGTAAACTATTTAATCACGTCATAGGTCAAAAAATTAAACTCTAATCTTACACGAGAAAATCTCTGTGTTGAACTGGACACTACTTATTTAATAATTTTGTTAATTTTCATGATTTATATTTATTTATTCATATTATGTTTGTGTTTGAGTAAATTGGTCATGTCAAATTTTGTATAGTAATTATTCTTTTCAAAAAAAAAAAAAATCTATAGTAATTATTCAATCTATTACCATAGACAATTTGATAAATCATTAGGATCTTGCTGACATGTTGGGAGAAAACAAGTGTTGGAAGTCCACCAAAAACAAGCCATGGTTGTTCGTTTGCTTTAGAATTAAAGGGTCGTCGAATCCATTCATTTAGTATTTTATGGATGCAGGATAAAAGCATGAGAATCTCAATTTGCAATTCCATTTAAGAGAAGTTGTTGATCCACGACAGCATATCCGGAATAGAGCGAGCGTGGTTTGCTCATATACAGGCATGGGGACACATCGTTGCTTGAGCATTTATATAGATTTATATTCAAGTTTTTTTAATATAAAATAATGGATTTCTTAAGTTACATTTTATTATTTTATGTATCTTATATTCATTCACATGAATATTGTGTGGTGTAGGGTCTACTCACTATTTATGTAAGAGAATGTAAAGGAAATGAAATGTATCTTAGAGTTTATCTAAAATAAAAGAATTCAAATCACGTTCTTTTCTCTAATACAAAGAAATAAAAAAAAATCATAAGTAATTGCTTTAATTGACCCTACTATACATTATGGAGATTGCAACGAACAGAGCTGTTGCTCAGAGGGAATTGGAGCCGATGCAAGCATGCGATTTCATCAGGACAAGGCCCGAGCCAAATTTCCTTTATTATTTTGGAAGTCAAAATTCGGGTTTACCGACAAAACAAAGCAAGAACAACAGCGATAAAAGGTGTATCTTGTTAGGAAAGGAAAATTATAATTTCCATAATTTAAAAACTTTATGAATAAAAATAATAATAATAATGATTCTTATCCTAAGTTAATTTTTGTCTGAATGATTGTTATATCCACCTTTTGGCTTGTGCCATATATCTCACTTCAAAACAATTTTTGTTAAGGAAAACGACAAAACATATATATATATTTTTAAAAAGATAATTTACTTTCAAGCCCTTAGTTTTTGTCTAGAATTAACAATAACTTAAGTTTTTTCAAAATTCTAATTTTATAAAGGGAGAAAGCTCTTTTCATCCCTAGGGTTTAATGCAATAGCCCATTTCATCCTTACTTTTCAAATAATAGCCTAAAATATCATTCCGTTAACTCACCGTTAGTGTAAAGTCATTAACTAGTAATTCATTGAGGGTAAAATATGATTTTTTATTAAAGTGATACAAACTATATTAAAATAAAATTTTTACACAATTAAAAAACACTAAAAAGTATGCAAAATGTATTAACTTTTTCTTAAATGAAATCAAGGATGATATAGTTTGATATAGCAATTGAATAATTACCATAAGGAATAAATTGTAATCAGCACAATATCTTTAAATCATTGGAAGAAAAACTCAAAAATACCACTAATTTTTATGTGCTTGCATATGCTGAATATCTTCTTTATCTTCAACTCAATTCAAGTCATTTTATAGTGTAATTACATAGTATACTTATATAAATAAGAAAATTGTGATATTTTTTGTACTTAGATATAGGGTTTATAGGGTTTTCATGCTACCAAGTAGAAAGAAATGAAAAAAAAATTGAAATAGAAGTTTTTCATTTCTTCCGATATTTCTTATTTAATGGAATTAGATAAAATTATTTTTATTTATATGTCAGCTTTATTTATTTTTCTAATTTTCTCTTTGATAGAAAATCTTTTTTTACCCTTAATGAATTACTAACAAACGGCATTCAACTAACAGTGAGTTAACGGAAGGATATTTTGGGCTATTATTTAAAAAGTAAGGGTGAAATGAACTATTGTGTGAAATCCTAGGAATGTAAATGGCTTTTTTTCTTTTATAAATTTACATATAAACCCTTACCCATATATATATATATATATATATATATATATGTGGAGGCATGATGTATATAAAAATATAAAAATATTATAGATTTTAATATATTAAATAGTATTAAATTTTATTTGTTTATTTATTAGTGATATCTTTATTTTATTAGTGAAATAAAAATATCTTCACTAATAGAGTAATATATGTATATATGGATCTTCTTAATATATATTTAATATATGCTATACCAACTTATATAAATAGTGAGTAAGCTCACTAACTTTCACTACGACTCGGATGGTCTCCTAAACGAAGTCACTACCTATGAGTCATCGCCTCATCGGCACGTTCTTCAATAGACACACAATTAAGAGCCCGGACTTCTTGCACAGCTTGGGAGTTTACGATTTCATGTTTTATTTCACTCTCCGACGAGAGTCCTATTCACCCTTCCCTCGCAGTACTACTTGGTATCGGTCATCCAGTAGTATCTAGCCCGTATATATTACACATACGTAGCTTTCCGACCATGGAACAAGGACAAAAAGACTCGGAAAAATAAATATTCAATGTCAAAAAGGCCCAAATAAGCACGTGGTGAAATGTGAATATCCCACCAAAAAACGTAACAGGAAATAAAAAGGTGTATCGACAACAGCAGCAAGTCAGCAGCCTTATCAATTCGTAACAACTGGTGGTCCCTTCCCTATGAATAAGCTCTAACTGTTTAGTTAAACACCATTCGGAACAAATAAACTATAACAGAAGAGGAGCTTCGGTTTTGCAAGTTGAAATCGATCAATAATTATATATATATATTTTTTATCTGAATCAAACCGATCGATCGATCGATCATGGACGGGGTTGATCAGCTTGCTCCTGAGAGGAAGAAGGCACAGTTCGATGTCGACGAGATGAAGATCGTGTGGGCCGGCTCCCGCCACGCCTTCCAAGTTTCCGATCGGATTGCTCGCCTCGTCGCCTCCGATCCGGTAAATAGATATATAAAAAAAAAAAAAAACTCTATTCTAGTTTCTTCTATATACTCTTTTAGTTTCTGATAATGATATTAATTTTCTGCGATCGTTACTGCCTTTGAAATTATGGCATTGAGATCCGCTCGGTTGAATTGAATTGAATTTAGCTTTTAATTTTTAATTCTCTTTTGTTTAGTGTCATATTTGTGATTTATTTTGGAATGTTCACTGTTAAGAAATTAATCATTGATGGTAGGCTGCTCATATTGTTAAAAAAGTTGAAATTTTAATGCATTCCATGCTGCTTTAGAAAAATTTTCTGCTGAGGATGCATTTCTTTCTGTGGTTTCTGATGTTTGTTGTTGTACTTGTGCTTTTGTTGTTGTTAGGCCTTTCGGAAGGATAACAGGGCTATGCTAAGTAGGAAGGAGTTGTTTAAAAACACACTGAGAAAGGCAGCTTATGCATGGAAACGGATCATTGAGCTTCGTCTTAATGGTGGGTTTAATGAACTTCACACATTAGTGCTGTTCCTTTAAATTATGTTAATATTGGCTTGTGATGGATAATAGTGTAAATTAACTGTGGAAACTTTATTATTACAGATGAAGAGGCATCTATGTTAAGGTCTTCTGTGGATGAACCTGCTTTTACGGATCTCCACTGGGTATATTTTTGAATCCTTCTTATTGTGGCATTGTAATTACACAGAGTCATGTACACGGGCTAAGTAACATTAACATACTTGTTGGATGATAAAAATTCTGAGTTTCTTCTGTTGCCTTCATTGCAATTTTAATTGTTAATCCTTTGAGGTTTAATTCCAATTTGTCTCCAATATTCCCATTTTGTTGCCAGGGAATGTTCATACCAGCTATTAAAGGACAGGGCACCGATGAGCAGCA